>OY757187.1:0-475000 GCA_963583895.1 Melanophora roralis
AAAAACCGACTAAATTAAAAATGAAAATAGAGACACAGTACAACAGTTTAAAATCAAATTAAATAAGGCCAATTATAATAATTCGCTTGATGATATATGTACATATGTAGAAAACAAAGGAAGAAGAAGAAGTAGTCCCAACTAGCGAATATATCATTAAAATAAAGAATCTATTTTTACCTTATACTATAATCGATCGATTAAAATCAGTAGCTGTAAGCAAACAAATATTTTTTGTTGTTTTGTTTAACCATGGCACCTACGTACTAAGATAGATTACATATTGTAACCGTTACAGCGCCAATAGTGCGACATCATTATAGTTCTAGGGCAACTATGGCATTAAGAAACTAGACATCCTTAGTCACCTAGCGCTGTAACATTCATCTTAGTCCGATCTTACAGTAAGTTAAATACAAAATTAACAAAAATATTCAATTCGTGGGATGGCTAGTTAGTAACCTAACAACAACACGTAATTGCTTTTTTTGCTACAGCCTGATTTTTACCGACGATAATTTAGGTAGGGGTAAATTTTCTCTAAGTTCCTACTGCTCCTACTACTTTTCATCATAAAGTTGATGTCGATGTATGAAAAATGGTCAGATATGCAACTAGTTTAAAGTCAAAACCCTTTCCTATTGGTCGTTACACATTTAATAAAAATATAATGGCGGTTACGTCTATGAACATAAGTAATTTGAAACGCCTTAAGTAAAACCCAGCAAACACTATTTCTCTATTGTAGCCATTTTAAGCATCGAATGTAAAAACCGACTAAATTAAAAATGAAAATAGAGACACAGTACAACAGTTTAAAATCAAATTAAATAAGGCCAATTATAATAATTCGCTTGATGATATACACACATATGAAGAAAACAAAGGAAGAAGAATTAGTTCCAACTAGCGAATATATTGTCATCAAAATAAAGAATCTATTTTTACCTTATACTATAATCGAGCGATTAAAATCAAATGCTGTAAGCAACTAGTTTAAAGTCAAAAGCAACTATTATGATTGCTACTACATACCAGTTTTTTTAACTGTAGGGTACTTCTACTACTTTTTATAAAGTTTGTATTCAACCCTTTCCTATTGGTCGTTACACATTTAATAAAAATATAATGGCGGTTATATGTCTATGAACATAAGTAATTTGAAACGTCTTAAGTAAAACCCAGCAAACACTATTTCTCTATTGTAGCCATTTTAAGCATCGAATGTAAAAACCGACTAAATTAAAAATGAAAATAGAGACACAGTACAACAGTTTAAAATCAAATGGAATAAGGCCGATTATAATAATTCGCTTGATGATATATGTACATATGTAGAAAACAAAGGAAGAAGAAGAAGTATTCCCAACTAGCGAATATATCATTAAAATAAAGAATCTATTTTTACCTTATACTATAATCGATCGATTAAAATCAGTAGCTGTAAGCAAACAAAAATTTTTTGTTGTTTTGTTTAACCATGGCACCTACGTACTAAGATAGATTACATATTGTAACCGTTACAGCGCCAATAGTGCGACATCATTATAGTTCTAGGGCAACTATGGCATTAAGAAACTAGACATCCTTAGTCACCTAGCGCTGTAACATTCATCTTTGTCCGATCTTACAGTAAGTTAAATACAAAATTAACAAAAATATTCAATTCGTGTGATGGCTAGTTAGTAACCTAACAACAACACGTAATTGCTTTTTTTGCTACAGCCTGATTTTTACCGACGATAATTTAGGTAGGGGTAAATTTTCTCTAAGTTCCTACTGCTACTACTACTTTTCATCATAAAGTTGATGTCGATGTATGAAAAATGGTCAGATATGCAACAAGTTTAAAGTCAAAACCCTTTCCTAATGGTCGTTACACATTTAATAAAAATATAATGGCGGTTATGTCTATGAACATAAGTAATTTGAAACGCCTTAAGTAAAACCCAGCAAACACTATTTCTCTATTGTAGCCATTTTAAGCATCGAATGTAAAAACCGACTAAATTAAAAATGAAAATAGAGACACAGTACAACAGTTTAAAATCAAATTAAATAAGGCCAATTATAATAATTCGCTTGATGATATACACACATATGAAGAAAACAAAGGAAGAAGAATTAGTTCCAACTAGCGAATATATTGTCATCAAAATAAAGAATCTATTTTTACCTTATACTATAATCGAGCGATTAAAATCAAATGCTGTAAGCAACTAGTTTAAAGTCAAAAGCAACTATTATGATTGCTACTACATACCAGTTTTTTTAACTGTAGGGTACTTCTACTACTTTTTATAAAGTTTGCATTCAACCCTTTCCTATTGGTCGTTACACATTTAATAAAAATATAATGGCGGTTATATGTCTATGAACATAAGTAATTTGAAACGTCTTAAGTAAAACCCAGCAAACACTATTTCTCTATTGTAGCCATTTTAAGCATCGAATGTAAAAACCGACTAAATTAAAAATGAAAATAGAGACACAGTACAACAGTTTAAAATCAAATGGAATAAGGCCGATTATAATAATTCGCTTGATGATATATGTTCATATATAGAAAACAAAGGAAGAAGAAGAAGTAGTCCCAACTAGCGAATATATCATTAAAATAAAGAATCTATTTTTACCTTATACTATAATCGATCGATTAAAATCAGTAGCTGTAAGCAAAATAAAATTTTTTGTTGTTTTGTTTAACCATGGCACCTACGTACTAAGATAGATTACATATTGTAACCGTTACAGCGCCAATAGTGCGACATCATTATAGTTCTAGGGCAACTATGGCATTAAGAAACTAGACATCCTTAGTCACCTTAGTTACAGCGCCAATAGTGCGACATCATTATAGTTCTAGGGCAACTATGGCATTAAGAAACTAGACATCCTTAGTCACCTAGCGCTGTAACATTCATCTTAGTCCGACCTTACAGTAAGTTAAATACAAAATTAACAAAAATATTCAATTCGTGGGATGGCTAGTTAGTAACCTAACAACAACACGTAATTGCTTTTTTTGCTACAGCCTGATTTTTACCGACGATAATTTAGGTAGGGGTAAATTTTCTCTAAGTTCCTACTGCTCCTACTACTTTTCATCATAAAGTTGATGTCGATGTATGAAAAATGGTCAGATATGCAACTAGTTTAAAGTCAAAACCCTTTCCTATTGGTCGTTACACATTTAATAAAAATATAATGGCGGTTATGTCTATGAACATAAGTAATTTGAAACGCCTTAAGTAAAACCCATCAAACACTATTTCTCTATTGTAGCCATTTTAAGCATCGAATGTAAAAACCGACTAAATTAAAAATGAAAATAGAGACACAGTACAACAGTTTAAAATCAAATTAAATAAGGCCAATTATAATAATTCGCTTGATGATATACACACATATGAAGAAAACAAAGGAAGAAGAATTAGTTCCAACTAGCGAATATATTGTCATCAAAATAAAGAATCTATTTTTACCTTATACTATAATCGAGCGATTAAAATCAAATGCTGTAAGCAACTAGTTTAAAGTCAAAAGCAACTATTATGATTGCTACTACATACCAGTTTTTTTAACTGTAGGGTACTTCTACTACTTTTTATAAAGTTTGTATTCAACCCTTTCCTATTGGTCGTTACACATTTAATAAAAATATAATGGCGGTTATATGTCTATGAACATAAGTAATTTGAAACGTCTTAAGTAAAACCCAGCAAACACTATTTCTCTATTGTAGCCATTTTAAGCATCGAATGTAAAAACCGACTAAATTAAAAATGAAAATAGAGACACAGTACAACAGTTTAAAATCAAATGGAATAAGGCCAATAGTGCGACATCATTATAGTTCTAGGGCAACTATGGCATTAAGAAACTAGACATCCTTAGTCACCTAGCGCTGTAACATTCATCTTAGTCCAATCTTACAGTAAGTTAAATACAAAATTAACAAAAATATTCAATTCGTGTGATGGCTAGTTAGTAAACTAACAACAACACGTAATTGCTTTTTTTGCTACAGCCTGATTTTTACCGACGATAATTTAGGTAGGGGTAAATTTTCTCTAAGTTCCTACTGCTACTACTACTTTTCATCATAAAGTTGATGTCGATGTATGAAAAATGGTCAGATATGCAACTAGTTTAAAGTCAAAACCCTTTCCTATTGGTCGTTACACATTTAATAAAAATATAATGGCGGTTATGTCTATGAACATAAGTAATTTGAAACGCCTTAAGTAAAACCCAGCAAACACTATTTCTCTATTGTAGCCATTTTAAGCATCGAATGTAAAAACCGACTAAATTAAAAATGAAAATAGAGACACAGTACAACAGTTTAAAATCAAATTAAATAAGGCCAATTATAATAATTCGCTTGATGATATACACACATATGAAGAAAACAAAGGAAGAAGAATTAGTTCCAACTAGCGAATATATTGTCATCAAAATAAAGAATCTATTTTTACCTTATACTATAATCGAGCGATTAAAATCAAATGCTGTAAGCAACTAGTTTAAAGTCAAAAGCAACTATTATGATTGCTACTACATACCAGTTTTTTTAACTGTAGGGTACTTCTACTACTTTTTATAAAGTTTGTATTCAACCCTTTCCTATTGGTCGTTACACATTTAATAAAAATATAATGGCGGTTATATGTCTATGAACATAAGTAATTTGAAACGTCTTAAGTAAAACCCAGCAAACACTATTTCTCTATTGTAGCCATTTTAAGCATCGAATGTAAAAACCGACTAAATTAAAAATGAAAATAGAGACACAGTACAACAGTTTAAAATCAAATTAAATAAGGCCAATTATAATAATTCGCTTGATGATATATGTACATATGTAGAAAACAAAGGAAGAAGAAGAAGTAGTCCCAACTAGCGAATATATCATTAAAATAAAGAATCTATTTTTACCTTATACTATAATCGATCGATTAAAATCAGTAGCTGTAAGCAAACAAATATTTTTTGTTGTTTTGTTTAACCATGGCACCTACGTACTAAGATAGATTACATATTGTAACCGTTACAGCGCCAATAGTGCGACATCATTATAGTTCTAGGGCAACTATGGCATTAAGAAACTAGACATCCTTAGTCACCTAGCGCTGTAACATTCATCTTAGTCCGATCTTACAGTAAGTTAAATACAAAATTAACAAAAATATTCAATTCGTGGGATGGCTAGTTAGTAACCTAACAACAACACGTAATTGCTTTTTTTGCTACAGCCTGATTTTTACCGACGATAATTTAGGTAGGGGTAAATTTTCTCTAAGTTCCTACTGCTCCTACTACTTTTCATAATAAAGTTGATGTCGATGTATGAAAAATGGTCAGATATGCAACTAGTTTAAAGTCAAAACCCTTTCCTATTGGTCGTTACACATTTAACAAAAATATAATGGCGGTTACGTCTATGAACATAAGTAATTTGAAACGCCTTAAGTAAAACCCAGCAAACACTATTTCTCTATTGTAGCCATTTTAAGCATCGAATGTAAAAACCGACTAAATTAAAAATGAAAATAGAGACACAGTACAACAGTTTAAAATCAAATTAAATAAGGCCAATTATAATAATTCGCTTGATGATATACACACATATGAAGAAAACAAAGGAAGAAGAATTAGTTCCAACTAGCGAATATATTGTCATCAAAATAAAGAATCTATTTTTACCTTATACTATAATCGAGCGATTAAAATCAAATGCTGTAAGCAACTAGTTTAAAGTCAAAAGCAACTATTATGATTGCTACTACATACCAGTTTTTTTAACTGTAGGGTACTTCTACTACTTTTTATAAAGTTTGCATTCAACCCTTTCCTATTGGTCGTTACACATTTAATAAAAATATAATGGCGGTTATATGTCTATGAACATAAGTAATTTGAAACGTCTTAAGTAAAACCCAGCAAACACTATTTCTCTATTGTAGCCATTTTAAGCATCGAATGTAAAAACCGACTAAATTAAAAATGAA
The DNA here is from genome assembly GCA_963583895.1 of Melanophora roralis. Lineage (NCBI taxonomy): Eukaryota > Metazoa > Arthropoda > Insecta > Diptera > Rhinophoridae > Melanophora > Melanophora roralis. Next base: position 6,015 of record OY757187.1, read on the forward strand.
AATAGAGACACAGTACAACAGTTTAAAATCAAATGGAATAAGGCCGATTATAATAATTTGCTTGATGATATATGTACATATGTAGAAAACAAAGGAAGAAGAAGAAGTAGTCCCAACTAGGGAATATATCATTAAAATAAAGAATCTATTTTTACCTTATACTATAATCGATCGATTAAAATCAGTAGCTGTAAGCAAACAAATATTTTTTGTTGTTTTGTTTAACCATGGCACCTACGTACTAAGATAGATTACATATTGTAACCGTTACAGCGCCAATAGTGCGACATCATTATAGTTCTAGGGCAACTATGGCATTAAGAAACTAGACATCCTTAGTCACCTAGCGCTGTAACATTCATCTTAGTCCGATCTTACAGTAAGTTAAATACAAAATTAACAAAAATATTCAATTCGTGGGATGGCTAGTTAGTAACCTAACAACAACACGTAATTGCTTTTTTTGCTACAGCCTGATTTTTACCGACGATAATTTAGGTAGGGGTAAATTTTCTCTAAGTTCCTACTGCTCCTACTACTTTTCATCATAAAGTTGATGTCGATGTATGAAAAATGGTCAGATATGCAACTAGTTTAAAGTCAAAACCCTTTCCTATTGGTCGTTACACATTTAATAAAAATATAATGGCGGTTATGTCTATGAACATAAGTAATTTGAAACGCCTTAAGTAAAACCCATCAAACACTATTTCTCTATTGTAGCCATTTTAAGCATCGAATGTAAAAACCGACTAAATTAAAAATGAAAATAGAGACACATTACAACAGTTTAAAATCAAATTAAATAAGCCCAATTATAATAATTCGCTTGATGATATACACACATATGAAGAAAACAAAGGAAGAAGAATTAGTTCCAACTAGCGAATATATTGTCATCAAAATAAAGAATCTATTTTTACCTTATACTATAATCGAGCGATTAAAATCAAATGCTGTAAGCAACTAGTTTAAAGTCAAAAGCAACTATTATGAATGCTACTACATACCAGTTTTTTTAACTGTAGGGTACTTCTACTACTTTTTATAAAGTTTGTATTCAACCCTTTCCTATTGGTCGTTACACATTTAATAAAAATATAATGGCGGTTATATGTCTATGAACATAAGTAATTTGAAACGTCTTAAGTAAAACCCAGCAAACACTATTTCTCTATTGTAGCCATTTTAAGCATCGAATGTAAAAACCGACTAAATTAAAAATGAAAATAGAGACACAGTACAACAGTTTAAAATCAAATGGAATAAGGCCGATTATAATAATTCGCTTGATGATATATGTACATATGTAGAAAACAAAGGAAGAAGAAGAAGTATTCCCAACTAGCGAATATATCATTAAAATAAAGAATCTATTTTTACCTTATACTATAATCGATCGATTAAAATCAGTAGCTGTAAGCAAACAAAAATTTTTTGTTGTTTTGTTTAACCATGGCACCTACGTACTAAGATAGATTACATATTGTAACCGTTGCAGCGCCAATAGTGCGACATCATTATAGTTCTAGGGCAACTATGGCATTAAGAAACTAGACATCCTTAGTCACCTAGCGCTGTAACATTCATCTTAGTCCGATCTTACAGTAAGTTAAATACAAAATTAACAAAAATATTCAATTCGTGTGATGGCTGGTTAGTAAACTAACAACAACACGTAATTGCTTTTTTTGCTACAGCCTGATTTTTACCGACGATAATTTAGGTAGGGGTAAATTTTCTCTAAGTTCCTACTGCTACCACTACTTTTCATTATAAAGTTGATGTCGATGTATGAAAAATGGTCGAATATGCAACTAGTTTAAAGTCAAAACCCTTTCCTATTGGTCGTTACACATTTAATAAAAATATAATGGCGGTTATGTCTATATACATATGTAATTTAAAACGCCTTAAGTAAACACCCAGCAAACATTATTTCTCTATTGTAGCCATTTTAAGCATCGAATGTAAAAACCGACTAAATTAAAAATGAAAATAGAGACACAGTACAACAGTTTAAAATCAAATTAAATAAGCCCAATTATAATAATTCGCTTGATGATATACACACATATGAAGAAAACAAAGGAAGAAGAATTAGTTCCAACTAGCGAATATATTGTCATCAAAATAAAGAATCTATTTTTACCTTATACTATAATCGAGCGATTAAAATCAAATGCTGTAAGCAACTAGTTTAAAGTCAAAAGCAACTATTATGAATGCTACTACATACCAGTTTTTTTAACTGTAGGGTACTTCTACTACTTTTTATAAAGTTTGTATTCAACCCTTTCCTATTGGTCGTTACACATTTAATAAAAATATAATGGCGGTTATATGTCTATGAACATAAGTAATTTGAAACGTCTTAAGTAAAACCCAGCAAACACTATTTCTCTATTGTAGCCATTTTAAGCATCGAATGTAAAAACCGACTAAATTAAAAATGAAAATAGAGACACAGTACAACAGTTTAAAATCAAATGGAATAAGGCCGATTATAATAATTCGCTTGATGATATATGTACATATGTAGAAAACAAAGGAAGAAGAAGAAGTATTCCCAACTAGCGAATATATCATTAAAATAAAGAATCTATTTTTACCTTATACTATAATCGATCGATTAAAATCAGTAGCTGTAAGCAAACAAAAATTTTTTGTTGTTTTGTTTAACCATGGCACCTACGTACTAAGATAGATTACATATTGTAACCGTTGCAGCGCCAATAGTGCGACATCATTATAGTTCTAGGGCAACTATGGCATTAAGAAACTAGACATCCTTAGTCACCTAGCGCTGTAACATTCATCTTAGTCCGATCTTACAGTAAGTTAAATACAAAATTAACAAAAATATTCAATTCGTGTGATGGCTGGTTAGTAAACTAACAACAACACGTAATTGCTTTTTTTGCTACAGCCTGATTTTTACCGACGATAATTTAGGTAGGGGTAAATTTTCTCTAAGTTCCTACTGCTACCACTACTTTTCATCATAAAGTTGATGTCGATGTATGAAAAATGGTCGAATATGCAACTAGTTTAAAGTCAAAACCCTTTCCTATTGGTCGTTACACATTTAATAAAAATATAATGGCGGTTATGTCTATATACATATGTAATTTAAAACGCCTTAAGTAAACACCCAGCAAACATTATTTCTCTATTGTAGCCATTTTAAGCATCGAATGTAAAAACCGACTAAATTAAAAATGAAAATAGAGACACAGTACAACAGTTTAAAATCAAATTAAATAAGGCCAATTATAATAATTCGCTTGATGATATACACACATATGAAGAAAACAAAGGAAGAAGAATTAGTTCCAACTAGCGAATATATTGTCATCAAAATAAAGAATCTATTTTTACCTTATACTATAATCGAGCGATTAAAATCAAATGCTGTAAGCAACTAGTTTAAAGTCAAAAGCAACTATTATGATTGCTACTACATACCAGTTTTTTTAACTGTAGGGTACTTCTACTACTTTTTATAAAGTTTGTATTCAACCCTTTCCTATTGGTCGTTACACATTTAATAAAAATATAATGGCGGTTATATGTCTATGAACATAAGTAATTTGAAACGTCTTAAGTAAAACCCAGCAAACACTATTTCTCTATTGTAGCCATTTTAAGCATCGAATGTAAAAACCGACTAAATTAAAAATGAAAATAGAGACACAGTACAACAGTTTAAAATCAAATTAAATAAGGCCAATTATAATAATTCGCTTGATGATATATGTACATATGTAGAAAACAAAGGAAGAAGAAGAAGTAGTCCCAACTAGCGAATATATCATTAAAATAAAGAATCTATTTTTACCTTATACTATAATCGATCGATTAAAATCAGTAGCTGTAAGCAAACAAATATTTTTTGTTGTTTTGTTTAACCATGGCACCTACGTACTAAGATAGATTACATATTGTAACCGTTACAGCGCCAATAGTGCGACATCATTATAGTTCTAGGGCAACTATGGCATTAAGAAACTAGACATCCTTAGTCACCTAGCGCTGTAACATTCATCTTAGTCCGATCTTACAGTAAGTTAAATACAAAATTAACAAAAATATTCAATTCGTGGGATGGCTAGTTAGTAACCTAACAACAACACGTAATTGCTTTTTTTGCTACAGCCTGATTTTTACCGACGATAATTTAGGTAGGGGTAAATTTTCTCTAAGTTCCTACTGCTCCTACTACTTTTCATCATAAAGTTGATGTCGATGTATGAAAAATGGTCAGATATGCAACTAGTTTAAAGTCAAAACCCTTTCCTATTGGTCGTTACACATTTAACAAAAATATAATGGCGGTTACGTCTATGAACATAAGTAATTTGAAACGCCTTAAGTAAAACCCAGCAAACACTATTTCTCTATTGTAGCCATTTTAAGCATCGAATGTAAAAACCGACTAAATTAAAAATGAAAATAGAGACACAGTACAACAGTTTAAAATCAAATTAAATAAGGCCAATTATAATAATTCGCTTGATGATATACACACATATGAAGAAAACAAAGGAAGAAGAATTAGTTCCAACTAGCGAATATATTGTCATCAAAATAAAGAATCTATTTTTACCTTATACTATAATCGAGCGATTAAAATCAAATGCTGTAAGCAACTAGTTTAAAGTCAAAAGCAACTATTATGATTGCTACTACATACCAGTTTTTTTAACTGTAGGGTACTTCTACTACTTTTTATAAAGTTTGTATTCAACCCTTTCCTATTGGTCGTTACACATTTAATAAAAATATAATGGCGGTTATATGTCTATGAACATAAGTAATTTGAAACGTCTTAAGTAAAACCCAGCAAACACTATTTCTCTATTGTAGCCATTTTAAGCATCGAATGTAAAAACCGACTAAATTAAAAATGAAAATAGAGACACAGTACAACAGTTTAAAATCAAATGGAATAAGGCCGATTATAATAATTCGCTTGATGATATATGTACATATGTAGAAAACAAAGGAAGAAGAAGAAGTATTCCCAACTAGCGAATATATCATTAAAATAAAGAATCTATTTTTACCTTATACTATAATCGATCGATTAAAATCAGTAGCTGTAAGCAAACAAAAATTTTTTGTTGTTTTGTTTAACCATGGCACCTACGTACTAAGATAGATTACATATTGTAACCGTTACAGCGCCAATAGTGCGACATCATTATAGTTCTAGGGCAACTATGGCATTAAGAAACTAGACATCCTTAGTCACCTAGCGCTGTAACATTCATCTTTGTCCGATCTTACAGTAAGTTAAATACAAAATTAACAAAAATATTCAATTCGTGTGATGGCTAGTTAGTAACCTAACAACAACACGTAATTGCTTTTTTTGCTACAGCCTGATTTTTACCGACGATAATTTAGGTAGGGGTAAATTTTCTCTAAGTTCCTACTGCTACTACTACTTTTCATCATAAAGTTGATGTCGATGTATGAAAAATGGTCAGATATGCAACAAGTTTAAAGTCAAAACCCTTTCCTAATGGTCGTTACACATTTAATAAAAATATAATGGCGGTTATGTCTATGAACATAAGTAATTTGAAACGCCTTAAGTAAAACCCAGCAAACACTATTTCTCTATTGTAGCCATTTTAAGCATCGAATGTAAAAACCGACTAAATTAAAAATGAAAATAGAGACACAGTACAACAGTTTAAAATCAAATTAAATAAGGCCAATTATAATAATTCGCTTGATGATATACACACATATGAAGAAAACAAAGGAAGAAGAATTAGTTCCAACTAGCGAATATATTGTCATCAAAATAAAGAATCTATTTTTACCTTATACTATAATCGAGCGATTAAAATCAAATGCTGTAAGCAACTAGTTTAAAGTCAAAAGCAACTATTATGATTGCTACTACATACCAGTTTTTTTAACTGTAGGGTACTTCTACTACTTTTTATAAAGTTTGCATTCAACCCTTTCCTATTGGTCGTTACACATTTAATAAAAATATAATGGCGGTTATATGTCTATGAACATAAGTAATTTGAAACGTCTTAAGTAAAACCCAGCAAACACTATTTCTCTATTGTAGCCATTTTAAGCATCGAATGTAAAAACCGACTAAATTAAAAATGAAAATAGAGACACAGTACAACAGTTTAAAATCAAATGGAATAAGGCCGATTATAATAATTTGCTTGATGATATATGTACATATGTAGAAAACAAAGGAAGAAGAAGAAGTAGTCCCAACTAGGGAATATATCATTAAAATAAAGAATCTATTTTTACCTTATACTATAATCGATCGATTAAAATCAGTAGCTGTAAGCAAACAAATATTTTTTGTTGTTTTGTTTAACCATGGCACCTACGTACTAAGATAGATTACATATTGTAACCGTTACAGCGCCAATAGTGCGACATCATTATAGTTCTAGGGCAACTATGGCATTAAGAAACTAGACATCCTTAGTCACCTAGCGCTGTAACATTCATCTTAGTCCGATCTTACAGTAAGTTAAATACAAAATTAACAAAAATATTCAATTCGTGGGATGGCTAGGTAGTAACCTAACAACAACACGTAATTGCTTTTTTTGCTACAGCCTGATTTTTACCGACGATAATTTAGGTAGGGGTAAATTTTCTCTAAGTTCCTACTGCTCCTACTACTTTTCATCATAAAGTTGATGTCGATGTATGAAAAATGGTCAGATATGCAACTAGTTTAAAGTCAAAACCCTTTCCTATTGGTCGTTACACATTTAATAAAAATATAATGGCGGTTATGTCTATGAACATAAGTAATTTGAAACGCCTTAAGTAAAACCCATCAAACACTATTTCTCTATTGTAGCCATTTTAAGCATCGAATGTAAAAACCGACTAAATTAAAAATGAAAATAGAGACACATTACAACAGTTTAAAATCAAATTAAATAAGCCCAATTATAATAATTCGCTTGATGATATACACACATATGAAGAAAACAAAGGAAGAAGAATTAGTTCCAACTAGCGAATATATTGTCATCAAAATAAAGAATCTATTTTTACCTTATACTATAATCGAGCGATTAAAATCAAATGCTGTAAGCAACTAGTTTAAAGTCAAAAGCAACTATTATGAATGCTACTACATACCAGTTTTTTTAACTGTAGGGTACTTCTACTACTTTTTATAAAGTTTGTATTCAACCCTTTCCTATTGGTCGTTACACATTTAATAAAAATATAATGGCGGTTATATGTCTATGAACATAAGTAATTTGAAACGTCTTAAGTAAAACCCAGCAAACACTATTTCTCTATTGTAGCCATTTTAAGCATCGAATGTAAAAACCGACTAAATTAAAAATGAAAATAGAGACACAGTACAACAGTTTAAAATCAAATGGAATAAGGCCGATTATAATAATTCGCTTGATGATATATGTACATATGTAGAAAACAAAGGAAGAAGAAGAAGTATTCCCAACTAGCGAATATATCATTAAAATAAAGAATCTATTTTTACCTTATACTATAATCGATCGATTAAAATCAGTAGCTGTAAGCAAACAAAAATTTTTTGTTGTTTTGTTTAACCATGGCACCTACGTACTAAGATAGATTACATATTGTAACCGTTGCAGCGCCAATAGTGCGACATCATTATAGTTCTAGGGCAACTATGGCATTAAGAAACTAGACATCCTTAGTCACCTAGCGCTGTAACATTCATCTTAGTCCGATCTTACAGTAAGTTAAATACAAAATTAACAAAAATATTCAATTCGTGTGATGGCTGGTTAGTAAACTAACAACAACACGTAATTGCTTTTTTTGCTACAGCCTGATTTTTACCGACGATAATTTAGGTAGGGGTAAATTTTCTCTAAGTTCCTACTGCTACCACTACTTTTCATTATAAAGTTGATGTCGATGTATGAAAAATGGTCGAATATGCAACTAGTTTAAAGTCAAAACCCTTTCCTATTGGTCGTTACACATTTAATAAAAATATAATGGCGGTTATGTCTATATACATATGTAATTTAAAACGCCTTAAGTAAACACCCAGCAAACATTATTTCTCTATTGTAGCCATTTTAAGCATCGAATGTAAAAACCGACTAAATTAAAAATGAAAATAGAGACACAGTACAACAGTTTAAAATCAAATTAAATAAGCCCAATTATAATAATTCGCTTGATGATATACACACATATGAAGAAAACAAAGGAAGAAGAATTAGTTCCAACTAGCGAATATATTGTCATCAAAATAAAGAATCTATTTTTACCTTATACTATAATCGAGCGATTAAAATCAAATGCTGTAAGCAACTAGTTTAAAGTCAAAAGCAACTATTATGAATGCTACTACATACCAGTTTTTTTAACTGTAGGGTACTTCTACTACTTTTTATAAAGTTTGTATTCAACCCTTTCCTATTGGTCGTTACACATTTAATAAAAATATAATGGCGGTTATATGTCTATGAACATAAGTAATTTGAAACGTCTTAAGTAAAACCCAGCAAACACTATTTCTCTATTGTAGCCATTTTAAGCATCGAATGTAAAAACCCACTAAATTAAAAATGAAAATAGAGACACAGTACAACAGTTTAAAATCAAATGGAATAAGGCCGATTATAATAATTCGCTTGATGATATATGTACATATGTAGAAAACAAAGGAAGAAGAAGAAGTATTCCCAACTAGCGAATATATCATTAAAATAAAGAATCTATTTTTACCTTATACTATAATCGATCGATTAAAATCAGTAGCTGTAAGCAAACAAAAATTTTTTGTTGTTTTGTTTAACCATGGCACCTACGTACTAAGATAGATTACATATTGTAACCGTTGCAGCGCCAATAGTGCGACATCATTATAGTTCTAGGGCAACTATGGCATTAAGAAACTAGACATCCTTAGTCACCTAGCGCTGTAACATTCATCTTAGTCCGATCTTACAGTAAGTTAAATACAAAATTAACAAAAATATTCAATTCGTGTGATGGCTGGTTAGTAAACTAACAACAACACGTAATTGCTTTTTTTGCTACAGCCTGATTTTTACCGACGATAATTTAGGTAGGGGTAAATTTTCTCTAAGTTCCTACTGCTACCACTACTTTTCATCATAAAGTTGATGTCGATGTATGAAAAATGGTCGAATATGCAACTAGTTTAAAGTCAAAACCCTTTCCTATTGGTCGTTACACATTTAATAAAAATATAATGGCGGTTATGTCTATATACATATGTAATTTAAAACGCCTTAAGTAAACACCCAGCAAACATTATTTCTCTATTGTAGCCATTTTAAGCATCGAATGTAAAAACCGACTAAATTAAAAATGAAAATAGAGACACAGTACAACAGTTTAAAATCAAATTAAATAAGGCCAATTATATTAATTCGCTTGATGATATACATACATATGAAGAAAACAAAGGAAGAAGAATTAGTCCCAACTAGCGAATATATTGTCATCAAAATAAAGAATCTATTTTTACCTTATACTATAATCGAGCGATTAAAATCAGATGCTGTAAGCAACTAGTTTAAAGTCAAAAGCAACTATTATGATTGACACTACATACCAGTTTTTTTAACTGTAGGGTACTTCTACTACTTTTTATAAAGTTTGTATTCAACCCTTTCCTATTGGTCGTTACACTTTTAATAAAAATATAATGGCGGTTATATGTCTATGAACATAAGTAATTTGAAACGCCTTAAGTAAAACCCAGCAAACACTATTTCTCTATTGTAGCCATTTTAAGCATCGAATGTAAAAACCGACTAAATTAAAAATAAAAATAGAGACACAGTACAACAGTTTAAAATCAAATGGAATAAGGCCGATTATAATAATTCGCTTGATGATATATGTTCATATATAGAAAACAAAGGAAGAAGAAGAAGTAGTCCCAACTAGCGAATATATCATTAAAATAAAGAATCTATTTTTACCTTATACTATAATCGATCGATTAAAATCAGTAGCTGTAAGCAAAATAAAATTTTTTGTTGTTTTGTTTAACCATGGCACCTACGTACTAAGATAGATTACATATTGTAACCGTTACAGCGCCAACAGTGCGACATCATTATAGTTCTAGGGCAACTATGGCATTAAGAAACTAGACATCCTTAGTCACCTTAGTTACAGCGCCAATAGTGCGACATCATTATAGTTCTAGGGCAACTATGGCATTAAGAAACTAGACATCCTTAGTCACCTAGCGCTGTAACATTCATCTTAGTCCGATCTTACAGTAAGTTAAATACAAAATTAACAAAAATATTCAATTCGTGTGATGGCTAGTTAGTAACCTAACAACAACACGTAATTGCTTTTTTTGCTACAGCCTGATTTTTACCGACGATAATTTAGGTAGGGGTAAATTTTCTCTAAGTTCCTACTGCTCCTACTACTTTTCATCATAAAGTTGATGTCGATGTATGAAAAATGGTCAGATATGCAACTAGTTTAAAGTCAAAACCCTTTCCTATTGGTCGTTACACATTTAATAAAAATATAATGGCGGTTATGTCTATGAACATAAGTAATTTGAAACGCCTTAAGTAAAACCCATCAAACACTATTTCTCTATTGTAGCCATTTTAAGCATCGAATGTAAAAACCGACTAAATTAAAAATGAAAATAGAGACACAGTACAACAGTTTAAAATCAAATTAAATAAGCCCAATTATAATAATTCGCTTGATGATATACACACATATGAAGAAAACAAAGGAAGAAGAATTAGTTCCAACTAGCGAATATATTGTCATCAAAATAAAGAATCTATTTTTACCTTATACTATAATCGAGCGATTAAAATCAAATGCTGTAAGCAACTAGTTTAAAGTCAAAAGCAACTATTATGAATGCTACTACATACCAGTTTTTTTAACTGTAGGGTACTTCTACTACTTTTTATAAAGTTTGTATTCAACCCTTTCCTATTGGTCGTTACACATTTAATAAAAATATAATGGCGGTTATATGTCTATGAACATAAGTAATTTGAAACGTCTTAAGTAAAACCCAGCAAACACTATTTCTCTATTGTAGCCATTTTAAGCATCGAATGTAAAAACCGACTAAATTAAAAATGAAAATAGAGACACAGTACAACAGTTTAAAATCAAATGGAATAAGGCCGATTATAATAATTCGCTTGATGATATATGTACATATGTAGAAAACAAAGGAAGAAGAAGAAGTATTCCCAACTAGCGAATATATCATTAAAATAAAGAATCTATTTTTACCTTATACTATAATCGATCGATTAAAATCAGTAGCTGTAAGCAAACAAAAATTTTTTGTTGTTTTGTTTAACCATGGCACCTACGTACTAAGATAGATTACATATTGTAACCGTTGCAGCGCCAATAGTGCGACATCATTATAGTTCTAGGGCAACTATGGCATTAAGAAACTAGACATCCTTAGTCACCTAGCGCTGTAACATTCATCTTAGTCCGATCTTACAGTAAGTTAAATACAAAATTAACAAAAATATTCAATTCGTGTGATGGCTGGTTAGTAAACTAACAACAACACGTAATTGCTTTTTTTGCTACAGCCTGATTTTTACCGACGATAATTTAGGTAGGGGTAAATTTTCTCTAAGTTCCTACTGCTACTACTACTTTTCATCATAAAGTTGACTATAATGTCATGTTTAACCATGGCACCTACGTACTAAGATAGATTACATATTGTAACCGTTACAGCGCCAATAGTGCGACATCATTATAGTTCTAGGGCAACTATGGCATTAAGAAACTAGACATCCTTAGTCACCTAGCGCTGTACTATTCATCTTAGTCCGATCTTACAGTAAGTTAAATACAAAATTAACAAAAATATTCAATTCGTGTGATGGCTAGTTAGTAACCTAACAACAACACGTAATTGCTTTTTTTGCTACAGCCTAATTTTTACCGACGATAATTTAGGTAGGGGTAAATTTTCTCTAAGTTCCTACTGCTACTACTACTTTTCATCATAAAGTTGATGTCGATGTATGAAAAATGGTCAGATATGCAACTAGTTTATTTAAGTCAAAAGCAACTCATATGTTTGCTCCTACATACCAGTTATTTTAACTGTAGGGAACTACTACTACTTTTTATAAAGTTTGTATTCAACCCTTTCCTATTGGTCGTTACACATTTAATAAAAATATAATGGCGGTTATGTCTATGTACATATGTAATTTAAAACGCCTTAAGTGAAACCCAGCAAACATCATTTTTGTATTGTAGCCATTTTAAGCATCAAATGTAAAAAACGACTAAACTAAAAAAGAAAATAGAGACACAGTCCAACAGTTTAACATTTTTGCTTTTTTACGATAAATATGTAAAATATATAAAATAAAAAATATAAAATATAAAATTTAAAACATAAAATAAAATATATAAATAGATTTATAAAAATGTATAAATATAAATATTCCGCTCGAAATTTTTTCAAAAGCTTAAAATCGAACGTAATTTAGTCGATTATTTATAAAAAAAACTTTAAAGATATGTATATGGAAAAAAGGTAAAAATTAGTATAAAAATGCAAACAAGACAAAAACATTAAAAAAAAAAAACAAAATATCTTAATTATTTTTAATGATTTCCATTATACCAAACATGAACTAAAGTTAAAAACAACATAAAACTTTGAAAAAATCTGATTTTTTTATAAACTATTACACTTGTTACAAAATCATTGAAAATTTTTTATAAAAAAAACAATGAAATGTATCAAATAAACTTTTGTTTAGCAAGCAACATATAAAAACATATGGATTTATCTATATAATATAAAAATGTAGCATATTTTAAGGGTTTATATAAGAATGTAGCCTGATACAATGTTCGATTTTACGAAAAAAGTTGAGGATCATTAGTTATATCGTTTGAAAATTTGACAAGCAGCATTCTTATAGAAACGCTTAAAGTATGCTACACTTTTTATATTGTGTGGACAATATCTATGTGTTTTTAAAAAAAAACAAAATATCTAAATTATTTTTAATGATTTCCATTATACCAAACATGAACTAAAGTTAAAAACAACATAAAACTTTGAAAAAATCTGATTTTTTTATAAACTATTACACTTGTTACAAAATCATTGAAAATTTTTTATAAAAAAAACAATGAAATGTATCAAATAAACTTTTGTTTAGCAAGCAACATATAAAAACATATGGATTTGTCTATATACTATAAAAATGTAGCATATTTTAAGGGTTTATATAAGAATGTAGCCTGATACAATGTTCGATTTTACGAAAAAAGTTGAGGATCATTAGTTATATCGTTTGAAAATTTGACAAGCAGCATTATTATAGAAACGCTTAAAGTATGCTACACTTTTTATATTGTGTGGACAAAATCTATGTGTTTTTTGTGTTGCTTGCTAAACAAAAGTTTATTTGATAAATTTCTTTTCAATAATTTGATACCAAGTGTTTTAGTTAAAAAAATTAGATTTTTTCAGTTTTATATTGTTTTTAACTTTATTTCATGTTTTGTATAATGGAAATCATTAAAAATAGTTTTTATAAATTATTAATTATTAAATTTTTTTTATGTTTTTGTCTTGTTTGCATTTGCATAGTGATTTTTGCCATTTAACCATACTTTTGAAAAGTTTTTTTTCTAAAAATAAACGACTCAATTACGACCGATTTCAAGCTTTTGAAAAAATTTCGTACGGAATAGCATAAGCTGTAGTTATTTGACACGAAAATATTAATGTTGATTAAATGTTGCCAGATACATTTTACGTTTTTCACAAAATGAGCCGAGTACTACTTTTGCAACAATATTTCGTATAAGTTTTTTATAAATGTATAGAGTTTGACAGCATTTCGTATGAAATGTCGAACCCAATACCTAGCTTTATACTATATACTCAAAACGACCGATTAAAATCAGTAACTGTAAGCAAAAAAAAATTTTGTTCTTTTGTTTAACCATAGCACTAACGTTTCTAAGCTGGGGGCTAATTCTCGCATTCGTACACGAGCGAGTTTTTATTCGCCCGTGCGAAATTATTACAGTTTGGGATTCTCACTTTCGATAGCGAATAAGATGTATCGAAATTTCTAATGATGGCATTCGATAACGAACAATGTTTCGAATGCAACCTTGCGAGTTTTTACTCGTAAGCAAAGAACCGTGCGAAATAACGTATTTTTAAGCGAACAGTTAGATAAAAAAAAGGAAATGTAAGCAAATATTTTTTTTTTTTAATAAATTTATGTTAATATTTTTAATTATTTTTTATTTAGGGCAAATATAACAAAAATAAATTATGCTCAAAAGGAAATTCTTGGAAATTTCATGGCGGAACATACAGACTTGGCAAAAAGTATTTTACCAAATAGTTCTCAAGGAAGGCTAAGATCAAACCAACTTTGGGAGCAGCTTACTGTAAAACTTAATGCTTCCGGACCACCAGTTAAGAGTTCAAAATTATGGCGCAAGGTAATAATTAATATAATTAATATTGAAATATTTAAAAATATTTAATTTTGTGAAACAATTTTATATATAGGTTTATGCTGATCAGAAGCAAAACGTAAAAAAAAAGGTATCATTTAATAAATCTTCAAAAAAACAAACCGGTGGTGGCCCATATGAAGAAAAAACTCTTTCTGCAGTAGAGGAACAAATATTATCCGCAGCAGGTATTGAAGTTACAGTTAAGGGCCTGACGACTGTTAATATGTTTGGATCAGTCTTGCGAAAAGATTTACCTGAAACACAAAATTTAAGTGAAAATGATGTCTTTCCAACAACATCTGAGGAAGTAAATGATAATTTTTCATCGATATCATCGTTAATTATTTCAGATAATGAAGAACCTGAAATAAACGACAGTGAGAATCGTGAAAAAGAAAAATCTGTGCCTACAAAAAGAAAACCCTATTATGTGAAACCACCAAAAATAAGAAAAAAAGCTAAACAAACAAAAACAGCAATGTTAGAAAAAAATATTTTGTCCTCCGAGCTGTACCATAGCGAAATGCTGAAAAAGTTTGACACAATTATTCAAATTCAAAATAAAAACCTCGAACTGAGAGAAAAGGAAATTGATTTATTAAATAAGTTATTAGAAATCAAAAGAAACACCTACAAAATAAAGGAAGAAGAGCAAAAAATTAATAGGCTAATTAAAGAGATGGAACTAAAAATACGGGAAAAAGAATTAGAAAATCTAAATATGAATTATTAGAGTTAAAAAAATGTTTTTTCATCAAAATAGTTTTAATTTTATTTTTTTCTTTACTTATTAAGCTTGGTTTAAAAAATAATGAATTTTTTTTAGTTTTTTTAAGTTTTAAATAAATAAAAATCTTACGTTAATAAATAATTACATTTTTTATTAATTACTAAACAAACACATTTTTATATTGTCGCGATTTTTTTTCCCAATTCTAGATATGTTGGTTTCTGTGCCATCATCAATTTCAGGCGCTGGATAGGTCTCAGATACATGTTGAACGTCTTCATAGTTTGACACTTTAAAATGGATGCACAAATTGTGCAATGCAGCGCACACATTGGAAAATTTTGCAACTTTTTCCGGTTTGTATCGGCTTCTTTTGTCGTGGCATAAAATTTTCCACCGCGCCTTTAAAACACCAATTGCCCTTTCTACTATAGACCTTGCCTTTGAGTGAATGTTATTAAAATGCGATTCCAATGAATTTTCTTGGGGATTTCGATATGGCGTTATTAACCACGGTTCACAGGGATATCCTGAATCACCTTTAGGTAATTATGTTGTTTAAATAAAGATTTTAACAATGTTTAATGTTTGTAAATTAACTTACCTAAGAGCCAAAAATTCCTTAAATTATTGTTATACTCTTGCTCAAGAAGAATTCTTTCATCCGACTCTTTCCAAACAAAAGAGTCATGGGCGGCTCCACCATATTTAGAATTGATTGCCATAATTTTATACTTGTAATTGCATATCTTTAAATAAAGTAATTAAAAAAAAAATAACATTATTCAATAATGTTTACTTACAATCATTGAATTAAGACTATGAAAACCCTTTCTGTTAAAGAACATATGCTCGTTTATAGGCTTTTGTAATCCAAAATGTGTCCCATCCACACAGCCAATTACTATCATAATAAACTGTTAAATACATACATACTTATGTAAAGTAATATTTGTAGAACATTTACTTACCTCCTGGAATTTTGTATTTTGCTAAAAAATATTCCTTACAATCGTCATTATCTCTAGGGTTAAATTGAATAAATTGTCCACAAAGCTTACGTTCAATTTCATCCACTACTCTGTTGGTTATTTTGCATATAGCGCTTTGACTTATGCCAGTTAAAAAGTCATTTCCAATAGAATGTTGGAAACCTCCAGTTGCCAACAATGATAAGGTTGCCGCTAATTGAATTTTTGGTGGAACCATGGTAGAAAGTGCCCCTCGAACTTCAATTTTCCAAGAACATAATTAAATGCTTCTTTTGTAAGTCTAAAACGTTTTTTAAATCTGGAAAAGATGGATTAATACTTTTATTTTTTCAAATGTTAGTAAATACTTACTCATTGTTTGGTAAACTTAAAGGGTCAGTGTTGTTTCTTATTTGTTTTCTTATGATATTGATATGTTCGTTATCCTCAGATTCAGAAGATGATGAGTAAAAAAACAAAATTGGGTCCATTTTAAATTATAAATAATTATTTTTCTAAATTCACTATTTTAATTGCTTTACTTTTTCCGCGCGTATGTGTGTATGTACATTATTTTTGTTTACATTTTCATCTCTTTTATTAAGTGTTGGAAAACGTTACTATTTACGTTTTTTACAGCACTCGAGAAATAAGTCGATTCGTTACCAATCGAGACCCATCATTAGAAAATTTAGCACTATCGAAATAAATTTCGATTCGAATAGAATTTCGATCACGAATGCGAGAATTAGGCCCCTGATTACATATTGTAACCGTTACAGCGCAAATAGTGCGACATCATTATATTTCTAGGGCAACTATGGCATTAAGAAACTAGACATCGTTAGACACCTAGCGCTGTAACATTTATCTGAGTCCGATCTTACAGTAAGTTAAATACAAAATTAACAAAAAATATTCAATTCGTGTGATGGTTAGTTAGTAAACTAACAACAACACGTAATTGTTTTTTTGCTACAGCCTGATTTTTACCGACGATAGTTTAGGTTGCCGTAAATTTTATCCATGTTCCTACTCTTTTCCATAAAGTTTGTACATGCATACATCTATCGTGTGCTCAAAGAGAAAATTTTAATGTTACTTTAGAATTTCGCAGTTATGCGTTTAAAACAATAGCAAAATGTAAAAAAATATGTAGTTAAATAATTAAAAAACAAAAAAAAAAAAAAAAACAGATGAATAATCGTAAAACGCGTTTTTTTAAAAACGAAAACGAACTTTTCTCATCTTTTTATTCGGCCTTATTCCATTTGTCGTTGTTATACTTTTAAAACAAAATAATACGTTTTCAGAAACAGACATAAATGGATAAAAAGACTTCCCTATCCATAACGATCACTAAAAAAAAATATTTATATAGGTATATATATATATATATATATATATATATTTTATGGGGTCGCCAGTGGATATTAACGAAATTAAAAATGAAACGACAAACTGATATAAACCCCCATTACTATGTGCAGAGTATAAATATTAATTTAAATTTATATTTTTTACCTATTAAAAATATGTATAAAAATGGCTTCTTTTTTTATAAAAGAAGGATCCTTAAAGAGTTGCCGCATTGATTTCGAAATTTTTGGTTTTTTCTAATTTCAAATAATTTTTTTTTTCTACATATAAATATAAGCACAATCATGAGTTTTTTTCGAGTTTGGCCATCTTAAATTTTTAAATTATCAGGCATGTTTTAAAAATTCCAGTGGTTTCAAATCACTTGTGATTTCAAAATCACAATTATGATTTTACGCTATGTTTTTAAATAATTTATTGCCAAATTCAAAATAAGGTTTTTAAAAATATAATTAAGTAGTTCTTAGTCGGCAGGCATTTAGATTACCGACCGGTTTAAAATCTCAAAATGTAAAAAGTTTTGTGTGTTTCTTGTGATTTCAAATCAGTTTCACAAAAAGTGATTTTCAGAACACGCCGTATATTTAAAATACATGTACATATGTATGTATATGTACATATTGTTTTTTATGCTTAGTTTTTTTATTATTCTGCTTGTTGAATTACACGTCGTTTTACGCAAAATGTTTTTTAATTTAAAATTACCAAAGAAGAAGAATGCAGCTTTTGAGCAAATAACAAACACAGTAACGGATGTTACTGATAATCTAGTTATAGGGTAAAAATACGTATATTTTATTGTTGTAGAAATTAAACCATGTCGATTCGAACCGAATGAAAAATACCTTTACTTTGAAATGTAGAGAACTGTACGAATAATGCGTCTTTTAACATTTTTTAAATTTTTTTTATTTCATACAGGAAGCCTGTTATTATTTTTTTTTAATTTATGTTTCTTGTTTTTTGGACAGAATAATTTTTGTTTCGAATATAAAAAATGTCCTTTTTCATATATGGACAACTCTTTTGGTACCGATGTGACTGTTTTACTCATTTTTGTTTTTAAACCAATATATTGGATTATATTTGATATTGAATTATATTAGATATTGGATTATATTAGATTATAATCTAAAATTTGTTTGTTAAAAAAATCTATGATACCCAGGCATGGCATGTTTCTGCTTTTAATGGCTACTAGAATACTGTGACCTTGTAGTTTTTAATTTAAAAGAATTAAAGCACATATCATGTATTTTATTTATTTATTTATTTTTTGATATTATAAAGCAAATAATCAAAAAAATGATTATTATGATTATTTTAAAACCTTGCCAAATTAATAAACATAATATCTACCGATTTGTTTAAAGTCCGATTAATTTAATTTTTTTTTCGTTTATTTACACGTAAATAAATTTATTTTATTTTTTATTATACAAAAAATTAACATTTGTTATTTAAATATACGGAATATTTTCCAGGGATAGTTTTAAGTTGTGATGAAAAAAAGTTTTTTTAAGTTATTTCTTAATTTCAAATATTTAATAAGGTCAAAAGCACTTAAAAATATACAACATATTATACTTTTTCTGTTATTTTTTACACAATGCAATCTTTAAGCGCAAAATTAATAAGGTAACACCCATCACAGTCTTCTAGTCATTGGGATAATAAGGGAATTTTTGTTCGTTACGAATTGGCATGGTTTCATTTCTCAAACAAAAAACACGCTTTGTTACTCTATAACTAGTCTTTTAAATTTATTCGCTGCTATTACGGTTATTTGCACGTAAACTGCATTTAAACATAACTTCTTTGGCCTTATTTCATATATAAAACCAAAACAATGTGTATATCGTCACAGAAAATGCAAAACGCCCTATCTAATAATTAAAATATTTTTTGGAGGGGCAAGCATTTTTGTATAAATGAAAAATATATTAACAATTAACACAAATTTTTGCCATATATGCTAGTTAAAAAGGATCAACAAATTTATTCCTGCTGAAAAAAAAGAGTTTTGCGAGATGACGTACATATTTGAAGGCTATAATTTATAAAAAGCCAATTTTAAATTGCTTGTTAGATAGGGCGTTTTGCATTTTCTGTGACGATATGTACATATTATGCATGCTTGTATGTGAATGTACGATGTACTTATGTTTTTGTTTTAATTTCAAAATTTGGCGTCGAATTGGTAAACAGAAAAAATGGTTTTCAAAAATCCCGGCATCCAAATATTTTTTTTATCCTTCCTGTGATAAAATTTTTTTTAAAATTGATAATTATGTAGTTTAAAATAAGAAATATATAAAAATTTTAAAGTTAACTATTCTTAGTCAATTTCAAAGTTAGTTATTTTCACGATTTTTTCCCTAAAATTTTACGATATTTATAATAATTACACCAAACTTAACTGGCAGCTATGAGTGGTAGGTGTAATAATTGAGTAGCGAGTGTGGCGTTGCTAACAGTAAGTAAGAAAGTAAGAAACAACAGGTGGTGAAAATCAAATAATTACACCAAACTTATCTGGCAGCTAGGAGTGGTAGGTGTAATAATTGAGAAGCGATTGTGGCGTTGCTAACAGTTAGTTAAAGTTGGTGAAAACAAACAAATGATTTAGTGAGGAACATTAAGTTTTCATTTAAGTATTAACAAAGTTTGTAAATTACTTTTTTGACCAAAATAGTAACAAAAAATAACGACGTTTTGCTGAAGTTTTTTTTAACAAAATAAAAAAATTGAAAAGAAAACCGTATAGACATCTTCAACTTTTTTAGTATTCGCAACTAGAGATGAGTGATATTTCCGTACCTGTGATTTTATACCTGTTACTTGCAAATCACTGGTAACGACAGTGACATAAACTGTGAAGTAACTGCTACTGCTACTTTTAAGTTATTGTGTTATTTAAATAACATTTTGACATGTAACGACAGTGACATAAACCGTGAAGTAACTGTTTCTACTAAAGTGTTACTTTTAATTTATTATGTTACTAAAAGTAACATTTTAAAATATTGTACAGTAATTTTACTTGCGATGTTACTCTTATTATGTTAAACTTTGCAAAATGTAAAGTAAGATTTTTGTGCTTCATGTTTACATTTGATCATAGCTAACAAATCATGTTGCTGCTTTTGTTCTTTAAAAGAAGTAAAGGGCTTATGTGTTTGTATGTGTGTTTGTCAAAGTGCTGTTAAAAACTTTACAACAGAGGTGCCGTCAGAGACCAGCGCCGAGCATTGTTTGTCCGCGACGGCGAATTAAATTCAGATATGAGCCGGCTAAAGAATTATTATTCAAAAACAGATTTAAACACACATTTATTTTAAACACATATCGTAACCTAAAAAAAAAAGCACAGCTAACAAAAATAGAACTTTACATGATAAGCGAAAATCTTTGTAAAGGTACAACAAAAATATTTCGAAAAAAATGCGTATAAAGTTTTTAGTTTGCTCGCATTATGTATATAGAAACGAATAATAACATTTTTTTTACACGTTATAAGTAGAAACATTTTTAATATGAAACTTATATACGACATTAAACATAACATAACAAACAATTCTGAATCGTTAACGCCAAAAATGCATTTCTAGAATTACGACATTTGAGTAAATAAGCGATATATATAAATCGTTAGCTGAAATGAAATTTTAGTTAATATGTTCAGGGTTTTTGGACTCAACTTTCAATTAACAAGAAATAAAAATATTTTTGATTGGTGAAGTAAAAAAGAATAAAAATATCAAAATCGTTCTCAAATAGCTCAAGAAAATTTTTGTGCATTAGGATCGCCAGTCCATGCGAAAGAATATTTTCAAAAGCTGGACAAGTCCTAAATGACCGACGAACGCGTTTAAACGAGAAAAGGCACAAATGTTATATTATACTTAGTTGTGTTATGTTCATACATATACAGCTTAATTTGTGTTATTTGTTTTTTTAGGTTTTTGTTTTTGTTACAATGGATTTCAACTACATATTCTTATATATTTTTATGTTTGGAATCTATTTAACAAGAATTTTAAGCTGCTTTTCTAAATTAAAGCTTTATCTCAATGCTCCATTGGAGCTTAAAAACTTATCTCAAAAGGTATAAATTTAAATTTTTTATAAAAATTTTGTTTAAAGTAAATTAAAAATATTAATATAAATATGGAATATTGTTTGTAACTATGTACATACATACCTATTGAATATTGATATTTCATATTCATAAATAGATTGAATTCTTATTTATCAGATATATTATTTTTCCAATGCGTTGTTCAGGAGTTCGTTAAAAAGAACTAAAATCGCATAATCACTGCTTAAAATAACATTTGGTGAATTCACAAGGTCTTGTGAAATCATATATTGTAAAATAATACAACCAAAAAATATGACCGTTGTGAACAACTCTTCGTATATTTGTAGGTGTCGTATTTAAAATCTAAATCAGCTGATACGACCAAACGATAGAAAAACAAACACATATTTATGTACATAAATCTGGTGCTGCTCTTGGCTTAACTTAATAATTTGTAGAAATTAGACCCATGAAAACACAAAATAGTCTATATCTAACCTGGTTAGAATCTCTAAAATCCATTAAAATAAGCAAAGTTTTAGTAAAAAATCACAAGAATTTTGTTATTTTTTACGTAAACAAAAAACAGCTGATGTGTCAGAGAGCAGTGCCGGCTATTTTTGCCGGCGGAGGCGGCTTAAGGAATCTTCTTTGGCGGTTTTGCCTAAGTTTTTAGTATAGACGTTTTTAACGGATGCGAGTGCTAGCGGCTCTAAAAATAAATTAAAAAACTCGCCGTTTCGTTTTAGGCGCTTGGCGCATGACTTTGTATATAATACGACATCACAATAAACATATCAAACAAAGTTGTATTGTTTCACAACAAGTTTCGTATGAAAAGCAACAACAAAATTTTTATGCTATTGTGAAATTATATGACAATAATACAATATGCTATTGTATCGTACCTTGTGAATTCGCCAATTATGTATAATAATTTAACAGAGATTAAAATAACTCTTTTACAAGAAGTGAAAAATGCTAAACAGTGATCACTGTCACTGTTTAAATAACCGGTGATTTTAAAATCGCATTCACTATTAACGATATTCCCTAAAAATCACGGGATCGCTCACCTCTGTTCGCAACAGTAGACCAGAAACTGCGTTTATTTTTTGTAATCACCCTTATTGTGATTGGCGTTGTCGTAGTCGTTTTTAGTTTTTTTGGTACCGTCTAACAAAAACGCCAATGCTATATTAATAGCACCCTTGTCGTTTTTGTGGCGTATTTGACAACTTTCGATACGACTACGCCAAACACAATAAGGCCCAATATTTTTTTTTATTCAATGCTTTGTTTATAGTAAAATCATTTTTTTTCAATTTGGCCGTAAAATGCTGTTAGTTTTAATAGAATAAACGTTTAAACGAGACAACTTGCTTCATCTTATTAACATTTCATTGCTTAAGTAAACTGTATTTTCACAAAATCCTTTTTTAGATAATTTAATTTAAAGGATTAACGATGAATATTAAGAAAATGGTGCAAAAAAAGTGGTTTATTAGTTTTGTCAAATGTAGTGCCCTTAAACTTTTTGTCCACAGGGGTACAAAAATAAATAAATTTCAAATGTAAAATAATAAAATACTATGATCAAAAATACTTAAAAATATTAAATTGTCTTATTATATTTTAAAGCTGGTACTCTGTTCGATTTTACGCAAAATATTGAGGAACATTGGCTATTTCGTTTAAAAATGGACAAGAAACATTTAATATAACTCCCTAACATATGCTACTTTATTTATTTTGTATAGACAAACTCAATACGGCTTAACACTGAATCTGTTCGTTTGCCTGCTAAACAAAAGTTAATTATTTGTGTTTTCATACTGCTTTTTACCTTTTTCCCATATTTTTTTTTTCATTCTTAGTAAAGAATAATCTACAACCACTTTTGAAACAGCTTCGTGTGAAAAAAAAATGTCTTGCAAATTGCTGTCAAATTCTATATATTATATAGTTAATACGAAATATTGTTGAAATAATGTTACAAAAGCTGTACCCTGTGCATTTTGTAAAAAAAAAACTGAAATATACGATACGACTACGCCAAACACAATAAGGCCCAATATTTCATTTTATTCAATGCTTTGTTTATAGTAAAATCATTTTTTTTTAATTTGGCCGTAAAATGCTATTAGTTTTAATAGAATAAACGTTTAAACGAGACAACTGCTTCATCTTATTAACATTTCATTGCTTAAGTAAACTGTATTTTCACAAAATCCTTTTTTAAATAATTTAATTTAAAGGATCAACGATGAATATGAAGAAAATGGTGCAAAAAAAGTGGTTTATTAGTTTTGTCAAATGTAGTGCCCTTAAACTTTTTGTCCAAAGGGGTAAAAAAATAAATAAATTTCAAATGTAAAATAATAAAATACTATGATCAAAAATACTTAAAAATATTAAATTGTCTTATTATATTTTAAGGCTGGTACTCTGTTCGATTTTACACAAAATATTGAGGAACATTGGCTATTTCGTTTAAAAATGGACAATTAACATATGCTACTTTATTTATTTTGTATAGGCAAACTCAATACGGCTAACACTGAATCTGTTCGTTTGCCTGCTAAACAAAAGTTAATTTGATTGAATTTCTTTGCTACTTCACAGAAAAAACTTCACATATTTTTTTTAAACTAACATTTTTTTTAAATATTAATTTTTTCAGGCAACATTTCATTAGGCCCTTATAAAACTGTTATCTGATTTTTATGTCAAACAAAATAAACGAGAAATCAAAAAAATATTTTGCTCAATAGCAATAATTTTTTTACTGAAAAAGTAGGAATTTTTTCCAAATATTTTTTTTAGGAATCTAATAAAATTGTGTATCTGATTTTACAATTTTGTTTGTTTTATTTTTGTGTGAAATACCTACAGCTTACATATCGAGCCTTTGGTGCAATACCGTAGTAATCCAAAAAATCGTGAACTGAGAAAAATGCATTTGAAGTTTTGAACCATCTTTTTGATAGTATTTTCGTTTACTAAAGTTATTTTTTTACAAGTTTTTAAATAAAAAGGAATGTTTTTAAATAAAAAAAGGCCAAATATTATTAAAAATATGGAATATTTATTTATATTTAAGTACTTTGTATCAACCTATCAATGATGTATCGTTATTGTCACAAAACCTAAGACAAACTTAAAAATTAATTCGAAATATATCGTTATAGCAATTAAACTTTTAACTATTTTTTTCTAACAAAGTTGTAATATGAAATAATACGAACAAGTAAAAAAGAAATCAAATTATGCAGTTGTGTTTCTGTGTTTAAAACGTAGCAAAAAATAATATTGCTTTATACTTTTTTCGTAAATTGCTTTCTGTTAGTAAATTTCTTGTCATAAAAGGAAATATTTCATTATTGCAAATAAATATTGTTGGAAATACCTAGAGGCAATAAAGACATTTTTAACTTTAGAATCTGAACAGTTAGAGGTGGAATCATAATCTTTTTTTCTTTAGATAGATATTTCCCCAAAGATAATTTCTGCATACCCAGCTCAAAAAATTCAAATTTTGAGTTACTACGGTATTGCACCAAAGGCTCGATATGTTTTCCGCCCGAAATTTTTTCACAAATGATTGCAGATGAAATATTTATTAATTAAAAACTTTTCAAAAATTGGAAAAAAGGTAAAAAGCAGTATGCAAATATAAACATTACAAAAACATAAGGAAACACAATATTTTTTTCAGAAACTGAAGCATACAATAGCCTATGACCCACTTAAAATTTGATAAATTTAAACTTATCTTACACACAGTCTGATATTAAGTTAAAAACAACATAAAACTCTTTAAAAAATGATTTTTTTTTTAAACTAACACGCAGGTTATAAAATCATTAACATTTTTTTTTTATCGTAAACTAAGCTTTTATTTACTAAAAACTTTAAAAAAATATATGGAAAAAAGGTAAATAGCTGTATGCAAACACAAACAGTACAAAACATAAAGAAGCCTAATTAAAATTTTTTACAGGAACTGAAACAAATTTGATTAATTTAAAATATCTAAATTATATATAATAATTTTGCCTTCCACAAAGTATGAAAAATAGCTAAAACAACACACAACTCTTTTAAAGAGTTGTACTTTCTGAGATATAGCGTATCGAAAATTTAATAAAAATTGTTCATTTGTATGGGGGTTACCCCATAAGTAAAGCATTATTTAATTCTACTTAAATGTATTGCTAACTCTTTGATCCTCTGGTATTTTAACACCAATTTTTTTTTTGTTTGAAACAGATTGTCTTAAACCAGAAATTGTGTACAAAATCACTTAATAACTTACCTTGCCACTTCCGTATTGTTGGGAGTTAGTCCGATACTTTCACGTGAACCTTCTGTAAGTGCAGGTACCTTTTGCCTTTTCCCATATAAAGGCCGCTTTAACTTTGGTCCATTTTAAGACTGAATTTACTATCACTGTAAGTACCTTGGCGTCGCAACAACTGGCTGGTATTACTAAGTTCGCCACGCAAACTTGTCATGTCCTCAATCATAAAAGATTTGCTGCGTTCACGTTGTCTTATAATGTAAGCGCAACAAATTAAGATAAATTAAATATTATTTGCACATTATCCTAAAAGATTTTTAATACAAATAATTACATTTTAACATCCTGTTGTTTTGGCTGATTATGAATATGTTGACCAGTCTGGTCTGGCTTCAATATGGTTTCCAATAAAGCCAATGAGTGCTCCATATCTTGATGATCGATGTCGTGGTCGATTGGTAAAAGTTTAGAGTCCTCGAGCTAATTAAGAGTAACTGGAATTTATTGGAGCAACATTTTTAAACTTACCTTTCGGTCCAATGATCTTACATAACGCAAGCATTCTTTACGTTGACATATTTGTCTATCCATGGCCAAGTTTTGATCCAAAGAGAGTACATGCGATTTAATTGTTCAATAGCAGAGTAGCGGCCAGGGCTGCGATTATGGTGGATGTCAAACGATATTGTAGTGGATCTATGGACTATTGGCATTCTTTACGTATCCGATCACAGCATTGGCTTTGGTGTGTATGTTGCTGCCCTTTCTCTTCATCTCGCGAGCTCTTTCTTTCCATTAAACATATTTTGGAAATTTTGACAGGCATTTGCTATTGACTTATTAAGCATTTTCTGAAAGTCTTCCTGTCGTTCGGAACAACTCAGTAAGCTGTGAAATTCGATGGGCAAATCTTTTTTTGTTGGTGGATAAACAAATACATTTTCTACATGCGAGTTTTTTGTCACAGCTTCTCTTGGATCTGAGGGCGGAGTTGGCAGCGATTATTGCGGAATGGTTGCTGAAGTACGTCTTGATGCTGGGCGCGGTAGCAGATGATGATGAGTGTGTTTATAATTACTCTATCAACTTTTAGTTTATTCATTTCCATTAAGAAATCGAATAAAATTTTAAGACATTTGACCTAAAAACAATGTAATAAGAGTGTTATATTTCCTAAATTTAACTTTAAATTAGTTATTCACTCCTATTCTGCAGTAAAGAAGGCTCCGTGGGCCTTCTTTACTGTGTAATAATTATTTAATTTAAAATAAAAAATATATCAAAATTTTAAAGTTAACGATTCTTAGTCAATTTCAAAGTTAGTTATTTTCACGATTTTTTCCCTAAAATTTTACGATATTTATAATAATTACACCAAACTTAATTGGCAGCTATGAGTGGTAGGTGTAATAATTGAGTAGCGAGTGTGGCGTTGCTAACAGTAAGTAAGAAACAACAGATGGTGAAAACAAATAATTACACCAAACTTATCTGGCAGCTAGGAGTGGTAGGTGTAATAATTGAGAAGCGATTGTGGCGTTGCTAACAGTTAGTTAAAGTTGGTGAAAACAAACAAATGATTTAGTGAGGAACATAACGTTTTCATTTAAGTATTAACAAAGTTTGTAAATTACTTTTTTGACCAAAATAGTACCAAAAAATGACGACGTTTTGCTGAAGTTTTTTTTTTAACAAAATAAAAAAATTGAAAAGAAAACCGTATAGACATCTTCAACTTTTTTAGTATTCGCAACAGTAGACCAGAAACTGCGTATATTTTTTGTAATCACCCTTATTGTGATTGGCGTTGTCGTAGTCGTTTTTAGTTTTTTTGGTACCATCTAACAAAAACGCCAATGCTATATTAATAGCACCCTTGTCGTTTTTGTGGCGTATTCGACAACTTTCGATACGACTACAGCAAACACAATAAGGGCCAATATTTTTTTTTATTCAATGCTTTGTTTATAGTAAAATAATTTTTTTTAATTTGGCCGTAAAATGCTCTTAGTTTTAATAGAATAAACGTTTAAACGAGACAACTTGCTTCATCTTATTAACATTTAATTGCTTAAGTAAACTGTATTTTCACAAAATCATTTTTTAGATAATTTAATTTAAAGGATCAACGATAAATATAAAGAAAATGGTGCAAAAAAAAGTGGTTTATTAGTTTTGTAAAATGTAGTGCCCTTAAACTTTTTGTCCACAGGGGTAAAAAAATAAATAAATTTCATATGTAAAAAAATAAAATACTATAATCAAAAATACTTAAAAATATTAAATTGTCTTATTATATTTTAAGGCTGGTACTCTGTTCGATTTTACGCAAAATATTGAGGAACATTGGCTATTTCGTTTAAAAATGGACAAGAAACGTTTGATATAACCCCCTAACATATGCTACTTTATTAATTTTGTATAGACAAACTCAATACGGCTTAACACTGAATCTGTTCGTTTGCCTGCTAAACAAAAGTTAATTTGATTGAATTTCTTTGCTACTTCACAGAAAAAACTTCACATATTTTTTGTTCAAACTAACATTTTTTTAAAATTTTAATTTTTTTCAGGCAACATTTTATTAGGCCCTAATAAAACTGTTATCTGATTTTTATGTCAAACAAAATAAACGAGAAATCAAAAAATGTTTTGCTCAATAGCAATAATTTTTTTACTGAAAAAGTAGGAATTTTTTCCAACAAATCTTTTTCAGGAATCTAATAAAATTGTGTATCTGATTTTACAATTTTGTTTGATTTATTTTTGTGTGAAATACCTACAGCTTACATATCGAGCCTTTGGTGCAATACCGTAGTAATCCAAAAAATCGTGAACTGAGAAAAATGCATTTGAAGTTTTGAACCATCTTTTTGATAGTATTTTCGTTTACTAAAGTTATTTTTTTACAAGTTTTTAAATAAAAAGGAATGTTTTTAAATAAAAAAAGGCCAAATATTATTAAAAATATGGAATATTTATTTATATTTAAGTACTTTGTATCAACCTATCAATGATGTATCGTTATTGTCACAAAACCTAAGACAAACTTAAAAATTAATTCGAAATATATCGTTATAGCAATTAAACTTTTAACTATTTTTTTCTAACAAAGTTGTAATATGAAATAATACGAACAAGTAAAAAAGAAATCAAATTATGCAGTTGTGTTTCTGTGTTTAAAACGTAGCAAAAAATAATATTGCTTTATACTTTTTTCGTAAATTGCTTTCTGTTAGTAAATTTCTTGTCATAAAAGGAAATATTTCATTATTGCAAATAAATATTGTTGGAAATACCTAGAGGCAATAAAGACATTTTTAACTTTAGAATCTGAACAGTTAGAGGTGGAATCATAATCTTTTTTTCTTTAGATAGATATTTCCCCAAAGATAATTTCTGCATACCCAGCTCAAAAAATTCAAATTTTGAGTTACTACGGTATTGCACCAAAGGCTCGATATGTTTTCCGCCCGAAATTTTTTCACAAATGATTGCAGATGAAATATTTATTAATTAAAAACTTTTCAAAAATTGGAAAAAAGGTAAAAAGCAGTATGCAAATATAAACATTACAAAAACATAAGGAAACACAATATTTTTTTCAGAAACTGAAGCATACAATAGCCTATGACCCACTTAAAATTTGATAAATTTAAACTTATCTTACACACAGTCTGATATTAAGTTAAAAACAACATAAAACTCTTTAAAAAATGATTTTTTTTTTAAACTAACACGCAGGTTATAAAATCATTAACATTTTTTTTTTATCGTAAACTAAGCTTTTATTTACTAAAAACTTTAAAAAAATATATGGAAAAAAGGTAAATAGCTGTATGCAAACACAAACAGTACAAAACATAAAGAAGCCTAATTAAAATTTTTTACAGGAACTGAAACAAATTTGATTAATTTAAAATATCTAAATTATATATAATAATTTTGCCTTCCACAAAGTATGAAAAATAGCTAAAACAACACACAACTCTTTTAAAGAGTTGTACTTTCTGAGATATAGCGTATCGAAAATTTAATAAAAATTGTTCATTTGTATGGGGGTTACCCCATAAGTAAAGCATTATTTAATTCTACTTAAATGTATTGCTAACTCTTTGATCCTCTGGTATTTTAACACCAATTTTTTTTTTGTTTGAAACAGATTGTCTTAAACCAGAAATTGTGTACAAAATCACTTAATAACTTACCTTGCCACTTCCGTATTGTTGGGAGTTAGTCCGATACTTTCACGTGAACCTTCTGTAAGTGCAGGTACCTTTTGCCTTTTCCCATATAAAGGCCGCTTTAACTTTGGTCCATTTTAAGACTGAATTTACTATCACTGTAAGTACCTTGGCGTCGCAACAACTGGCTGGTATTACTAAGTTCGCCACGCAAACTTGTCATGTCCTCAATCATAAAAGATTTGCTGCGTTCACGTTGTCTTATAATGTAAGCGCAACAAATTAAGATAAATTAAATATTATTTGCACATTATCCTAAAAGATTTTTAATACAAATAATTACATTTTAACATCCTGTTGTTTTGGCTGATTATGAATATGTTGACCAGTCTGGTCTGGCTTCAATATGGTTTCCAATAAAGCCAATGAGTGCTCCATATCTTGATGATCGATGTCGTGGTCGATTGGTAAAAGTTTAGAGTCCTCGAGCTAATTAAGAGTAACTGGAATTTATTGGAGCAACATTTTTTTTGGTAAAAAAAACTTACCTTTCGGTCCAATGATCTTACATAACGCAAGCATTCTTTACGTTGACACATTTGTCTTTCCATGGCCAAGTATTGATCCCATAGAGAGTACATGCGATTTAATTGTTCAATAGCAGAGTAGCGGCCAGGCCTGCGATTATGGTGGATGTCAAACGATATTGTAGTGGATCTATGGACTATTGGCATTCTTTACGTATCCGATCACAGCATTGGCTTTGGTGTGTATGTTGCTGCCATTTCTCTTCATCTCGCGAGCTCTTTCTTTCCATTGAACATATTTTGGAAATTTTGACAGGCATTTGCTATTGACTTATTAAGCATTTTCTGAAAGTCTTCCTGTCGTTCGGAACAACTCAGTAAGCTGTGAAATTCGATGGGCAATTCTTTTTTTGTTGGTGGATAAACAAATACATTTTCTACATGCGAGTTTTTTGTCACAGCTTCTCTTGGATCTGAGGGCGGAGTTGGCAGCGATTATTGCGGATGATTGCTGAAGTACGTCTTGATGCTGGGCGCGGTAGCAGATGATGATGAGAGTGTGTTCATATTTACTCTACCAACTTTTAGTTTATTCATTTCCATTAAGAAATCGAATAAAATTTTAAGACATTTGACCTACAAACAATGTAAAACGAGTGTTATAATTCTTAAATTTAACTTTAAATTAGTTATTCACTCCTATTCTGCAGTAACGAAGGCCCTATCGGCCTTCTTTACTGTGTAATAATTTGGCCCCTAATAACGTCTTATTGGTAGATTTTGGATTAGAAAAATAAATTTTTATTTATATTTTGATAAAGTTGTATTTGCATGCGAAATCGTAATCGAAATAACCCCCATTATGTGGCAAAGCATTGACAGCATGGTAACGCACACAAAAAGTTCGTGAAATTCTAAAAAAAAAGGTAGAAATGTCGAACCCAATACCTAGCATTATACTGTAATCGACCGATTAAAATCAGTAGCTGTAAGCAAAAAAAATTTTTTGTTCTTTTGTTTAACCATAACACTAACGTTTCTAAGCTGATTACATATTGTAACCGTTACAGCGCAAATAGTGCGACATCATTATAGTTCTAGGGCAACTATGGCATTAAGAAACTAGACATCGTTAGACACCTAGCGCTGTAACATTCATCTGAGTCCGATCTTACAGTAAGTTAAATACAAAATTAACAAAAAATATTCAATTCGTGTGATGGTTAGT
Source organism: Melanophora roralis (assembly GCA_963583895.1). Lineage (NCBI taxonomy): Eukaryota > Metazoa > Arthropoda > Insecta > Diptera > Rhinophoridae > Melanophora > Melanophora roralis. Next base: position 37,960 of record OY757187.1, read on the forward strand.
TAGTAAACTGACAACAATACGTACTTAGTTTTTTGCTACAGCCTGATTTTTACCAACAAAAGTTTAGGTTGCCGTAAATCTTATCTATGTTCCTATTAGGGAATGGTAAGCAAAACCAAAAATCGATTTTCGGTTTTACGATCAACTATTTTAATCTCGTTTTCAAAATCGATTAATCGAAGCTCATAATCGATTATAATTCAAAGTCGACTTTTATTTTGATGCTATATTAAAATGAAAAGTTGTATTTGCATGCGAAATCGTAATCGAAATAACCCCCATTATGTGGCAAAGCATTGACAGCATGGTAACGCACACAAAAAGTTCGTGAAATTCTAAAAAAAAAAGGTAGAAATGTCGAACCCAATACCTAGCATTATACTGTAATCGACCGATTAAAATCAGTAGCTGTAAGCAAAAAAAATTTTTTGTTCTTTTGTTTAACCATAACACTAACTTTTCTAAGCTGATTACATATTGTAACCGTTACAGCGCAAATAGTGCGACATCATTATAGTTCTAGGGCAACTATGGCATTAAGAAACTAGACATCGTTAGACACCTAGCGCTGTAACATTCATCTGAGTCCGATCTTACAGTAAGTTAAATACAAAATTAACAAAAAATATTCAATTCGTGTGATGGTTAGTTAGTAAACTAACAACACGTACTTAGTTTTTTGCTACAGCCTGATTTTTACCAACAAAAGTTTAGGTTGCCGTAAATCTTATCTATGTTTCTATTAGGGAATGGTAAGCAAAACCAAAAATCGATTTTCGGTTTTACGATCAACTATTTTAATCTCGTTTTCAAAATCGATTAATCGAAGCTCATAATCGATTATAATTCAAAGTCGACTTTTATTTTGATGCTATATTAAAATGAAAAGACACCCTCAAAAACGATTTATAAGAAGTAAATAGAACTTTCCGCAAAGAAAGATATTATTGGAAAAGGTGCACGTACCTATTTAATGATAACAAGAACGCAGGTCATAAACAAATATCCATTATAATTTCAATGTATTAACTTATATAATAAGTCTGAAAATTTATATACGCACACACAACAGATATACATATTTAATTTTCAAGGACGAAAAGTTATTTTTAGTTATTTTTTGTTTAAAAAAGATTGTCTTAAACCAGAAATTGTGTACAAAATCATTTAATAACTTACCTCGCCACTTCCGTATTGTTGGGAGTTAGTCCGATACTTTCACGTGAACCTTCTGTAAGTGCAGGTACATTTGCCTTTTCCCATTTAAGGCCGTTTTAACTTTGGTCCATTTTGAGACTTTGGATTTACTATCACTGTAAGTACTTTGACGTCGCAACAACTGGCTGGTATTACTAAGTTCGCCACGCAAGCTTGTCATGTCCTCAATCATAAAAGATTTGCTGCGTTCACGTTGTCTTATAATGTAAGCGCAACAAATTAAGAAAAATTAAATATTATTTGCACATTATCCTAAAAGATTTTAGTACAAATAATTACATTTTAAAATCCTGTTGTTTTGGCTGATTATGAAAATGTTGACTAGTCTGGTCTGGCTTCAATATGGTTTCCAATAAGGTCAATGAGTGTTCCATATCTTGATAATCGATGTCGTGGTCGATTGGTAAAAGTTTAGAGTCCTCGAGCTAATTAAGAGTAACTGTAATCTATTGGAGCAACATTTTTTTTGAAAAAAAAACTTACCTTTCGTTCCAATGATCTTACATAACGCAAGCATTCTTTACGTTGACACATTTGTCTATCCATGGCCAAGTATTGATCCAAAGAGAGTACATGCGATTTAATTGTTCAATAGCAGAATAAGCGGCCAGGGCTGCGATTATGGTGGATGTCAAACGATATTGTAGTGGTTCTATGGACTCTTGGATTTCTTTACGTATCCGATCACAGCATTGGCATTGGTGTGTATGTTGCTGCCCTTTCTCTTCATTTCGCGAGCTCTTTCTTTCCATTGACATATTATGGAAATTTTGACAGTCATTTGCTATTGACTTATTAAGCATTTTCTGAAAGTCTTCCTGTCGTTCGGAACAACTCAGTAAGCTGTGAAATTCGATGGGCAAATCTTTTTTTGTTGGTGGATAAACAAATACATTTTCTACATGCGAGTTTTTTGTCACAGCTTCTTTTGGATCTGAAGGCGGAGTTAGCAGCGATTATTGCGGAATGATTGCTGAAGTACGTCTTGATGCTGGGCGCGGTAGCAGATGATGATGAGAGTGTGTTCATATTTACTCTACCAACTTTTAGTTTATTCATTTCCATTAAGAAATCGAATAAAATTTTAAGACATTTGACCTACAAACAATGTAAAACGAGTGTTATAATTCTTAAATTTAACTTTAAATTAGTTATTCACTCCTATTCTGCAGTAACGAAGGCCCTATCGGCCTTCTTTACTGTGTAATAATTTGGCCCCTAATAACGTCTTATTGGTAGATTTTGGATTAGAAAAATAAATTTTTATTTATATTTTGATAAAGTTGTATTTGCATGCGAAATCGTAATCGAAATAACCCCCATTATGTGGCAAAGCATTGACAGCATGGTAACGCACACAAAAAGTTCGTGAAATTCTAAAAAAAAAGGTAGAAATGTCGAACCCAATACCTAGCATTATACTGTAATCGACCGATTAAAATCAGTAGCTGTAAGCAAAAAAAATTTTTTGTTCTTTTGTTTAACCATAACACTAACGTTTCTAAGCTGATTACATATTGTAACCGTTACAGCGCAAATAGTGCGACATCATTATAGTTCTAGGGCAACTATGGCATTAAGAAACTAGACATCGTTAGACACCTAGCGCTGTAACATTCATCTGAGTCCGATCTTACAGTAAGTTAAATACAAAATTAACAAAAAATATTCAATTCGTGTGATGGTTAGTTAGTAAACTAACAACACGTACTTAGTTTTTTGCTACAGCCTGATTTTTACCAACAAAAGTTTAGGTTGCCGTAAATCTTATCTATGTTTCTATTAGGGAATGGTAAGCAAAACCAAAAATCGATTTTCGGTTTTACGATCAACTATTTTAATCTCGTTTTCAAAATCGATTAATCGAAGCTCATAATCGATTATAATTCAAAGTCGACTTTTATTTTGATGCTATATTAAAATGAAAAGACACCCTCAAAAACGATTTATAAGAAGTAAATAGAACTTTCCGCAAAGAAAGATATTATTGGAAAAGGTGCACGTACCTATTTAATGATAACAAGAACGCAGGTCATAAACAAATATCCATTATAATTTCAATGTATTAACTTATATAATAAGTCTGAAAATTTATATACGCACACACAACAGATATACATATTTAATTTTCAAGGACGAAAAGTTATTTTTAGTTATTTTTTGTTTAAAAAAGATTGTCTTAAACCAGAAATTGTGTACAAAATCATTTAATAACTTACCTCGCCACTTCCGTATTGTTGGGAGTTAGTCCGATACTTTCACGTGAACCTTCTGTAAGTGCAGGTACATTTGCCTTTTCCCATTTAAGGCCGTTTTAACTTTGGTCCATTTTGAGACTTTGGATTTACTATCACTGTAAGTACTTTGACGTCGCAACAACTGGCTGGTATTACTAAGTTCGCCACGCAAGCTTGTCATGTCCTCAATCATAAAAGATTTGCTGCGTTCACGTTGTCTTATAATGTAAGCGCAACAAATTAAGAAAAATTAAATATTATTTGCACATTATCCTAAAAGATTTTAGTACAAATAATTACATTTTAAAATCCTGTTGTTTTGGCTGATTATGAAAATGTTGACTAGTCTGGTCTGGCTTCAATATGGTTTCCAATAAGGTCAATGAGTGTTCCATATCTTGATAATCGATGTCGTGGTCGATTGGTAAAAGTTTAGAGTCCTCGAGCTAATTAAGAGTAACTGTAATCTATTGGAGCAACATTTTTTTTGAAAAAAAAACTTACCTTTCGTTCCAATGATCTTACATAACGCAAGCATTCTTTACGTTGACACATTTGTCTATCCATGGCCAAGTATTGATCCAAAGAGAGTACATGCGATTTAATTGTTCAATAGCAGAATAAGCGGCCAGGGCTGCGATTATGGTGGATGTCAAACGATATTGTAGTGGTTCTATGGACTCTTGGATTTCTTTACGTATCCGATCACAGCATTGGCATTGGTGTGTATGTTGCTGCCCTTTCTCTTCATTTCGCGAGCTCTTTCTTTCCATTGACATATTATGGAAATTTTGACAGTCATTTGCTATTGACTTATTAAGCATTTTCTGAAAGTCTTCCTGTCGTTCGGAACAACTCAGTAAGCTGTGAAATTCGATGGGCAAATCTTTTTTTGTTGGTGGATAAACAAATACATTTTCTACATGCGAGTTTTTTGTCACAGCTTCTTTTGGATCTGAAGGCGGAGTTAGCAGCGATTATTGCGGAATGATTGCTGAAGTACGTCTTGATGCTGGGCGCGGTAGCAGATGATGATGAGAGTGTGTTCAAATTTACTCTATCAACTTTTAGTTTATTAATTTCCATTAAGAAATCGAATAAAATTTTAAGACATTTGATCTACAAACAATGTAATAAGAGTGTTATAATTCTTAAATTTAACTTTAAATTAGTTATTCACTCCTATTCTGCAGTAACGAAGGCCCTGTCGGCCTTCTTTACTGTGTAATAGTTTGGCCCCTAATAACGTTTTATTGGTAGATTTTGGATTAGAAAAATAAATTTTTATTTATATTTTGATAAAGTTGTATTTGCATGCGAAATCGTAATCGAAATAGCCCCCATTATGTGGCAAAGCATTGGCAGCATGGTAACGCACACAAAAAGTTCGTGAAATTCAAAAAAAAAAGGTAGAAATGTCGAACCCAATACCTAGCATTATACTGTAATCGACCGATTAAAATCAGTAACTGTAAGCAAAAAAAATTTTTTGTTCTTTTGTTTAACCATAACACTAACGTTTCTAAGCTGATTACATATTGTAACCGTTACAGCGCAAATAGTGCGACATCATTATAGTTCTAGGGCAACTATGGCATTAAGAAACAAGACATCGTTAGACACCTAGCGCTGTAACATTCATCTGAGTCCGATCTTACAGTAAGTTAAATACAAAATTAACAAAAAATATTCAATTCGTGTGATGGTTAGTTAGTAAACTAACAACAACACGTACTTGTTTGTTTGCTACAGCCTGATTTTTACCGACAAAAGTTTAGGTTGCCGTAAATCTTATCTATGTTCCTAGTAGGGAATGGTAAGCAAAACCAAAAATCGATTTTCGGTTTTACGATCAACTATTTTAATCTCGTTTTCAAAATCGATTAATCGAAGCTCATAATCGATTATAATTCAAAGTCGACTTTTATTTTGATGCTATATTAAAATGAAAAGACACCCTCAAAAACGATTTTTAAGAAGTAAATAGAACTTTTCGCAAAGAAAGATATTATTGGAAAAGGTGCACGTACCTATTTAATGATAACAAGAACGCAGGTCATAAACAAATATCCATTATAATTTCAATGTATTAACTTATATAATAAGTCTGAAAATTTATATACGCACACACAACAGATATACATATTTAATTTTCAAGGACGAAAAGTTATTTTTAGTTATTTTTTGTTTAAAAAAGATTGTCTTAAACCAGAAATTGTGTACAAAATCACTTAATAACTTACCTCGCCACTTCCGTATTGTTGGGAGTTAGTCCGATACTTTCACGTGAACCTTCTGTAAGTGCAGGTACATTTGCCTTTTCCCATTTAAGGCCGTTTTAACTTTGGTCCATTTTGAGACTTTGGATTTACTATCACTGTAAGTACTTTGGCGTCGCAACAACTGGCTGGTATTACTAAGTTCGCCACGCAAGCTTGTCATGTCCTCAATCATAAAAGATTTGCTGCGTTCACGTTGTCTTATAATGTAAGCGCAACAAATTAAGAAAAATTAAATATTATTTGCACATTATCCTAAAAGATTTAAGTACAAATAATTACATTTTAAAGTCCTGTTGTTTTGGCTGATTATGAAAATGTTGACTAGTCTGGTCTGGCTTCAATATGGTTTCCAATAAGGTCAATGAGTGTTCCATATCTTGATAATCGATGTCGTGGTCGATTGGTAAAAGTTTAGAGTCCTCGAGCTAATTAAGAGTAACTGTAATCTATTGGAGCAACATTTTTTTTGAAAAAAAAACTTACCTTTCGTTCCAATGATCTTACATAACGCAAGCATTCTTTACGTTGACACATTTGTCTATCCATGGCCAAGTATTGATCCAAAGAGAGTACATGCGATTTAATTATTCAATAGCAGAGTAGCGGCCAGGGCTGCGATTATGGTGGATGTCAAACGATATTGTAGTGGATCTATGGACTATTGGCATTCTTTACGTATCCGATCACAGCATTGGCTTTGGTGTGTATGTTGCTGCCTTTTCTCTTCATCTCGCCAGCTCTTTCTTTCCATTGAACATATTTTGGAAATTTTGACAGGCATTTGCTATTGACTTATTAAGCATTTTCTGAAAGTCTTCCTGTCGTTCGGAACAACTCAGTAAGCTGTGAAATTCGATGGGCAAATCTTTTTTTGTTGGTGGATAAACAAATACATTTTCTACATGCGAGTTTTTTGTCACAGCTTCTCTTGGATCTGAGGGCGGAGTTGGCAGCGATTATTGCGGATGATTGCTGAAGTACGTCTTGATGCTGGGCGCGGTAGCAGATGATGATGAGAGTGTGTTCATATTTACTCTACCAACTTTTAGTTTATTCATTTCCATTAAGAAATCGAATAAAATTTTAAGACATTTGACCTACAAACAATGTAAAAAGAGTGTTATAATTCTTAAATTTAACTTTAAATTAGTTATTCACTCCTATTCTGCAGTAACGAAGGCCCTATCGGCCTTCTTTACTGTGTAATAATTTGGCCCCTAATAACGTCTTATTGGTAGATTTTGGATTAGAAAAATAAATTTTTATTTATATTTTGATAAAGTTGTATTTGCATGCGAAATCGTAATCGAAATAACCCCCATTATGTGGCAAAGCATTGACAGCATGGTAACGCACACAAAAAGTTCGTGAAATTCTAAAAAAAAAGGTAGAAATGTCGAACCCAATACCTAGCATTATACTGTAATCGACCGATTAAAATCAGTAGCTGTAAGCAAAAAAAATTTTTTGTTCTTTTGTTTAACCATAACACTAACGTTTCTAAGCTGATTACATATTGTAACCGTTACAGCGCAAATAGTGCGACATCATTATAGTTCTAGGGCAACTATGGCATTAAGAAACTAGACATCGTTAGACACCTAGCGCTGTAACATTCATCTGAGTCCGATCTTACAGTAAGTTATATACAAAATTAACAAAAAATATTCAATTCGTGTGATGGTTAGTTAGTAAACTAACAACACGTACTTAGTTTTTTGCTACAGCCTGATTTTTACCAACAAAAGTTTAGGTTGCCGTAAATCTTATCTATGTTTCTATTAGGGAATGGTAAGCAAAACCAAAAATCGATTTTCGGTTTTACGATCAACTATTTTAATCTCGTTTTCAAAATCGATTAATCGAAGCTCATAATCGATTATAATTCAAAGTCGACTTTTATTTTGATGCTATATTAAAATGAAAAGACACCCTCAAAAACGATTTATAAGAAGTAAATAGAACTTTCCGCAAAGAAAGATATTATTGGAAAAGGTGCACGTACCTATTTAATGATAACAAGAACGCAGGTCATAAACAAATATCCATTATAATTTCAATGTATTAACTTATATAATAAGTCTGAAAATTTATATACGCACACACAACAGATATACATATTTAATTTTCAAGGACGAAAAGTTATTTTTAGTTATTTTTTGTTTAAAAAAGATTGTCTTAAACCAGAAATTGTGTACAAAATCATTTAATAACTTACCTCGCCACTTCCGTATTGTTGGGAGTTAGTCCGATACTTTCACGTGAACCTTCTGTAAGTGCAGGTACATTTGCCTTTTCCCATTTAAGGCCGTTTTAACTTTGGTCCATTTTGAGACTTTGGATTTACTATCACTGTAAGTACTTTGACGTCGCAACAACTGGCTGGTATTACTAAGTTCGCCACGCAAGCTTGTCATGTCCTCAATCATAAAAGATTTGCTGCGTTCACGTTGTCTTATAATGTAAGCGCAACAAATTAAGAAAAATTAAATATTATTTGCACATTATCCTAAAAGATTTTAGTACAAATAATTACATTTTAAAATCCTGTTGTTTTGGCTGATTATGAAAATGTTGACTAGTCTGGTCTGGCTTCAATATGGTTTCCAATAAGGTCAATGAGTGTTCCATATCTTGATAATCGATGTCGTGGTCGATTGGTAAAAGTTTAGAGTCCTCGAGCTAATTAAGAGTAACTGTAATCTATTGGAGCAACATTTTTTTTGAAAAAAAAACTTACCTTTCGTTCCAATGATCTTACATAACGCAAGCATTCTTTACGTTGACACATTTGTCTATCCATGGCCAAGTATTGATCCAAAGAGAGTACATGCGATTTAATTGTTCAATAGCAGAATAAGCGGCCAGGGCTGCGATTATGGTGGATGTCAAACGATATTGTAGTGGTTCTATGGACTCTTGGATTTCTTTACGTATCCGATCACAGCATTGGCATTGGTGTGTATGTTGCTGCCCTTTCTCTTCATTTCGCGAGCTCTTTCTTTCCATTGACATATTATGGAAATTTTGACAGTCATTTGCTATTGACTTATTAAGCATTTTCTGAAAGTCTTCCTGTCGTTCGGAACAACTAAGTAAGCCGTGAAATCCGATGGGAAAATCTTTTGTTGTTGTTGTATAAACAAATACGGAGTTGGCGGAGTTGGCAGCGATTCTCGCGGAATGATTGCTGAAGTACGTCTTCATGCTGGGCGAGAAGTGGGCGTGGTAGCAGATGATGATGAGAGTGTGTTCATAATTACTCTATCAACTTGTAGTTTATTCATTTCCATTAAGAAATCGAATAAAATTTTAAGACATTTGACCTAAAAACAATGTAATAAGAGTGTTATATTTCTTAAATTTAACTTTAAATTAGTTATTCACTCCTATTCTTCAGTAAAGAAGGCTCCGTGGGCCAGCTTTATTGTGTAATAGTTTGGCCCCTAATAACTTTTTATTAGTAAATTTTGGATTGGAAAAATAAATTTTTATTTATATTTTGATAAATTTGTATTTGCATGCGGAATCGTAATCGAAATGCAGAATAACCCCCATTATGTGGCAAAGCATTGACAGCATGGTAACGCACACAAAAAGTTCGTGAAATTCTAAAAAAAAAGGTAGAAATGTCGAACCCAATATCTAGCATTATACTGTAATCGACCGATTAAAATCAGTAGCTGTAAGCAAAAAAAATTTTTTGTTCTTTTGTTTAACCATAACACTAACGTTTCTAAGCTGATTACATATTGTAACCGTTACAGCGCAAATAGTGCGACATCATTATAGTTCTAGGGCAACTATGGCATTAAGAAACTAGACATCGTTAGACACCTAGCGCTGTAACATTCATCTGAGTCCGATCTTACAGTAAGTTAAATACAAAATTAACAAAAAATATTCAATTCGTGTGATGGTTAGTTAGTAAACTGACAACAATACGTACTTAGTTTTTTGCTACGGCCTGATTTTTACCAACAAAAGTTTAGGTTGCCGTAAATCTTATCTATGTTCCTATTAGGGAATGGTAAGCAAAACCAAAAATCGATTTTCGGTTTTACGATCAACTATTTTAATCTCGTTTTCAAAATCGATTAATCGAAGCTCATAATCGATTATAATTCAAAGTCGACTTTTATTTTGATGCTATATTAAAATGAAAAGACACCCTCAAAAACGATTTTTAAGAAGTAAATAGAACTTTTCGCAAAGAAAGATATTATTGGAAAAGGTGCACGTACCTATTTAATGATAACAAGAACGCAGGTCATAAACAAATATCCATTATAATTTCAATGTATTAACTTATATAATAAGTCTGAAAATTTATATACGCACACACAACAGATATACATATTTAATTTTCAAGGACGAAAAGTTATTTTTAGCTATTTTTTGTTTAAAAAAGATTGTCTTAAACCAGAAATTGTGTACAAAATCACTTAATAACTTACCTCGCCACTTCCGTATTGTTGGGAGTTAGTCCGATACTTTCACGTGAACCTTCTGTAAGTGCAGGTACATTTGCCTTTTCCCATTTAAGGCCGTTTTAACTTTGGTCCATTTTGAGACTTTGGATTTACTATCACTGTAAGTACTTTGGCGTCGCAACAACTGGCTGGTATTACTAAGTTCGCCACGCAAGCTTGTCATGTCCTCAATCATAAAAGATTTGCTGCGTTCACGTTGTCTTATAATGTAAGCGCAACAAATTAAGAAAAATTAAATATTATTTGCACATTATCCTAAAAGATTTAAGTACAAATAATTACATTTTAAAGTCCTGTTGTTTTGGCTGATTATGAAAATGTTGACTAGTCTGGTCTGGCTTCAATATGGTTTTCAATAAGGTCAATGAGTGTTCCATATCTTGATAATCGATGTCGTGGTCGATTGGTAAAAGTTTAGAGTCCTCGAGCTAATTAAGAGTAACTGTAATCTATTGGAGCAACATTTTTTTTGAAAAAAAAACTTACCTTTCGTTCCAATGATCTTACATAACGCAAGCATTCTTTACGTTGACACATTTGTCTATCCATGGCCAAGTATTGATCCAAAGAGAGTACATGCGATTTAATTATTCAATAGCAGAGTAGCGGCCAGGGCTGCGATTATGGTGGATGTCAAACGATATTGTAGTGGATCTATGGACTATTGGCATTCTTTACGTATCCGATCACAGCATTGGCTTTGGTGTGTATGTTGCTGCCTTTTCTCTTCATCTCGCCAGCTCTTTCTTTCCATTGAACATATTTTGGAAATTTTGACAGGCATTTGCTATTGACTTATTAAGCATTTTCTGAAAGTCTTCCTGTCGTTCGGAACAACTCAGTAAGCTGTGAAATTCGATGGGCAAATCTTTTTTTGTTGGTGGATAAACAAATACATTTTCTACATGCGAGTTTTTTGTCACAGCTTCTCTTGGATCTGAGGGCGGAGTTGGCAGCGATTATTGCGGATGATTGCTGAAGTACGTCTTGATGCTGGGCGCGGTAGCAGATGATGATGAGAGTGTGTTCATATTTACTCTACCAACTTTTAGTTTATTCATTTCCATTAAGAAATCGAATAAAATTTTAAGACATTTGACCTACAAACAATGTAAAAAGAGTGTTATAATTCTTAAATTTAACTTTAAATTAGTTATTCACTCCTATTCTGCAGTAACGAAGGCCCTATCGGCCTTCTTTACTGTGTAATAATTTGGCCCCTAATAACGTCTTATTGGTAGATTTTGGATTAGAAAAATAAATTTTTATTTATATTTTGATAAAGTTGTATTTGCATGCGAAATCGTAATCGAAATAACCCCCATTATGTGGCAAAGCATTGACAGCATGGTAACGCACACAAAAAGTTCGTGAAATTCTAAAAAAAAAGGTAGAAATGTCGAACCCAATACCTAGCATTATACTGTAATCGACCGATTAAAATCAGTAGCTGTAAGCAAAAAAAATTTTTTGTTCTTTTGTTTAACCATAACACTAACGTTTCTAAGCTGATTACATATTGTAACCGTTACAGCGCAAATAGTGCGACATCATTATAGTTCTAGGGCAACTATGGCATTAAGAAACTAGACATCGTTAGACACCTAGCGCTGTAACATTCATCTGAGTCCGATCTTACAGTAAGTTAAATACAAAATTAACAAAAAATATTCAATTCGTGTGATGGTTAGTTAGTTAACTAACAACACGTACTTAGTTTTTTGCTACAGCCTGATTTTTACCAACAAAAGTTTAGGTTGCCGTAAATCTTATCTATGTTTCTATTAGGGAATGGTAAGCAAAACCAAAAATCGATTTTCGGTTTTACGATCAACTATTTTAATCTCGTTTTCAAAATCGATTAATCGAAGCTCATAATCGATTATAATTCAAAGTCGACTTTTATTTTGATGCTATATTAAAATGAAGACACCCTCAAAAACGATTTATAAGAAGTAAATAGAACTTTCCGCAAAGAAAGATATTATTGAAAAAGGTGCACGTACCTATTTAATGATAACAAGAACGCAGGTCATAAACAAATATCCATTATAATTTCAATGTATTAACTTATATAATAAGTCTGAAAATTTATATACGCACACACAACAGATATACATATTTAATTTTCAAGGACGAAAAGTTATTTTTAGTTATTTTTTGTTTAAAAAAGATTGTCTTAAACCAGAAATTGTGTACAAAATCATTTAATAACTTACCTCGCCACTTCCGTATTGTTGGGAGTTAGTCCGATACTTTCACGTGAACCTTCTGTAAGTGCAGGTACATTTGCCTTTTCCCATTTAAGGCCGTTTTAACTTTGGTCCATTTTGAGACTTTGGATTTACTATCACTGTAAGTACTTTGGCGTCGCAACAACTGGCTGGTATTACTAAGTTCGCCACGCAACAAATTAAGAAAAATTAAATATTATTTGCACATTATCCTAAAAGATTTTAGTACAAATAATTACATTTTAAAATCCTGTTGTTTTGGCTGATTATGAAAATGTTGACTAGTCTGGTCTGGCTTCAATATGGTTTCCAATAAGGTCAATGAGTGTTCCATATCTTGATAATCGATGTCGTGGTCGATTGGTAAAAGTTTAGAGTCCTCGAGCTAATTAAGAGTAACTGTAATCTATTGGAGCAACATTTTTTTTGAAAAAAAAACTTACCTTTCGTTCCAATGATCTTACATAACGCAAGCATTCTTTACGTTGACACATTTGTCTATCCATGGCCAAGTATTGATCCAAAGAGAGTACATGCGATTTAATTGTTCAATAGCAGAATAAGCGGCCAGGGCTGCGATTATGGTGGATGTCAAACGATATTGTAGTGGTTCTATGGACTCTTGGATTTCTTTACGTATCCGATCACAGCATTGGCATTGGTGTGTATGTTGCTGCCATTTCTCTTCATCTCGCGAGCTCTTTCTTTCCATTGACATATTATGGAAATTTTGACAGTCATTTGCTATTGACTTATTAAGCATTTTCTGAAAGTCTTCCTGTCGTTCGGAACAACTAAGTAAGCCGTGAAATCCGATGGGAAAATCTTTTTTTGTTGTTGTATAAACAAATAAGGAGTTGGCGGAGTTGGCAGCGATTCTCGCGGAATGATTGCTGAAGTACGTCTTCATGCTGGGCGAGAAGTGGGCGTGGTAGCAGATGATGATGAGAGTGTGTTCATAATTACTCTATCAACTTGTAGTTTATTCATTTCCATTAAGAAATCGAATAAAATTTTAAGACATTTGACCTAAAAACAATGTAATAAGAGTGTTATATTTCTTAAATTTAACTTTAAATTAGTTATTCACTCCTATTCTTCAGTAAAGAAGGCTCCGTGGGCCAGCTTTATTGTGTAATAGTTTGGCCCCTAATAACTTTTTATTAGTAAATTTTGGATTGGAAAAATAAATTTTTATTTATATTTTGATAAATTTGTATTTGCATGCGGAATCGTAATCGAAATGCAGAATAACCCCCATAATGCCCTAAACACAACTGGAACGAACGCCGAATTTTTCGTTGCGAATATTCGTCTTAAAAAATAAAACACATTTGTGTATATGAAAATGCACACAAACAGTGCGTCGACTAAAATTCGTCATGCGTAACAAACTCTGCGATAGGTTTATTTCTATTTCTTACGCAGACGAACGACGAACAATTTGGCAAGTATAATGTTTTTTTATACTTTAAGAATAATTTTCACTTTTTATTTGTTGCATTAAATACAATTAGTGTATTTTAAGTGTTGTATTTATATATTTTTTAAATAGTTTTTTTTTTAATTATTATTTCTTTCAAATAGTGCTTCTTTTTTAAGAAATATGGTCTCTCTATCATAGCTGTTTTATTCGTTCTTAATGTGTTTCACTTAACGAATTAACGCAACGAATTTTAACAGACGAATTCGTCGTGTAGTGCGAAATTCGTCGTTCGTCCCAATTGTGTTTAGAGCATTATGTGGCAAAGCATTGGCAGCATGGTTACACCTACAAAAAGTTCGTGAAATTCTAAAAAAAAAGGTAGAAATGTCGAACCCAATACCTAGCATTATACTGTAATCGACCGATTAAAATCAGTAGCTGTAAGCAAAAAAAATTTTTTGTTCTTTTGTTTAACCATAACACTAACGTTTCTAAGCTGATTACATATTGTAACCGTTACAGCGCAAATAGTGCGACATCATTATAGTTCTAGGGCAACTATGGCATTAAGAAACTAGACATCGTTAGACACCTAGCGCTGTAACATTCATCTGAGTCCGATCTTACAGTAAGTTAAATACAAAATTAACAAAAAATATTCAATTCGTGTGATGGTTAGTTAGTAAACTGACAACAATACGTACTTAGTTTTTTGCTACAGCCTGATTTTTACCAACAAAAGTTTAGGTTGCCGTAAATCTTATCTATGTTCCTATTAGGGAATGGTAAGCAAAACCAAAAATCGATTTTCGGTTTTACGATCAACTATTTTAATCTCGTTTTCAAGATCGATTAATCGAAGCTCATAATCGATTATAATTCAAAGTCGACTTTTATTTTGATGCTATATTAAAATGAAAAGACACCCTCAAAAACGATTTTTAAGAAGTAAATAGAACTTTTCGCAAAGAAAGATATTATTGGAAAAGGTGCACGTACCTATTTAATGATAACAAGAACGCAGGTCATAAACAAATATCCATTATAATTTCAATGTATTAACTTATATAATAAGTCTGAAAATTTATATACGCACACACAACAGATATACATATTTAATTTTCAAGGACGAAAAGTTATTTTTAGCTATTTTTTGTTTAAAAAAGATTGTCTTAAACCAGAAATTGTGTACAAAATCACTTAATAACTTACCTCGCCACTTCCGTATTGTTGGGAGTTAGTCCGATACTTTCACGTGAACCTTCTGTAAGTGCAGGTACATTTGCCTTTTCCCATTTAAGGCCGTTTTAACTTTGGTCCATTTTGAGACTTTGGATTTACTATCACTGTAAGTACTTTGGCGTCGCAACAACTGGCTGGTATTACTAAGTTCGCCTCGCAAGCTTGTCATGTCCTCAATCATAAAAGATTTGCTGCGTTCACGTTGTCTTATAATGTAAGCGCAACAAATAAAGAAAAATTAAATATTATTTGCACATTATCCTAAAAGATTTAAGTACAAATAATTACATTTTAAAGTCCTGTTGTTTTGGCTGATTATGAAAATGTTGACTAGTCTGGTCTGGCTTCAATATGGTTTCCAATAAGGTCAATGAGTGTTCCATATCTTGATAATCGATGTCGTGGTCGATTGGTAAAAGTTTAGAGTCCTCGAGCTAATTAAGAGTAACTGTAATCTATTGGAGCAACATTTTTTTTGAAAAAAAAACTTACCTTTCGTTCCAATGATCTTACATAACGCAAGCATTCTTTACGTTGACACATTTGTCTATCCATGGCCAAGTATTGATCCAAAGAGAGTACATGCGATTTAATTATTCAATAGCAGAGTAGCGGCCAGGGCTGCGATTATGGTGGATGTCAAACGATATTGTAGTGGATCTATGGACTATTGGCATTCTTTACGTATCCGATCACAGCATTGGCTTTGGTGTGTATGTTGCTGCCCTTTCTCTTCATCTCGCCAGCTCTTTCTTTCCATTGAACATATTTTGGAAATTTTGACAGGCATTTGCTATTGACTTATTAAGCATTTTCTGAAAGTCTTCCTGTCGTTCGGAACAACTCAGTAAGCTGTGAAATTCGATGGGCAAATCTTTTTTTGTTGGTGGATAAACAAATACATTTTCTACATGCGAGTTTTTTGTCACAGCTTCTCTTGGATCTGAGGGCGGAGTTGGCAGCGATTATTGCGGAATGATTGCTGAAGTACGTCTTGATGCTGGGCGCGGTATCAGATGATGATGAGAGTGTGTTCATATTTACTCTATCAACTTTTAGTTTATTCATTTCCATTAAGAAATCGAATAAAATTTTAAGACATTTGACCTACAAACAATGTAATAAGAGTGTTATAATTCTTAAATTTAACTTTAAATTAGTTATTCACTCCTATTCTGCAGTAACGAAGGCCCTATCGGCCTTCTTTACTGTGTAATAATTTGGCCCCTAATAACGTCTTATTGGTAGATTTTGGATTAGAAAAATAAATTTTTATTTATATTTTGATAAAGTTGTATTTGCATGCGAAATCGTAATCGAAATAACCCCCATTATGTGGCAAAGCATTGACAGCATGGTAACGCACACAAAAAGTTCGTGAAATTCTAAAAAAAAAGGTAGAAATGTCGAACCCAATATCTAGCATTATACTGTAATCGACCGATTAAAATCAGTAGCTGTAAGCAAAAAAAATTTTTTGTTCTTTTGTTTAACCATAACACTAACGTTTCTAAGCTGATTACATATTGTAACCGTTACAGCGCAAATAGTGCGACATCATTATAGTTCTAGGGCAACTATGGCATTAAGAAACTAGACATCGTTAGACACCTAGCGCTGTAACATTCATCTGAGTCCGATCTTACAGTAAGTTAAATACAAAATTAACAAAAAATATTCAATTCGTGTGATGGTTAGTTAGTAAACTGACAACAATACGTACTTAGTTTTTTGCTACAGCCTGATTTTTACCAACAAAAGTTTAGGTTGCCGTAAATCTTATCTATGTTCCTATTAGGGAATGGTAAGCAAAACCAAAAATCGATTTTCGGTTTTACGATCAACTATTTTAATCTCGTTTTCAAAATCGATTAATCGAAGCTCATAATCGATTATAATTCAAAGTCGACTTTTATTTTGATGCTATATTAAAATGAAAAGACACCCTCAAAAACGATTTTTAAGAAGTAAATAGAACTTTTCGCAAAGAAAGATATTATTGGAAAAGGTGCACGTACCTATTTAATGATAACAAGAACGCAGGTCATAAACAAATATCCATTATAATTTCAATGTATTAACTTATATAATAAGTCTGAAAATTTATATACGCACACACAACAGATATACATATTTAATTTTCAAGGACGAAAAGTTATTTTTAGCTATTTTTTGTTTAAAAAAGATTGTCTTAAACCAGAAATTGTGTACAAAATCACTTAATAACTTACCTCGCCACTTCCGTATTGTTGGGAGTTAGTCCGATACTTTCACGTGAACCTTCTGTAAGTGCAGGTACATTTGCCTTTTCCCATTTAAGGCCGTTTTAACTTTGGTCCATTTTGAGACTTTGGATTTACTATCACTGTAAGTACTTTGGCGTCGCAACAACTGGCTGGTATTACTAAGTTCGCCTCGCAAGCTTGTCATGTCCTCAATCATAAAAGATTTGCTGCGTTCACGTTGTCTTATAATGTAAGCGCAACAAATTAAGAAAAATTAAATATTATTTGCACATTATCCTAAAAGATTTAAGTACAAATAATTACATTTTAAAGTCCTGTTGTTTTGGCTGATTATGAAAATGTTGACTAGTCTGGTCTGGCTTCAATATGGTTTCCAATAAGGTCAATGAGTGTTCCATATCTTGATAATCGATGTCGTGGTCGATTGGTAAAAGTTTAGAGTCCTCGAGCTAATTAAGAGTAACTGTAATCTATTGGAGCAACATTTTTTTTGAAAAAAAAACTTACCTTTCGTTCCAATGATCTTACATAACGCAAGCATTCTTTACGTTGACACATTTGTCTATCCATGGCCAAGTATTGATCCAAAGAGAGTACATGCGATTTAATTATTCAATAGCAGAGTAGCGGCCAGGGCTGCGATTATGGTGGATGTCAAACGATATTGTAGTGGATCTATGGACTATTGGCATTCTTTACGTATCCGATCACAGCATTGGCTTTGGTGTGTATGTTGCTGCCTTTTCTCTTCATCTCGCCAGCTCTTTCTTCCCATTGAACATATTTTGGAAATTTTGACAGGCATTTGCTATTGAATTATTAAGCATTTTCTGAAAGTCTTCCTGTCGTTCGGAACAACTCAGTAAGCTGTGAAATTCGATGGGCAAATCTTTTTTTGTTGGTGGATAAACAAATACATTTTCTACATGCGAGTTTTTTGTCACAGCTTCTCTTGGATCTGAGGGCGGAGTTGGCAGCGATTATTGCGGAATGATTGCTGAAGTACGTCTTGATGCTGGGCGCGGTAGCAGATGATGATGAGAGTGTGTTCATATTTACTCTATCAACTTTTAGTTTATTCATTTCCATTAAGAAATCGAATAAAATTTTAAGACATTTGACCTACAAACAATGTAATAAGAGTGTTATAATTCTTAAATTTAACTTTAAATTAGTTATTCACTCCTATTCTGCAGTAACGAAGGCCCTATCGGCCTTCTTTACTGTGTAATAATTTGGCCCCTAATAACGTCTTATTGGTAGATTTTGGATTAGAAAAATAAATTTTTATTTATATTTTGATAAAGTTGTATTTGCATGCGAAATCGTAATCGAAATAACCCCCATTATGTGGCAAAGCATTGACAGCATGGTAACGCACACAAAAAGTTCGTGAAATTCTAAAAAAAAAGGTAGAAATGTCGAACCCAATACCTAGCATTATACTGTAATCGACCGATTAAAATCAGTAGCTGTAAGCAAAAAAAATTTTTTGTTCTTTTGTTTAACCATAACACTAACGTTTCTAAGCTGATTACATATTGTAACCGTTACAGCGCAAATAGTGCGACATCATTATAGTTCTAGGGCAACTATGGCATTAAGAAACTAGACATCGTTAGACACCTAGCGCTGTAACATTCATCTGAGTCCGATCTTACAGTAAGTTAAATACAAAATTAACAAAAAATATTCAATTCGTGTGATGGTTAGTTAGTAAACTGACAACAATACGTACTTAGTTTTTTGCTACAGCCTGATTTTTACCAACAAAAGTTTAGGTTGCCGTAAATCTTATCTATGTTCCTATTAGGGAATGGTAAGCAAAACCAAAAATCGATTTTCGGTTTTACGATCAACTATTTTAATCTCGTTTTCAAAATCGATTAATCGAAGCTCATAATCGATTATAATTCAAAGTCGACTTTTATTTTGATGCTATATTAAAATGAAGACACCCTCAAAAACGATTTATAAGAAGTAAATAGAACTTTCCGCAAAGAAAGATATTATTGAAAAAGGTGCACGTACCTATTTAATGATAACAAGAACGCAGGTCATAAACAAATATCCATTATAATTTCAATGTATTAACTTATATAATAAGTCTGAAAATTTATATACGCACACACAACAGATATACATATTTAATTTTCAAGGACGAAAAGTTATTTTTAGTTATTTTTTGTTTAAAAAAGATTGTCTTAAACCAGAAATTGTGTACAAAATCATTTAATAACTTACCTCGCCACTTCCGTATTGTTGGGAGTTAGTCCGATACTTTCACGTGAACCTTCTGTAAGTGCAGGTACATTTGCCTTTTCCCATTTAAGGCCGTTTTAACTTTGGTCCATTTTGAGACTTTGGATTTACTATCACTGTAAGTACTTTGGCGTCGCAACAACTGGCTGGTATTACTAAGTTCGCCACGCAACAAATTAAGAAAAATTAAATATTATTTGCACATTATCCTAAAAGATTTTAGTACAAATAATTACATTTTAAAATCCTGTTGTTTTGGCTGATTATGAAAATGTTGACTAGTCTGGTCTGGCTTCAATATGGTTTCCAATAAGGTCAATGAGTGTTCCATATCTTGATAATCGATGTCGTGGTCGATTGGTAAAAGTTTAGAGTCCTCGAGCTAATTAAGAGTAACTGTAATCTATTGGAGCAACATTTTTTTTGAAAAAAAAACTTACCTTTCGTTCCAATGATCTTACATAACGCAAGCATTCTTTACGTTGACACATTTGTCTATCCATGGCCAAGTATTGATCCAAAGAGAGTACATGCGATTTAATTGTTCAATAGCAGAATAAGCGGCCAGGGCTGCGATTATGGTGGATGTCAAACGATATTGTAGTGGTTCTATGGACTCTTGGATTTCTTTACGTATCCGATCACAGCATTGGCATTGGTGTGTATGTTGCTGCCATTTCTCTTCATCTCGCGAGCTCTTTCTTTCCATTGACATATTATGGAAATTTTGACAGTCATTTGCTATTGACTTATTAAGCATTTTCTGAAAGTCTTCCTGTCGTTCGGAACAACTAAGTAAGCCGTGAAATCCGATGGGAAAATCTTTTTTTGTTGTTGTATAAACAAATAAGGAGTTGGCGGAGTTGGCAGCGATTCTCGCGGAATGATTGCTGAAGTACGTCTTCATGCTGGGCGAGAAGTGGGCGTGGTAGCAGATGATGATGAGAGTGTGTTCATAATTACTCTATCAACTTGTAGTTTATTCATTTCCATTAAGAAATCGAATAAAATTTTAAGACATTTGACCTAAAAACAATGTAATAAGAGTGTTATATTTCTTAAATTTAACTTTAAATTAGTTATTCACTCCTATTCTTCAGTAAAGAAGGCTCCGTGGGCCAGCTTTATTGTGTAATAGTTTGGCCCCTAATAACTTTTTATTAGTAAATTTTGGATTGGAAAAATAAATTTTTATTTATATTTTGATAAATTTGTATTTGCATGCGGAATCGTAATCGAAATGCAGAATAACCCCCATAATGCCCTAAACACAACTGGAACGAACGCCGAATTTTTCGTTGCGAATATTCGTCTTAAAAAATAAAACACATTTGTGTATATGAAAATGCACACAAACAGTGCGTCGACTAAAATTCGTCATGCGTAACAAACTCTGCGATAGGTTTATTTCTATTTCTTACGCAGACGAACGACGAACAATTTGGCAAGTATAATGTTTTTTTATACTTTAAGAATAATTTTCACTTTTTATTTGTTGCATTAAATACAATTAGTGTATTTTAAGTGTTGTATTTATATATTTTTTAAATAGTTTTTTTTTTAATTATTATTTCTTTCAAATAGTGCTTCTTTTTTAAGAAATATGGTCTCTCTATCATAGCTGTTTTATTCGTTCTTAATGTGTTTCACTTAACGAATTAACGCAACGAATTTTAACAGACGAATTCGTCGTGTAGTGCGAAATTCGTCGTTCGTCCCAATTGTGTTTAGAGCATTATGTGGCAAAGCATTGGCAGCATGGTTACACCTACAAAAAGTTCGTGAAATTCTAAAAAAAAAAGGTAGAAATGTCGAACCCAATACCTAGCATTATACTGTAATCGACCGATTAAAATCAGTAGCTGTAAGCAAAAAAAATTTTTTGTTCTTTTGTTTAACCATAACACTAACGTTTCTAAGCTGATTACATATTGTAACCGTTACAGCGCAAATAGTGCGACATCATTATAGTTCTAGGGCAACTATGGCATTAAGAAACTAGACATCGTTAGACACCTAGCGCTGTAACATTCATCTGAGTCCGATCTTACAGTAAGTTAAATACAAAATTAACAAAAAATATTCAATTCGTGTGATGGTTAGTTAGTAAACTGACAACAATACGTACTTAGTTTTTTGCTACAGCCTGATTTTTACCAACAAAAGTTTAGGTTGCCGTAAATCTTATCTATGTTCCTATTAGGGAATGGTAAGCAAAACCAAAAATCGATTTTCGGTTTTACGATCAACTATTTTAATCTCGTTTTCAAGATCGATTAATCGAAGCTCATAATCGATTATAATTCAAAGTCGACTTTTATTTTGATGCTATATTAAAATGAAAAGACACCCTCAAAAACGATTTTTAAGAAGTAAATAGAACTTTTCGCAAAGAAAGATATTATTGGAAAAGGTGCACGTACCTATTTAATGATAACAAGAACGCAGGTCATAAACAAATATCCATTATAATTTCAATGTATTAACTTATATAATAAGTCTGAAAATTTATATACGCACACACAACAGATATACATATTTAATTTTCAAGGACGAAAAGTTATTTTTAGCTATTTTTTGTTTAAAAAAGATTGTCTTAAACCAGAAATTGTGTACAAAATCACTTAATAACTTACCTCGCCACTTCCGTATTGTTGGGAGTTAGTCCGATACTTTCACGTGAACCTTCTGTAAGTGCAGGTACATTTGCCTTTTCCCATTTAAGGCCGTTTTAACTTTGGTCCATTTTGAGACTTTGGATTTACTATCACTGTAAGTACTTTGGCGTCGCAACAACTGGCTGGTATTACTAAGTTCGCCTCGCAAGCTTGTCATGTCCTCAATCATAAAAGATTTGCTGCGTTCACGTTGTCTTATAATGTAAGCGCAACAAATAAAGAAAAATTAAATATTATTTGCACATTATCCTAAAAGATTTAAGTACAAATAATTACATTTTAAAGTCCTGTTGTTTTGGCTGATTATGAAAATGTTGACTAGTCTGGTCTGGCTTCAATATGGTTTCCAATAAGGTCAATGAGTGTTCCATATCTTGATAATCGATGTCGTGGTCGATTGGTAAAAGTTTAGAGTCCTCGAGCTAATTAAGAGTAACTGTAATCTATTGGAGCAACATTTTTTTTGAAAAAAAAACTTACCTTTCGTTCCAATGATCTTACATAACGCAAGCATTCTTTACGTTGACACATTTGTCTATCCATGGCCAAGTATTGATCCAAAGAGAGTACATGCGATTTAATTATTCAATAGCAGAGTAGCGGCCAGGGCTGCGATTATGGTGGATGTCAAACGATATTGTAGTGGATCTATGGACTATTGGCATTCTTTACGTATCCGATCACAGCATTGGCTTTGGTGTGTATGTTGCTGCCCTTTCTCTTCATCTCGCCAGCTCTTTCTTTCCATTGAACATATTTTGGAAATTTTGACAGGCATTTGCTATTGACTTATTAAGCATTTTCTGAAAGTCTTCCTGTCGTTCGGAACAACTCAGTAAGCTGTGAAATTCGATGGGCAAATCTTTTTTTGTTGGTGGATAAACAAATACATTTTCTACATGCGAGTTTTTTGTCACAGCTTCTCTTGGATCTGAGGGCGGAGTTGGCAGCGATTATTGCGGAATGATTGCTGAAGTACGTCTTGATGCTGGGCGCGGTATCAGATGATGATGAGAGTGTGTTCATATTTACTCTATCAACTTTTAGTTTATTCATTTCCATTAAGAAATCGAATAAAATTTTAAGACATTTGACCTACAAACAATGTAATAAGAGTGTTATAATTCTTAAATTTAACTTTAAATTAGTTATTCACTCCTATTCTGCAGTAACGAAGGCCCTATCGGCCTTCTTTACTGTGCAATAATTTGGCCCCTAATAACGTCTTATTGGTAGATTTTGGATTAGAAAAATAAATTTTTATTTATATTTTGATAAAGTTGTATTTGCATGCGAAATCGTAATCGAAATAACCCCCATTATGTGGCAAAGCATTGACAGCATGGTAACGCACACAAAAAGTTCGTGAAATTCTAAAAAAAAAGGTAGAAATGTCGAACCCAATATCTAGCATTATACTGTAATCGACCGATTAAAATCAGTAGCTGTAAGCAAAAAAAATTTTTTGTTCTTTTGTTTAACCATAACACTAACGTTTCTAAGCTGATTACATATTGTAACCGTTACAGCGCAAATAGTGCGACATCATTATAGTTCTAGGGCAACTATGGCATTAAGAAACTAGACATCGTTAGACACCTAGCGCTGTAACATTCATCTGAGTCCGATCTTACAGTAAGTTAAATACAAAATTAACAAAAAATATTCAATTCGTGTGATGGTTAGTTAGTAAACTGACAACAATACGTACTTAGTTTTTTGCTACAGCCTGATTTTTACCAACAAAAGTTTAGGTTGCCGTAAATCTTATCTATGTTCCTATTAGGGAATGGTAAGCAAAACCAAAAATCGATTTTCGGTTTTACGATCAACTATTTTAATCTCGTTTTCAAAATCGATTAATCGAAGCTCATAATCGATTATAATTCAAAGTCGACTTTTATTTTGATGCTATATTAAAATGAAAAGACACCCTCAAAAACGATTTTTAAGAAGTAAATAGAACTTTTCGCAAAGAAAGATATTATTGGAAAAGGTGCACGTACCTATTTAATGATAACAAGAACGCAGGTCATAAACAAATATCCATTATAATTTCAATGTATTAACTTATATAATAAGTCTGAAAATTTATATACGCACACACAACAGATATACATATTTAATTTTCAAGGACGAAAAGTTATTTTTAGCTATTTTTTGTTTAAAAAAGATTGTCTTAAACCAGAAATTGTGTACAAAATCACTTAATAACTTACCTCGCCACTTCCGTATTGTTGGGAGTTAGTCCGATACTTTCACGTGAACCTTCTGTAAGTGCAGGTACATTTGCCTTTTCCCATTTAAGGCCGTTTTAACTTTGGTCCATTTTGAGACTTTGGATTTACTATCACTGTAAGTACTTTGGCGTCGCAACAACTGGCTGGTATTACTAAGTTCGCCTCGCAAGCTTGTCATGTCCTCAATCATAAAAGATTTGCTGCGTTCACGTTGTCTTATAATGTAAGCGCAACAAATTAAGAAAAATTAAATATTATTTGCACATTATCCTAAAAGATTTAAGTACAAATAATTACATTTTAAAGTCCTGTTGTTTTGGCTGATTATGAAAATGTTGACTAGTCTGGTCTGGCTTCAATATGGTTTCCAATAAGGTCAATGAGTGTTCCATATCTTGATAATCGATGTCGTGGTCGATTGGTAAAAGTTTAGAGTCCTCGAGCTAATTAAGAGTAACTGTAATCTATTGGAGCAACATTTTTTTTGAAAAAAAAACTTACCTTTCGTTCCAATGATCTTACATAACGCAAGCATTCTTTACGTTGACACATTTGTCTATCCATGGCCAAGTATTGATCCAAAGAGAGTACATGCGATTTAATTATTCAATAGCAGAGTAGCGGCCAGGGCTGCGATTATGGTGGATGTCAAACGATATTGTAGTGGATCTATGGACTATTGGCATTCTTTACGTATCCGATCACAGCATTGGCTTTGGTGTGTATGTTGCTGCCTTTTCTCTTCATCTCGCCAGCTCTTTCTTCCCATTGAACATATTTTGGAAATTTTGACAGGCATTTGCTATTGAATTATTAAGCATTTTCTGAAAGTCTTCCTGTCGTTCGGAACAACTCAGTAAGCTGTGAAATTCGATGGGCAAATCTTTTTTTGTTGGTGGATAAACAAATACATTTTCTACATGCGAGTTTTTTGTCACAGCTTCTCTTGGATCTGAGGGCGGAGTTGGCAGCGATTATTGCGGAATGATTGCTGAAGTACGTCTTGATGCTGGGCGCGGTAGCAGATGATGATGAGAGTGTGTTCATATTTACTCTATCAACTTTTAGTTTATTCATTTCCATTAAGAAATCGAATAAAATTTTAAGACATTTGACCTACAAACAATGTAATAAGAGTGTTATAATTCTTAAATTTAACTTTAAATTAGTTATTCACTCCTATTCTGCAGTAACGAAGGCCCTATCGGCCTTCTTTACTGTGTAATAATTTGGCCCCTAATAACGTCTTATTGGTAGATTTTGGATTAGAAAAATAAATTTTTATTTATATTTTGATAAAGTTGTATTTGCATGCGAAATCGTAATCGAAATAACCCCCATTATGTGGCAAAGCATTGACAGCATGGTAACGCACACAAAAAGTTCGTGAAATTCTAAAAAAAAAGGTAGAAATGTCGAACCCAATACCTAGCATTATACTGTAATCGACCGATTAAAATCAGTAGCTGTAAGCAAAAAAAATTTTTTGTTCTTTTGTTTAACCATAACACTAACGTTTCTAAGCTGATTACATATTGTAACCGTTACAGCGCAAATAGTGCGACATCATTATAGTTCTAGGGCAACTATGGCATTAAGAAACTAGACATCGTTAGACACCTAGCGCTGTAACATTCATCTGAGTCCGATCTTACAGTAAGTTAAATACAAAATTAACAAAAAATATTCAATTCGTGTGATGGTTAGTTAGTAAACTGACAACAATACGTACTTAGTTTTTTGCTACAGCCTGATTTTTACCAACAAAAGTTTAGGTTGCCGTAAATCTTATCTATGTTCCTATTAGGGAATGGTAAGCAAAACCAAAAATCGATTTTCGGTTTTACGATCAACTATTTTAATCTCGTTTTCAAAATCGATTAATCGAAGCTCATAATCGATTATAATTCAAAGTCGACTTTTATTTTGATGCTATATTAAAATGAAAAGTTGTATTTGCATGCGAAATCGTAATCGAAATAACCCCCATTATGTGGCAAAGCATTGACAGCATGGTAACGCACACAAAAAGTTCGTGAAATTCTAAAAAAAAAAGGTAGAAATGTCGAACCCAATACCTAGCATTATACTGTAATCGACCGATTAAAATCAGTAGCTGTAAGCAAAAAAAATTTTTTGTTCTTTTGTTTAACCATAACACTAACTTTTCTAAGCTGATTACATATTGTAACCGTTACAGCGCAAATAGTGCGACATCATTATAGTTCTAGGGCAACTATGGCATTAAGAAACTAGACATCGTTAGACACCTAGCGCTCTAACATTCATCTGAGTCCGATCTTACAGTAAGTTAAATACAAAATTAACAAAAAATATTCAATTCGTGTGATGGTTAGTTAGTAAACTAACAACAACACGTACTTAGTTTTTTGCTACAGCCTGATTTTTACCAACAAAAGTTTAGGTTGCCGTAAATCTTATCTATGTTCCTATTAGGGAATGGTAAGCAAAACCAAAAATCGATTTTCGGTTTTACGATCAACTATTTTAATCTCGTTTTCAAAATCGATTAATCGAAGCTCATAATCGATTATAATTCAAAGTCGACTTTTATTTTGATGCTATATTAAAATGAAAAGACACCCTCAAAAACGATTTTTAAGAAGTAAATAGAACTTTTCGCAAAGAAAGATATTATTGGAAAAGGTGCACGTACCTATTTAATGATAACAAGAACGCAGGTCATAAACAAATATCCATTATAATTTCAATGTATTAACTTATATAATAAGTCTGAAAATTTATATACGCACACACAACAGATATACATATTTAATTTTCAAGGACGAAAAGTTATTTTTAGCTATTTTTTGTTTAAAAAAGATTGTCTTAAACCAGAAATTGTGTACAAAATCACTTAATAACTTACCTCGCCACTTCCGTATTGTTGGGAGTTAGTCCGATACTTTCACGTGAACCTTCTGTAAGTGCAGGTACATTTGCCTTTTCCCATTTAAGGCCGTTTTAACTTTGGTCCATTTTGAGACTTTGGATTTACTATCACTGTAAGTACTTTGGCGTCGCAACAACTGGCTGGTATTACTAAGTTCGCCTCGCAAGCTTGTCATGTCCTCAATCATAAAAGATTTGCTGCGTTCACGTTGTCTTATAATGTAAGCGCAACAAATTAAGAAAAATTAAATATTATTTGCACATTATCCTAAAAGATTTAAGTACAAATAATTACATTTTAAAGTCCTGTTGTTTTGGCTGATTATGAAAATGTTGACTAGTCTGGTCTGGCTTCAATATGGTTTCCAATAAGGTCAATGAGTGTTCCATATCTTGATAATCGATGTCGTGGTCGATTGGTAAAAGTTTAGAGTCCTCGAGCTAATTAAGAGTAACTGTAATCTATTGGAGCAACATTTTTTTTGAAAAAAAAACTTACCTTTCGTTCCAATGATCTTACATAACGCAAGCATTCTTTACGTTGACACATTTGTCTATCCATGGCCAAGTATTGATCCAAAGAGAGTACATGCGATTTAATTATTCAATAGCAGAGTAGCGGCCAGGGCTGCGATTATGGTGGATGTCAAACGATATTGTAGTGGATCTATGGACTCTTGGATTTCTTTACGTATCCGATCACAGCATTGGCATTGGTGTGTATGTTGCTGCCATTTCTCTTCATCTCGCGAGCTCTTTCTTTCCATTGACATATTATGGAAATTTTGACAGTCATTTGCTATTGACTTATTAAGCATTTTCTGAAAGTCTTCCTGTCGTTCGGAACAACTAAGTAAGCCGTGAAATCCGATGGGAAAATCTTTTTTTGTTGTTGTATAAACAAATAAGGAGTTGGCGGAGTTGGCAGCGATTCTCGCGGAATGATTGCTGAAGTACGTCTTCATGCTGGGCGAGAAGTGGGCGTGGTAGCAGATGATGATGAGAGTGTGTTCATAATTACTCTATCAACTTGTAGTTTATTCATTTCCATTAAGAAATCGAATAAAATTTTAAGACATTTGACCTAAAAACAATGTAATAAGAGTGTTATATTTCTTAAATTTAACTTTAAATTAGTTATTCACTCCTATTCTTCAGTAAAGAAGGCTCCGTGGGCCAGCTTTATTGTGTAATAGTTTGGCCCCTAATAACTTTTTATTAGTAAATTTTGGATTGGAAAAATAAATTTTTATTTATATTTTGATAAATTTGTATTTGCATGCGGAATCGTAATCGAAATGCAGAATAACCCCCATAATGCCCTAAACACAACTGGAACGAACGCCGAATTTTTCGTTGCGAATATTCGTCTTAAAAAATAAAACACATTTGTGTATATGAAAATGCACACAAACAGTGCGTCGACTAAAATTCGTCATGCGTAACAAACTCTGCGATAGGTTTATTTCTATTTCTTACGCAGACGAACGACGAACAATTTGGCAAGTATAATGTTTTTTTATACTTTAAGAATAATTTTCACTTTTTATTTGTTGCATTAAATACAATTAGTGTATTTTAAGTGTTGTATTTATATATTTTTTAAATAGTTTTTTTTTTAATTATTATTTCTTTCAAATAGTGCTTCTTTTTTAAGAAATATGGTCTCTCTATCATAGCTGTTTTATTCGTTCTTAATGTGTTTCACTTAACGAATTAACGCAACGAATTTTAACAGACGAATTCGTCGTGTAGTGCGAAATTCGTCGTTCGTCCCAATTGTGTTTAGAGCATTATGTGGCAAAGCATTGGCAGCATGGTTACACCTACAAAAAGTTCGTGAAATTCTAAAAAA
This sequence comes from Melanophora roralis, assembly GCA_963583895.1. NCBI lineage: Eukaryota > Metazoa > Arthropoda > Insecta > Diptera > Rhinophoridae > Melanophora > Melanophora roralis. The sequence continues at coordinate 67,286 of OY757187.1, forward strand.
AAAAGGTAGAAATGTCGAACCCAATACCTAGCATTATACTGTAATCGACCGATTAAAATCAGTAGCTGTAAGCAAAAAAAATTTTTTGTTCTTTTGTTTAACCATAACACTAACGTTTCTAAGCTGATTACATATTGTAACCGTTACAGCGCAAATAGTGCGACATCATTATAGTTCTAGGGCAACTATGGCATTAAGAAACTAGACATCGTTAGACACCTAGCGCTGTAACATTCATCTGAGTCCGATCTTACAGTAAGTTAAATACAAAATTAACAAAAAATATTCAATTCGTGTGATGGTTAGTTAGTAAACTGACAACAATACGTACTTAGTTTTTTGCTACAGCCTGATTTTTACCAACAAAAGTTTAGGTTGCCGTAAATCTTATCTATGTTCCTATTAGGGAATGGTAAGCAAAACCAAAAATCGATTTTCGGTTTTACGATCAACTATTTTAATCTCGTTTTCAAGATCGATTAATCGAAGCTCATAATCGATTATAATTCAAAGTCGACTTTTATTTTGATGCTATATTAAAATGAAAAGACACCCTCAAAAACGATTTTTAAGAAGTAAATAGAACTTTTCGCAAAGAAAGATATTATTGGAAAAGGTGCACGTACCTATTTAATGATAACAAGAACGCAGGTCATAAACAAATATCCATTATAATTTCAATGTATTAACTTATATAATAAGTCTGAAAATTTATATACGCACACACAACAGATATACATATTTAATTTTCAAGGACGAAAAGTTATTTTTAGCTATTTTTTGTTTAAAAAAGATTGTCTTAAACCAGAAATTGTGTACAAAATCACTTAATAACTTACCTCGCCACTTCCGTATTGTTGGGAGTTAGTCCGATACTTTCACGTGAACCTTCTGTAAGTGCAGGTACATTTGCCTTTTCCCATTTAAGGCCGTTTTAACTTTGGTCCATTTTGAGACTTTGGATTTACTATCACTGTAAGTACTTTGGCGTCGCAACAACTGGCTGGTATTACTAAGTTCGCCTCGCAAGCTTGTCATGTCCTCAATCATAAAAGATTTGCTGCGTTCACGTTGTCTTATAATGTAAGCGCAACAAATAAAGAAAAATTAAATATTATTTGCACATTATCCTAAAAGATTTAAGTACAAATAATTACATTTTAAAGTCCTGTTGTTTTGGCTGATTATGAAAATGTTGACTAGTCTGGTCTGGCTTCAATATGGTTTCCAATAAGGTCAATGAGTGTTCCATATCTTGATAATCGATGTCGTGGTCGATTGGTAAAAGTTTAGAGTCCTCGAGCTAATTAAGAGTAACTGTAATCTATTGGAGCAACATTTTTTTTGAAAAAAAAACTTACCTTTCGTTCCAATGATCTTACATAACGCAAGCATTCTTTACGTTGACACATTTGTCTATCCATGGCCAAGTATTGATCCAAAGAGAGTACATGCGATTTAATTATTCAATAGCAGAGTAGCGGCCAGGGCTGCGATTATGGTGGATGTCAAACGATATTGTAGTGGATCTATGGACTATTGGCATTCTTTACGTATCCGATCACAGCATTGGCTTTGGTGTGTATGTTGCTGCCCTTTCTCTTCATCTCGCCAGCTCTTTCTTTCCATTGAACATATTTTGGAAATTTTGACAGGCATTTGCTATTGACTTATTAAGCATTTTCTGAAAGTCTTCCTGTCGTTCGGAACAACTCAGTAAGCTGTGAAATTCGATGGGCAAATCTTTTTTTGTTGGTGGATAAACAAATACATTTTCTACATGCGAGTTTTTTGTCACAGCTTCTCTTGGATCTGAGGGCGGAGTTGGCAGCGATTATTGCGGAATGATTGCTGAAGTACGTCTTGATGCTGGGCGCGGTATCAGATGATGATGAGAGTGTGTTCATATTTACTCTATCAACTTTTAGTTTATTCATTTCCATTAAGAAATCGAATAAAATTTTAAGACATTTGACCTACAAACAATGTAATAAGAGTGTTATAATTCTTAAATTTAACTTTAAATTAGTTATTCACTCCTATTCTGCAGTAACGAAGGCCCTATCGGCCTTCTTTACTGTGTAATAATTTGGCCCCTAATAACGTCTTATTGGTAGATTTTGGATTAGAAAAATAAATTTTTATTTATATTTTGATAAAGTTGTATTTGCATGCGAAATCGTAATCGAAATAACCCCCATTATGTGGCAAAGCATTGACAGCATGGTAACGCACACAAAAAGTTCGTGAAATTCTAAAAAAAAAGGTAGAAATGTCGAACCCAATATCTAGCATTATACTGTAATCGACCGATTAAAATCAGTAGCTGTAAGCAAAAAAAATTTTTTGTTCTTTTGTTTAACCATAACACTAACGTTTCTAAGCTGATTACATATTGTAACCGTTACAGCGCAAATAGTGCGACATCATTATAGTTCTAGGGCAACTATGGCATTAAGAAACTAGACATCGTTAGACACCTAGCGCTGTAACATTCATCTGAGTCCGATCTTACAGTAAGTTAAATACAAAATTAACAAAAAATATTCAATTCGTGTGATGGTTAGTTAGTAAACTGACAACAATACGTACTTAGTTTTTTGCTACAGCCTGATTTTTACCAACAAAAGTTTAGGTTGCCGTAAATCTTATCTATGTTCCTATTAGGGAATGGTAAGCAAAACCAAAAATCGATTTTCGGTTTTACGATCAACTATTTTAATCTCGTTTTCAAAATCGATTAATCGAAGCTCATAATCGATTATAATTCAAAGTCGACTTTTATTTTGATGCTATATTAAAATGAAAAGACACCCTCAAAAACGATTTTTAAGAAGTAAATAGAACTTTTCGCAAAGAAAGATATTATTGGAAAAGGTGCACGTACCTATTTAATGATAACAAGAACGCAGGTCATAAACAAATATCCATTATAATTTCAATGTATTAACTTATATAATAAGTCTGAAAATTTATATACGCACACACAACAGATATACATATTTAATTTTCAAGGACGAAAAGTTATTTTTAGCTATTTTTTGTTTAAAAAAGATTGTCTTAAACCAGAAATTGTGTACAAAATCACTTAATAACTTACCTCGCCACTTCCGTATTGTTGGGAGTTAGTCCGATACTTTCACGTGAACCTTCTGTAAGTGCAGGTACATTTGCCTTTTCCCATTTAAGGCCGTTTTAACTTTGGTCCATTTTGAGACTTTGGATTTACTATCACTGTAAGTACTTTGGCGTCGCAACAACTGGCTGGTATTACTAAGTTCGCCTCGCAAGCTTGTCATGTCCTCAATCATAAAAGATTTGCTGCGTTCACGTTGTCTTATAATGTAAGCGCAACAAATTAAGAAAAATTAAATATTATTTGCACATTATCCTAAAAGATTTAAGTACAAATAATTACATTTTAAAGTCCTGTTGTTTTGGCTGATTATGAAAATGTTGACTAGTCTGGTCTGGCTTCAATATGGTTTCCAATAAGGTCAATGAGTGTTCCATATCTTGATAATCGATGTCGTGGTCGATTGGTAAAAGTTTAGAGTCCTCGAGCTAATTAAGAGTAACTGTAATCTATTGGAGCAACATTTTTTTTGAAAAAAAAACTTACCTTTCGTTCCAATGATCTTACATAACGCAAGCATTCTTTACGTTGACACATTTGTCTATCCATGGCCAAGTATTGATCCAAAGAGAGTACATGCGATTTAATTATTCAATAGCAGAGTAGCGGCCAGGGCTGCGATTATGGTGGATGTCAAACGATATTGTAGTGGATCTATGGACTATTGGCATTCTTTACGTATCCGATCACAGCATTGGCTTTGGTGTGTATGTTGCTGCCTTTTCTCTTCATCTCGCCAGCTCTTTCTTCCCATTGAACATATTTTGGAAATTTTGACAGGCATTTGCTATTGAATTATTAAGCATTTTCTGAAAGTCTTCCTGTCGTTCGGAACAACTCAGTAAGCTGTGAAATTCGATGGGCAAATCTTTTTTTGTTGGTGGATAAACAAATACATTTTCTACATGCGAGTTTTTTGTCACAGCTTCTCTTGGATCTGAGGGCGGAGTTGGCAGCGATTATTGCGGAATGATTGCTGAAGTACGTCTTGATGCTGGGCGCGGTAGCAGATGATGATGAGAGTGTGTTCATATTTACTCTATCAACTTTTAGTTTATTCATTTCCATTAAGAAATCGAATAAAATTTTAAGACATTTGACCTACAAACAATGTAATAAGAGTGTTATAATTCTTAAATTTAACTTTAAATTAGTTATTCACTCCTATTCTGCAGTAACGAAGGCCCTATCGGCCTTCTTTACTGTGTAATAATTTGGCCCCTAATAACGTCTTATTGGTAGATTTTGGATTAGAAAAATAAATTTTTATTTATATTTTGATAAAGTTGTATTTGCATGCGAAATCGTAATCGAAATAACCCCCATTATGTGGCAAAGCATTGACAGCATGGTAACGCACACAAAAAGTTCGTGAAATTCTAAAAAAAAAGGTAGAAATGTCGAACCCAATACCTAGCATTATACTGTAATCGACCGATTAAAATCAGTAGCTGTAAGCAAAAAAAATTTTTTGTTCTTTTGTTTAACCATAACACTAACGTTTCTAAGCTGATTACATATTGTAACCGTTACAGCGCAAATAGTGCGACATCATTATAGTTCTAGGGCAACTATGGCATTAAGAAACTAGACATCGTTAGACACCTAGCGCTGTAACATTCATCTGAGTCCGATCTTACAGTAAGTTAAATACAAAATTAACAAAAAATATTCAATTCGTGTGATGGTTAGTTAGTAAACTGACAACAATACGTACTTAGTTTTTTGCTACAGCCTGATTTTTACCAACAAAAGTTTAGGTTGCCGTAAATCTTATCTATGTTCCTATTAGGGAATGGTAAGCAAAACCAAAAATCGATTTTCGGTTTTACGATCAACTATTTTAATCTCGTTTTCAAAATCGATTAATCGAAGCTCATAATCGATTATAATTCAAAGTCGACTTTTATTTTGATGCTATATTAAAATGAAAAGTTGTATTTGCATGCGAAATCGTAATCGAAATAACCCCCATTATGTGGCAAAGCATTGACAGCATGGTAACGCACACAAAAAGTTCGTGAAATTCTAAAAAAAAAAGGTAGAAATGTCGAACCCAATACCTAGCATTATACTGTAATCGACCGATTAAAATCAGTAGCTGTAAGCAAAAAAAATTTTTTGTTCTTTTGTTTAACCATAACACTAACTTTTCTAAGCTGATTACATATTGTAACCGTTACAGCGCAAATAGTGCGACATCATTATAGTTCTAGGGCAACTATGGCATTAAGAAACTAGACATCGTTAGACACCTAGCGCTCTAACATTCATCTGAGTCCGATCTTACAGTAAGTTAAATACAAAATTAACAAAAAATATTCAATTCGTGTGATGGTTAGTTAGTAAACTAACAACAACACGTACTTAGTTTTTTGCTACAGCCTGATTTTTACCAACAAAAGTTTAGGTTGCCGTAAATCTTATCTATGTTTCTATTAGGGAATGGTAAGCAAAACCAAAAATCGATTTTCGGTTTTACGATCAACTATTTTAATCTCGTTTTCAAAATCGATTAATCGAAGCTCATAATCGATTATAATTCAAAGTCGACTTTTATTTTGATGCTATATTAAAATGAAAAGACACCCTCAAAAACGATTTATAAGAAGTAAATAGAACTTTCCGCAAAGAAAGATATTATTGGAAAAGGTGCACGTACCTATTTAATGATAACAAGAACGCAGGTCATAAACAAATATCCATTATAATTTCAATGTATTAACTTATATAATAAGTCTGAAAATTTATATACGCACACACAACAGATATACATATTTAATTTTCAAGGACGAAAAGTTATTTTTAGTTATTTTTTGTTTAAAAAAGATTGTCTTAAACCAGAAATTGTGTACAAAATCAATTAATAACTTACCTCGCCACTTCCGTATTGTTGGGAGTTAGTCCGATACTTTCACGTGAACCTTCTGTAAGTGCAGGTACATTTGCCTTTTCCCATTTAAGGCCGTTTTAACTTTGGTCCATTTTGAGACTTTGGATTTACTATCACTGTAAGTACTTTGGCGTCGCAACAACTGGCTGGTATTACTAAGTTCGCCACGCAAGCTTGTCATGTCCTCAATCATAAAAGATTTGCTGCGTTCACGTTGTCTTATAATGTAAGCGCAACAAATTAAGAAAAATTAAATATTATTTGCACATTATCCTAAAAGATTTTAGTACAAATAATTACATTTTAAAATCCTGTTGTTTTGGCTGATTATGAAAATGTTGACTAGTCTGGTCTGGCTTCAATATGGTTTCCAATAAGGTCAATGAGTGTTCCATATCTTGATAATCGATGTCGTGGTCGATTAGTGAAAGTTTAGAGTCCTCGAGCTAATTAAGAGTAACTGTAATCTATTGGAGCAACATTTTTTTTGAAAAAAAAACTTACCTTTCGTTCCAATGATCTTACATAACGCAAGCATTCTTTACGTTGACACATTTGTCTATCCATGGCCAAGTATTGATCCAAAGAGAGTACATGCGATTTAATTGTTCAATAGCAGAATAAGCGGCCAGGGCTGCGATTATGGTGGATGTCAAACGATATTGTAGTGGTTCTATGGACTCTTGGATTTCTTTACGTATCCGATCACAGCATTGGCATTGGTGTGTATGTTGCTGCCCTTTCTCTTCATTTCGCGAGCTCTTTCTTTCCATTGACATATTATGGAAATTTTGACAGTCATTTGCTATTGACTTATTAAGCATTTTCTGAAAGTCTTCCTGTCGTTCGGAACAACTAAGTAAGCCGTGAAATCCGATGGGAAAATCTTTTTTTGTTGTTGTATAAACAAATACGGAGTTGGCGGAGTTGGCAGCGATTCTCGCGGAATGATTGCTGAAGTACGTCTTCATGATGGGCGAGAAGTGGGCGTGGTAGCAGATGATGATGAGAGTGTGTTCATAATTACTCTATCAACTTGTAGTTTATTCATTTCCATTAAGAAATCGAATAAAATTTTAAGACATTTGACCTAAAAACAATGTAATAAGAGTGTTATATTTCTTAAATTTAACTTTAAATTAGTTATTCACTCCTATTCTTCAGTAAAGAAGGCTCCGTGGGCCAGCTTTATTGTGTAATAGTTTGGCCCCTAATAACTTTTTATTAGTAAATTTTGGATTGGAAAAATAAATTTTCATTTATATTTTGATAAATTTGTATTTGCATGCGGAATCGTAATCGAAATGCAGAATAACCCCCATTATGTGGCAAAGCATTGGCAGCATGGTTACACCTACAAAAAGTTCGTAAAATTCTAATAAAAGGTAGAAATGTCGAACCCAATACCTAGCATTATACTATAATCGACCGATGAAAATCAGTAGCTGTAAGCAAAAAAATTTTTTGTTCTTTTGTTTAACCATAACACTAACGTTTCTAACTTGATTACAAATTGTAACCGTTACAGCTCAAATAGTGCGACATCATTATAGTTCTAGGGCAACTATGGCATTAAGAAACTAGACATCGTTAGACACCTAGCGATGTAACATTTATCTGAGTCCGATCTTACAGTAAGTTAAATACAAAATCAACAAAAATATTCAATTTATGTGATGGTTAGTTAGTAAACTAACAACAACACGTAATTTTTTTTTGCTACAGCCTGATTTTTACCGACAAAAGTTTAGGTTGCCGTAAATTTTATCTATGTTCCTAGCAGGGAATGGTAAGCAAAGCCAAAAATCGATTTTGCGATCAACTATTTTAATCTCGATTTTCGAAATCGATTAATCGAAGCTCATAATCGATTATAATTCAAAGTCGACTTTTATTGTGATGCTATATTAAAACGAAAGGACACCCTCAAAACGATTTTTAAGAAGTAAATAGAACTTTTCGCATAGAAAGATATTATTGGAAAGAGTGCACGTACCTATTTAATGATAACAAGAACGCAGGTCATAAACAAATATCCATTATAATTTCAATGTATTAACTTATATAATAAGTCTGAAAATTTATATACGCACACACAACAGATATACATATTTAATTTTCAAGGACGAAAAGTTATTTTTAGTGTACTGAGTTCTGAACTATTTTTTCTTTTTTAATTGTTTAAAATTTTTCAAAATCTAACTGCATTTTTAATAAACTTTCGGCGTCAAATATTACAAGTTTTAAAATAATTAATTAACTCTTCATATGAACATGAAAGTTTTCGGTGCTTGTTTCAATAAAATAATTCTTAAAATTTTTAGCATTTTAAAATTTTAGTTTGAGGTTTAGTTTTGCCTTCTACTAACTTTATTTTTCTTTCCATGTGATTTTCTTTAATATGTACTTGAGTACGTAAATATGCTCCCTTTCGCGAGAGGCTGTAACTAATATTTTTTGCAATATTATTTTACATCTGATCGGGCCGAGTTATTTCGTAATGCAAATATTATAATAGACAAAAGAAGTTATGTTTCAATACAGTTTATGTGCAAAAAGCCGTGATAGTAGCGAATAAATTTCAATGCGTAGTTATAGGGCAACAATACGTATTTTATTGTTGAATAAATAAAAACCAAGTCGATTTGCAACGATTAAAAATGCCCTTATTATCAAAATGAAAATAACTGAAGAAAGAAATAATACTTTTCCTTAAAACATTAAATTGATTATTCTAAGTAGAGAGAACTAAAATACCGCCCTAAATATAATTATTTTTCGTGTACTTTGACAAATTCAAATTTTTTAAATAAAACGATATAGGTACCTACCTACCCATTAATTAAATTTAATTTTAATTGAAAAATGTTGAAATTTATAAATTAAAACATAATTTAATATTAAAATAACTTTACAATATTTATTAAAAAGAGTAAAGGTACTTACATAATCAAAATTATTGTTGAAAATGTTTTAAAAGTTTTATTATTATTTTTATAAACATTTATTTTAGTTTTTTTATACAGAAATGCCGGATTAAAAATAAAAAAAATATCTTAATAAAATTTTATATTTGAATAGGTATTTGGTAATTTTTTTTTAAATTTATTTTTAACAACTTTTTCTTAAAAATGCTTTATTTTTACTTGTTTTAGATGTTTTTTATTTTGCTTTTAATATTGAAATTTTAGGTTTAAAAAAAAGTTTTACCTTTAAGTTGTTTTTGGGGCTTTTAAAAATTTTTTAAACACCTTTTAATTATTCAACAAAAAAAATAAATAAATAAATGTTTTTTTATTATTAATTTCAATTTTTGTTTTAAATTTTCTTTACTATTTTTGTTTTGCTTTCAATTTTTTTAAAGAAACTTAGAACTTTAAACGTGAAGTTTATTCAAAACTTTTTAAAATAACTTTTCAAATATACATATATATTTTTTTTAATTTTACTAAATTTTTTTAAAACTAAATTTAATAACTTTTTTGTTAATAAGTTGTTTTTTTTTTAATTTTAAAACACTTTTTAATTATTTCCATTGCCTTCTAGTCATTCAAAATACTTCTTTTATTATCCAAATAAATTATTTTCAATTAATTTGAATTTTCATTTAAGTTTCTTTACTATTTTTTATATAAACTAAGAACTTCTGTACAAATATTACAAACTTTATAATTTTAATATTTTTTGTAAATAGCTTTTTTATTATTTTTTTCACAAAATGTTTTCTTCATTACTTTTTTAACATTTTTTATTTGCTTTAAAATTGCAATTTGAATAATTATATTTTTTTTAAATATAATAAAAACATTTTTTTAAAACTCACTTTTTGGGATTTTTTTAAATTGATTAAAAAGACCTAATTTTTTAAAAAGCTTTTTTAGTTTAAAATTCTTTTAAATTTTTTTAGTAACTTTTACTAGAAAAACATTTTTAATATTTAAATAATTTTAAAAACTTTTTTGCTTCTAAGTTGTTTTTATTTATACAGAAGATAAACTTTTTTATATTAATTTTTGTAATAATGATTTTTTTCTTGATTTAAACAGGATCAGTCAGTAAGTTCACTGTTGTGATGCTCTTGTGCAAATAAATACTGAAATCTTTTATTCCTACTTGGAACACTTGTATCGTATACTATAATATATGCTTAAATATTTAAGAAGTTATAACGGTTTCATAACTGCTGAATTCCAAGAATCAATTGTGTTGCTTTACTCCCAATTCGCAATTTGCAAGAAAATAAGACTGCGTATTTTCTTTTTCTTCTTTGAACTCTCATTGGCGTTTGCACGGTTTAAGTCATGATACAACTAATCAGGTAATCTCGTTCCTGCAACAACAACAAATTAGTACCCATGTGTCAAACAAAAGCTCATAGAAAAAAAAACAGTTGTTTTATTTTCACAGGGAGAGCATAACTTTGACATTTTGGTACTAATCAGCTGGGCCGACGAGACTACCCGGTTCTTTGTATCATGGTTTAAGACTTATTGCTAATTTGTTTTGATTTTTACGTGAATATACACACACACTACTGTGTTTTTTTTTTTAATTTTCTTTTGTCCATTAAATTTAAGCAGCTGAATTGCAAGTACAAGCAGGCCTGTACCAGTGTTGCAAAAGTTGATACGATCGTACTTTTTTTGATACTATTAGATGGTCGAAATTTGGATAATTGTGGATAATTTGATACTCTCTTTTGCTTTTTATAATTATTATCTTAAATGGTTTAGTTTTGCCTTCTACTAACTATATTTTTCTTTCCATGTGATTTTCTTTAATATGTACTTGAGTACGCAAATATGCTCCCTTTCCCGAGAGGCTGTAACTAATATTTTTAGCAATATTATTTTACATCTGATCGGGCCGAGTTATTTCGTAATGCAAATATTATAATAGACAAAAGAAGTTATATTTCAATACAGTTTATGTGCAAAAAGCCGTGATAGTAGCTAATAAATTTCAATGCGTAGTTATAGGGCAACAAAACGTATTTTATTGTTGAATAAATAAAAACCAAGTCGATTCGCAACGATTAAAAATGCCCTTATTATCAAAATAAAAATAACTGAAGAAAGAAATAATAATTTTCCTTAAAACATTAAATTCATTATTCTAAGTAGAGAGAACTAAAATACCGCCCTAAATATAATTATTTTTCGTGTACTTTGACAAATTCAAATTTTTTAAATAAAACGATATAGGTACCTACCTACCCATTAATTAAATTTAATTATAATTGAAAAATGTTGAAATTTATATATTAAAACATATTTTAATATTAAAATAAATTTACAATATTTTTTAAAAAGAGTAAAGGAACTTACATAATCAAAATTATTGTTGAAAATGTTTTAAAAGTTTTATTATTATTTTTATAAACATTTATTTTAGTTTTTTTATACAGAAATGCCGGATTAAAAATAAAAAAAAATATCTTAATAAAATTTTATATTTGAATAGGTATTTGGTAATTTTTTTTAAATTTATTTTTAACAACTTTTTCTTAAAAATGCTTTATTTTTACTTGTTTTAGATGTTTTTTATTTTGCTTTTAATATTGAAATTTTAGGTTTAAAAAAAAGTTTTACCTTTAAGTTGTTTTTGGGGCTTTTAAAAATTTTTTAAACACCTTTTAATTATTCAACAAAAAAAATAAATAAATAAATGTTTTTTTATTATTAATTTCAATTTTTGTTTTAAATTTTCTTTACTATTTTTGTTTTGCTTTCAATTTTTTTAAAAAAACTTAGAACTTTAAACTTGAAGTTTATTCGAAACTTTTTAAAATAACTTTTCAAATATATATATTTTTTTTAATTTTACTAAATTTTTTTAAAACTAAATTTAATAACTTTTTTGTTAATAAGTTGTTTTTTTTTTAATTTTAAAACACTTTTTAATTATTTCCATTGCCTTCTAGTCATTCAAAATACTTCTTTTATTATCCAAATAAATTATTTTCAATTAATTTGAATTTTCATTTAAGTTTCTTTACTATTTTTTATATAAACTAAGAACTTCTGTACAAATATTACAAACTTTATAATTTTAATATTTTTTGTAAATAGCTTTTTTATTATTTTTTTCATAAAATGTTTTCTTCATTACTTTTTTAACATTTTTTTATTTGCTTTAAAATTGCAATTCGAATAATTATATTTTTTTTTAAATATAATAAAAACATTTTTTTAAAACTCACTTTTTGGGATTTTTTTAAATTGATTAAAAAGACCTAATTTTTTAAAAAGCTTTTTTAGTTTAAAATTCTTTTAAATTTTTTTAGTAACTTTTACTAGAAAAACATTTTTAATATTTAAATAATTTTAAAAACTTTTTTGCTTCTAAGTTGTTTTTATTTATACAGAAGATAAACTTTTTTATATTAATTTTTGTAATAATGATTTTTTTCTTGATTTAAACAGGATCAGTCAGTAAGTTCACTGTTGTGATGCTCTTGTGCAAATAAATACTGAAATCTTTTATTCCTACTTGGAACACTTGTATCATATACTATAATATATGCTTATATATTTAAGAAGTTATAACGGTTTCATAACTGCTGAATTCCAAGAATCAATTGTGTTGCTTTACTCCCAATTCGCAATTTGCAAGAAAATAAGACTGCGTATTTTCTTTTTCTTCTTTGAACTCTCATTGGCGTTTGCACGGTTTAAGTCATGATACAACTAATCAGGTAATCTCGTTCCTGCAACAACAACAAATTAGTACCCATGTGTCAAACAAAAGCTCATAGAAAAAAAAACAGTTGTTTTATTTTCACAGGGAGAGCATAACTTTGACATTTTGGTACTAATCAGCTGGGCCGACGAGACTACCCGGTTCTTTGTATCATGGTTTAAGACTTATTGCTAATTTGTTTTGATTTTTACGTGAATATACACACACACTACTGTGTTTTTTTTTTTAATTTTCTTTTGTCCATTAAATTTAAGCAGCTGAATTGCAAGTACAAGCAGGCCTGTACCAGTGTTGCAAAAGTTGATACGATCGTACTTTTTTTGATACTATTAGATGGTCGAAATTTGGATAATTGTGGATAATTTGATACTCTCTTTTGCTTTTTATAATTATTATCTTAAATGGTTTAGTTTTGCCTTCTACTAACTATATTTTTCTTTCCATGTGATTTTCTTTAATATGTACTTGAGTACGCAAATATGCTCCCTTTCCCGAGAGGCTGTAACTAATATTTTTAGCAATATTATTTTACATCTGATCGGGCCGAGTTATTTCGTAATGCAAATATTATAATAGACAAAGGAAGTTATATTTCAATACAGTTTATGTGCAAAAAGCCGTGATAGTAGCTAATAAATTTCAATGCGTAGTTATAGGGCAACAATACGTATTTTATTGTTGAATAAATAAAAACCAAGTCGATTCGCAACGATTAAAAATGCCCTTATTATCAAAATGAAAATAACTGAAAAAAGAAATAATAATTTTCCTTAAAACATTAAATTCATTATTCTAAGTAGAGAGAACTAAAATACCGCCCTAAATATAATTATTTTTCGTGTACTTTGACAAATTCAAATTTTTTAAATAAAACGATATAGGTACCTACCTACCCATTAATTAAATTTAATTATAATTGAAAAATGTTGAAATTTATATATTTAAACATATTTTAATATTAAAATAAATTTACAATATTTATTAAAAAGAGTAAAGGAACTTACATAATCAAAATTATTGTTGAAAATGTTTTAAAAGTTTTATTATTATTTTTATAAACATTTATTTTAGTTTTTTTATACAGAAATGCCGGATTAAAAATAAAAAAAATATCTTAATAAAATTTTATATTTGAATAGGTATTTGGTAATTTTTTTTAAATTTATTTTTAACAACTTTTTCTTAAAAATGCTTTATTTTTACTTGTTTTAGATGTTTTTTATTTTGCTTTTAATATTGAAATTTTAGGTTTAAAAAAAGTTTTACCTTTAAGTTGTTTTTGGGGCTTTTAAAAATTTTTTAAACACCTTTTAATTATTCAACAAAAAAAATAAATAAATAAATGTTTTTTTATTATTAATTTCAATTTTTGTTTTAAATTTTCTTTACTATTTTTGTTTTGCTTTCAATTTTTTTAAAAAAACTTAGAACTTTAAACTTGAAGTTTATTCAAAACTTTTTAAAATAACTTTTCAAATATATATATTTTTTTTAATTTTACTAAATTTTTTTAAAACTAAATTTAATAACTTTTTTGTTAATAAGTTGTTTTTTTTTTAATTTTAAAACACTTTTTAATTATTTTCATTGCCTTCTAGTCATTCAAAATACTTCTTTTATTATCCAAATAAATTATTTTCAATTAATTTGAATTTTCATTTAAGTTTCTTTACTATTTTTTATATAAACTAAGAACTTCTGTACAAATATTACAAACTTTATAATTTTAATATTTTTTGTAAATAGCTTTTTTATTATTTTTTTCATAAAATGTTTTCTTCATTACTTTTTTAACATTTTTTTATTTGCTTTAAAATTGCAATTTGAATAATTATATTTTTTTTTAAATATAATAAAAACATTTTTTTAAAACTCACTTTTTGGGATTTTTTTATATTGATTAAAAAGACCTAATTTTTTAAAAAGCTTTTTAGTTTAAAATTCTTTTAAATTTTTTTAGTAACTTTTACTAGAAAAACATTTTTAATATTTAAATAATTTTAAAAACTTTTTTGCTTCTAAGTTGTTTTTATTTATACAGAAGATAAACTTTTTTATATTAATTTTTGTAATAATGATTTTTTTCTTGATTTAAACAGGATCAGTCAGTAAGTTCACTGTTGTGATGCTCTTGTGCAAATAAATACTGAAATCTTTTATTCCTACTTGGAACACTTGTATCATATACTATAATATATGCTTAAATATTTAAGAAGTTATAACGGTTTCATAACTGCTGAATTCCAAGAATCAATTGTGTTGCTTTACTCCCAATTCGCAATTTGCAAGAAAATAAGACTGCGTATTTTCTTTTTCTTCTTTGAACTCTCATTGGCGTTTGCACGGTTTAAGTCATGATACAACTAATCAGGTAATCTCGTTCCTGCAACAACAACAAATTAGTACCCATGTGTCAAACAAAAGCTCATAGAAACAAAAACAGTTGTTTTATTTTCACAGGGAGAGCATAACTTTGACATTTTGGTACTAATCAGCTGGGCCGACGAGACTACCCGGTTCTTTGTATCATGGTTTAAGACTTATTGCTAATTTGTTTTGATTTTTACGTGAATATACACACACACTGCTGTGTTTTTTTTTTAATTTTCTTTTGTCCATTAAATTTAAGCAGCTGAATTGCAAGTACAAGCAGGCCTGTACCAGTGTTGCAAAAGTTGATACGATCGTACTTTTTTTGATACTATTAGATGGTCGAAATTTGGATAATTGTGGATAATTTGATACTCTCTTTTGCTTTTTATAATTATTATCTTAAATGGTTTAGTTTTGCCTTCTACTAACTATATTTTTCTTTCCATGTGATTTTCTTTAATATGTACTTGAGTACGCAAATATGCTCCCTTTCCCGAGAGGCTGTAACTAATATTTTTAGCAATATTATTTTACATCTGATCGGGCCGAGTTATTTCGTAATGCAAATATTATAATAGACAAAGGAAGTTATATTTCAATACAGTTTATGTGCAAAAAGCCGTGATAGTAGCTAATAAATTTCAATGCGTAGTTATAGGGCAACAATACGTATTTTATTGTTGAATAAATAAAAACCAAGTCGATTCGCAACGATTAAAAATGCCCTTATTATCAAAATGAAAATAACTGAAGAAAGATATAATACTTTTCCTTAAAACATTAAATTCATTATTCTAAGTAGAGAGAACTAAAATACCGCCCTAAATATAATTATTTTTCGTGTACTTTGACAAATTCAAATTTTTTAAATAAAACGATATACCTAGGTACCTACCTACCTATTAATTAAATTTAATTATAATTGAGAAATGTTGAAATTTATAAATTAAAACATATTTCAATATTAAAATAAATTTACAATATTTATTAAAAAAGAGTAAAGGTACTTACATAATCAAAATTATTGTTGAAAATGTTTTAAAAGTTTTATTATTATTTTTATAAACATTTATTTTAGTTTTTTTATACAGAAATGCCGGATTAAAAATAAAAAAAATATCTTAATAAAATTTTATATTTGAATAGGTATTTGGTAATTTTTTTTAAATTTATTTTTAACAACTTTTTCTTAAAAATGCTTTATTTTTACTTGTTTTAGATGTTTTTTATTTTGCTTTTAATATTGAAATTTTAGGTTTAAAAAAAAGTTTTACCTTTAAGTTGTTTTTGGGGCTTTTAAAAATTTTTTAAACACATTTTAATTATTCAACAAAAAAAATAAATAAATAAATGTTTTTTTATTATTAATTTCAATTTTTGTTTTAAATTTTCTTTACTATTTTTGTTTTGCTTTCAATTTTTTTAAAAAAACTTAGAACTTTAAACTTGAAGTTTATTCAAAACTTTTTAAAATAACTTTTCAAATATATATATTTTTTTTAATTTTACTAAATTTTTTTAAAACTAAATTTAATAACTTTTTTGTTAATGTTGTTTTTTTTTTTAATTTTAAAACACTTTTTAATTATTTCCATTGCCTTCTAGTCATTCAAAATACTTCTTTTATTATCCAAATAAATTATTTTCAATTAATTTAAATTTTCATTTAAGTTTCTTTACTATTTTTTATATAAACTAAGAACTTCTGTACAAATATTACAAACTTTATAATTTTAATATTTTTTGTAAATAGCTTTTTTATTATTTTTTTCACAAAATGTTTTCTTCATTACTTTTTTAACATTTTTTTATTTGCTTTAAAATTGCAATTTGAATAATTATATTTTTTTTTAAATATAATAAAAACATTTTTTTAAAACTCACTTTTTGGGATTTTTTTAAATTGTTTAAAAAGACCTAATTTTTTAAAAAGCTTTTTTAGTTTAAAATTCTTTTAAATTTTTTTAGTAACTTTTACTAGAAAAACATTTTTAATATTTAAATAATTTTAAAAACTTTTTTGCTTCTAAGTTGTTTTTATTTATACAGAAGATAAACTTTATATTAATTTTTGTAATAATGATTTTTTTCTTGATTTAAACAGGATCAGTCAGTAAGTTCACTGTTGTGATGCTCTTGTGCAAATAAATACTGAAATCTTTTATTCCTACTTGGAACACTTGTATCATATACTATAATATATGCTTAAATATTTAAGAAGTTATAACGGTTTCATAACTGCTGAATTCCAAGAATCAATTGTGTTGCTTTACTCCCAATTCGCAATTTGCAAGAAAATAAGACTGCGTATTTTCTTTTTCTTCTTTGAACTCTCATTGGCGTTTGCACGGTTTAAGTCATGATACAACTAATCAGGTAATCTCGTTCCTGCAACAACAACAAATTAGTTCCCATGTGTCAAACAAAAGCTCATAGAAAAAAAAACAGTTGTTTTATTTTCACAGGGAGAGCATAACTTTGACATTTTGGTACTAATCAGCTGGGCCGACGAGACTACCCGGTTCTTTGTATCGTGGTTTAAGACTTATTGCTAATTTGTTTTGATTTTTACGTGAATATACACACACACTACTGTGTTTTTTTTTTAATTTTCTTTTGTCCATTAAATTTAAGCAGCTGAATTGCAAGTACAAGCAGGCCTGTACCAGTGTTGCAAAAGTTGATACGATCGTACTTTTTTTGATACTATTAGATGGTCGAAATTTGGATAATTGTGGATAATTTGATACTCTCTTTTGCTTTTTATAATTATTATCTTAAATGGTTTAGTTTTGCCTTCTACTAACTATATTTTTCTTTCCATGTGATTTTCTTTAATATGTACTTGAGTACGCAAATATGCTCCCTTTCCCGAGAGGCTGTAACTAATATTTTTAGCAATATTATTTTACATCTGATCGGGCCGAGTTATTTCGTAATGCAAATATTATAATAGACAAAGGAAGTTATATTTCAATACAGTTTATGTGCAAAAAGCCGTGATAGTAGCTAATAAATTTCAATGCGTAGTTATAGGGCAACAATACGTATTTTATTGTTGAATAAATAAAAACCAAGTCGATTCGCAACGATTAAAAATGCCCTTATTATCAAAATGAAAATAACTGAAGAAAGAAATAATAATTTTCCTTAAAACATTAAATTCATTATTCTAAGTAGAGAGAACTAAAATACCGCCCTAAATATAATTATTTTTCGTGTACTTTGACAAATTCAAATTTTTTAAATAAAACGATATAGGTACCTACCTACCCATTAATTAAATTTAATTATAATTGAAAAATGTTGAAATTTATATATTAAAACATATTTTAATATTAAAATAAATTTACAATATTTATTAAAAAGAGTAAAGGTACTTACATAATCAAAATTATTGTTGAAAATGTTTTAAAAGTTTTATTATTATTTTTATAAACATTTATTTTAGTTTTTTTATACAGAAATGCCGGATTAAAAATAAAAAAAATATCTTAATAAAATTTTATATTTGAATAGGTATTTGGTAATTTTTTTTAAATTTATTTTTAACAACTTTTTCTTAAAAATGCTTTATTTTTACTTGTTTTAGATGTTTTTTATTTTGATTTAATATTGAAATTTTAGGTTTAAAAAAAAGTTTTACCTTTAAGTTGTTTTTGGGGCTTTTAAAAATTTTTTAAACACCTTTTAATTATTCAACAAAAAAAAATAAATAAATAAATGTTTTTTTATTATTAATTTCAATTTTTGTTTTAAATTTTCTTTACTATTTTTGTTTTGCTTTCAATTTTTTTAAAAAAACTTAGAACTTTAAACTTGAAGTTTATTCAAAACTTTTTAAAATAACTTTTCAGATATATATATATATTTTTTAATTTTACTAAATTTTTTTAAAACTAAATTTAATAACTTTTTTGTTAATAAGTTGTTTTTTTTTTAATTTTAAAACACTTTTTAATTATTTCCATTGCCTTCTAGTCATTCAAAATACTTCTTTTATTATCCAAATAAATTATTTTCAATTAATTTGAATTTTCATTTAAGTTTTTTTACTATTTTTTATATTAACTAAGAACTTCTGTACAAATATTACAAACTTTATAATATTAATATTTTTTGTAAATAGCTTTTTTATTATTTTTTTCACAAAATGTTTTCTTCATTACTTTTTTAACATTTTTTTATTTGCTTTAAAATTGCAATTTGAATAATTATATTTTTTTTTAAATATAATAAAAACATTTTTTTGAAACTCACTTTTTGGGATTTTTTTAAAATGATTAAAAAGACCTAATTTTTTAAAAAGCTTTTTTAGTTTAAAATTCTTTTAAATTTTTTTAGTAACTTTTACTAGAAAAACATGTTTCTGAAACCCAAGCTTTTTTGCGTGAGTCACAGTTAATATCGAGATATTTAAATCAGGAGTTTAATATCGCTAAAAGCATTTTCCCCAGAGGTATATTCAAATTGATATTGAGTATTTAAAATTGCAATATATTTTTTTAGATTTAGGTTGTGAAAGGGGTAAACACAATTTATTGACGAAGTTTTTGCCCGTGGTGTCAACAATAATAATTGGAAACATCTTAAATCAGTTACTAGATTAAAGGAAACGGAATTTGTTGAATATGTTTTGTAACAACCTACACAGAAAGAAACCCCGCTTTCTAAAATCAAGAATTTTATTCTTGAATTTATCCAAATTCTTTCTTGAAATTTTTAAGTACGATGCGTACTAACATTTTCTTAAAGCAAGCCTATTCGGATTGCTTCAATAAATCAAGCAGAAAAAAACTTGTTGTTTTAATATATTATTTTACATTTGAAAACAAAGTGTCTCGTTGGCCTAGAGGTAACGCGCTTGTGCTGCAGTGCAGAAAGTTTCTGGTTCGAATGTCAGCTTCGGTAAGTACAAAAAATGAAATTTTTAAATTATAAATTTTAAGTATCTATAAAATAAAAATAAAATATAAAACTCTTCTTCTTAAATAAAGCTTCAAAAATCAAAAAAATTACATTTCATTTTCGAATTATTCCCGTTTACCGGCTTGGATCATTCAGCGATGGAATCTTGTCTCTAATAACTCGATTATAAATAAATAAGTTCCGACAGATTTGGCAAAGGGCCTAGTAACTCCATTGCTTCACGAGCCCAGGGACTATCTGGCATGGTTCGTCTAAACATGGGTGCAGGTGGTATCGGTCGAGATACCAACATACATTCGTGACAGCTCTCAACATATTTTTTCACATCTCGATCGACCAACGGCCACCAAATCTTTGCTCGAATTCTGCGCTTCATCACGTTTTGGCCTGGATGGCTTTCGTGTGCTACATCTAACACTTGTTTTCTCAGGTCTCCTGGAATTACGAGTTTCGTACCTCTTTTCAACAAATTTCCCAAAACACTGAGCTTAAATCGAAATGGGTAATACCTGTTCTTAGTTGCTGTACTCCAGTTGTCGATATTAATACAAGTTAACACAAACATACATGCATGAGCCAAATGCATGTGCAATAAATTCCGCTGACGTTGCACACGCGCCGTCTGAGGGAAATTCAACACCGGATCACATTTCGTCTGGATAAGTGCAACGTGGGAATGGAATGTGAATGACTTAGGAATAAAATTAATTATAAAGAATTGTATTTGGAATAATTAGGCCAGTCTTATTTGGGTGGCGAGGCGAACTAAACGTTAAATAAAACTTATAAAAAATATTTGTGTGTTTGTTTAATAAAGTGGACAGTGGCAGTCCACTATAAAATAATTTTTTTGGTGAAAAGTAAAAGGAAGAATTTAACTGGCGCCCGAGCAGGGACCGGGCTGTTTAAATAAAAAAAAGGAAAGAAAAAAACCCTTGTGAATTTTGAAACAAAAATTTTAAACAAAAAACAGTGAATTTTTTTTTTGACAAATTTTCTAAATAAAAAAAGGAAAGGAAAAAAACCCTTGTGAATTTTGAAACAAAAATTTTAAACAAAAAACAGTGAATTTTTTTGACAAATTTTTTAAATAAAAAAAAAAAAGAAAAGGGAAAAACCCCTGTGAATTTTTAGATAAAAAGCTCCTGCCAATTTTTGAATTAAAATACTGCGTTAAAATATTCTGTGAGCTATTCCAAGAAGAGCTAAAGATAAAATAGAAAACAAAATACTGTGAAAAAAATAATAAAATTGAGATCAACCCAAATTCCTAAGGGTATATCAAAAGTGTGACTACATATAAAAACTTTTTTTGTTGTTTAACCGCGTTAAGCCAGTCGCGCAAAAAAATTAAAGGGAACTTTTATCCGCTCCCCACATAGTTAAATCTTCTATGCACCTCTTCAGATCCTCTATAATACCACTGTAAGTATGGAAACCTTGCAAAGTAAAGTAACTGAATTAACAGGCGCTCTAAATGCGGTCCTTACCCAATTAAAGACCCTTGATCAAAGAACCCAAAGATTGGAAAATAGGCCTGAAATTTCTCCAACTGTCAGGGAAGAGGGGCCCTCATCTTGTCCCCCTCCACTGCGCGCCCCGGCAACAGAGGCGGAATTGAATGAAATCGGAAAGTTGCCCGACTGTGTAAAAGATCTTCAGCCTTTCGAAGGCGATCCTACGCAATATGTATCCTGGATACATAGCGTAGAAAGTATTCTAAAGGATTACGAAATTGTGCGACATAAGCCTATATATAGAGCCATAATTCAGGCGATACGCCGAAAATGTAGAGGAAGTGCCGACGCAGCTCTTACCTCCTACAACATTTTTGACGACGACTGGTCGCTAATCAAAAATTGCCTCTCTCTGCATTATGCAGACAAGCGCGATGTTCGAACTCTCGAGCATCAACTGACTCAATTGGCCCAAAGATCAATGACTGTAGATGAGTTTTATGCCAAGGTGAACCACCAATTCTCTCTAATTATTAACAAGTTAAAAACGGAAAGCTATTCCGCGGAGACCACTGACGTCCTGATTGAAACATACAGGAATAGGGTCTTAGAGGTTTTCGTTAGGGGACTAAATGGCGAACTTTCAAAAATGATCATGCTCATGAAGCCGAAAACCCTCCCAGAAGCGTATTCGCAATGCATAGAATTAAGAAATACCAACTATAGAAGCCAGGTTAACCTACACCCGACTAATTTTCAAAATAGAATTCAGGTCCCAATTGGTTTTGCTTCCTCTGACCCAAATAAGACTCAACAAAACAAGAATTCTTTCGGAAAATTTGTACAAAGAAACCGCTACCAACCCCACATTAATCCTTTTGTCAATAGACAATATGGTCCACAGCGACCTACACAGCAGTCCGGTCCCGATAAACCTGAACCCATGGACATAGATCGCAGCACACAATTCAGGAGTAAGGCTAACCATGCATGGAATAACAAAAGGCGGGCCTTTTCAGAACAAGTGCGCTCTGGATCAGCCCAACGTCCCATTAAGCAGCAGAGGATGTTCCACATAACGCAAGAGCCGAGGCAGACGATAATAGAAATATTCAAGCAGTCGATGAAGAAGTAAATTTTATGACTCAGGCCTCTCCGGCATACCATACATAAACTACAAGTTACAGGATGGCTCGACCTTAAAATTTCTCATAGATACCGGGGCCACAAAAAACTTCGTCGAGCCAGCCCTATGCCCCATCTCAACTAAGTTAGAGAAACCATTCTCTGTCCGCACTGCAGCGGGAAGTATACAAATTAATAAAAAAATAAATGGAAAATTTTTTGCACCATTTGGCAATAATACGACAGTTACTTTCTATGTATTACCGGGTTTCACAGCTTTTAACGGTATAATAGGTGATGATACCCTGCGTGAGCTCAAAGCTATAATCGACCACAAAAATAACCTTCTAACAATCAGTCCGGGAATCAGCATTCCCTTCAAAATTCAGGAAGTAAATGGATTGAATAGAGTTTCCTTAGTAAAGAATTCTTTAAATAAACTAATCACCGAATTTAAGCACATATTTGGCCCAATAGACCACGAACAGGCGATAAAGACCTCAATTAGGGCTGAGATTCGGTGCACCACCGACGAGCCGATATACTCAAAACAATATCCTTACCCGGCTTGTATGCGCTTAGAAGTAGATAGGCAGATAGAGGAACTTTTAGAAAATCATATAATCCAACCATCCAGGAGTCCTTACAATTCCCCCATCTGGGTGGTTCCGAAAAAACCAAAACCCAACGGGGAAAAGCAATATAGGATGGTGGTAGACTTCAAGAGACTAAATGCTGTCACCATACCTGATACTTATCCTATCCCCGACATCAACTCAACACTAGCAAGCCTCGGAAAGGCAAAATATTTTACAACCCTCGATCTCACTTCAGGATTTCACCAAATTCCCATGCACCCCAAAGACGTTCCAAAAACAGCTTTCTCGACAATGAACGGCAAGTACGAATTTCTGAGGCTACCATTCGGCCTACGTAATGCACCTGCCATATTCCAGCGAATGGTCGATGACGTTCTGCGTGGCTGTATAGGAAGAATATGCTACGTATACATAGATGACATAATCGTCTATGGAAGCACTCCTGAAGAGCACTTGGATAATCTGAAAAGGGTATTCCAGTGCCTACAAGAATCTCACCTCAGAGTGAATTTGGAAAAAACAGCGTTTATGAGGACCGAGGTCGAATTTCTCGGATATGTAGTGACAGAAAGAGGTATCTTCCCCGATAGAAAAAAGGTAAAAGCAATCCTTGACATTAAACCCCCCACAACTCTGAAGGAGCTTAAAAGTTTCCTTGGGTTAACCTCATATTACATAAGGTTTATCAGGGATTTTGCGAAAGTAGCCAAACCACTAACCAACCTTACTCGCGGCGAGATGGCACAAGTGAAAGCCAATCAGTCCAAAAAAGTTAAAATTATTCTCGGGGAAGATGAATTACAAGCATTCAGTGACCTTAAGGAATTACTAACATCATCGAAGGTATTAGCTTTTCCAGACTTCGACAGGCCATTTAATTTAACGGCAGATGCATCTAACAGTGCACTAGGTGCCGTACTTTCCCAGGGGGAGATGGGAAAAGACAAACCCATAACCTTTATTTCCCGATCCCTCAACAAAACAGAAGAGTCGTATGCCACAAACGAGAAGGAAATGTTGGCGATAGTCTGAGCGCTGGACAACCTACGTTCCTACCTATACGGCGCTAAGAAAATACGCATTTTCACTGATCACCAACCCCTGACCTTCGCCCCTAGTAACAGGAATTATAATGCGAAGCTAAAAAGATGGAAGGCCAGGATAGAGGAATATAACTTTGAACTGGTTTACAAACCTGGAAAATCGGACGCCTTATCACGTCTAAAGGTAGACTCAACTGACTCAGTGGAAGCTGAGCAGGGCTCAGGAGCTACATCTATTGATTTTTGTGCCCACATAGCGAATGAATCTTCTACGGACACAGCTAGCGAGGGTAGGATTGAACATGAAGATTCGGATACAATTATAGCTAGTGAAGGTAGAATAGAAACCGGGGACTCAAATACGGTAACGGCTAGCGAAGGCACCGTACACAGTGCCGAACAGGATAGCACAGATTTAATTCCACACGTCGAAGCCCCAATTAATGTTTTTCGCAACCAGATTATAATTCGACCATTTAAATCGGATATGGTGGCACATCTCAATCCCCATCCTGGCTATGAACGTCACGTGGTATCATTGGAAGAGATCAACAAAGAAAATCTCACTCGAGTTCTTAGGGAAAAACTCAGGCCTGATGTCCTCAATGGAATTAAAATCCCTGAAGAATATTTATGGCTACTACAGCAGGTTTATTTAGAACATTTTTCGCGCTATAAGCTACGAGTCACTCAAAGATTCGTGGAGGATGTGACCTGCCCAAATAGAGTATGTTTCTTGATAGAGGAGGAGCATAAA
This sequence comes from Melanophora roralis, assembly GCA_963583895.1. Taxonomy (NCBI): domain Eukaryota; kingdom Metazoa; phylum Arthropoda; class Insecta; order Diptera; family Rhinophoridae; genus Melanophora; species Melanophora roralis. The sequence goes on from OY757187.1 coordinate 92,300, forward strand.
AGGGCACATAGAAATGAAAACGAAAATAAGTTACAACTCTTGGAAAAATACTATTTTCCTAAAATGAATAACCTTGTTAGAAGGTATACGAAGAATTGTGAAATCTGCAAAGCTAACAAGTACGATCGACACCCCCCAGTGCCTAAGCTCCAGGAAACACCGATTCCTTCTTATCCTTGTGAAATATTGCATATGGACATCTCTGTACTCCAAAATGAGTATTTTATAAGCGTTTTAGACAAATTTTCAAAATTCGGGAAACTTTTCCCTCTTAGGAACCGATCAGCCTTGCAAGTAAGGGAAAGAATAGTCGAAGTCCTTAGTTATTTTTCAACACCACGTATTCTTGTGACTGACCATGAACGTGGTTTCATAAGTCCAATCGTGATGAATGTAATTCGGCAATTCGGTGTCAGGGTATATTTAACTCCAGTAGGCCGTAGCGAGGTAAATGGGCAAGTGGAACGATTCCACTCAACCTTGTTGGAAATTTATCGATGTTTAAAGGCTGAATATAAGGACTTGGGAGTTCGGGAATTGATAGTAATTGCGACCGATCGATATAACAATACCGTACACTCAGTCACTAACAGAAAACCGGTTGACATTTTTTTTAACAGGTCCCAGAGAATTAATTACTAAAATGTACAGAATTTTCGTAGGAAGTTAAACAGGGAAGTCAAAAAATCTATAAGGGAAAAACAAAGGGCCACCCTGGAGCGGCACAATACCAGGCGCCGGGTGACACCAAAAGAATATAAGGCGGGTGACATCGTTCATGTTAGGAACAAGCAGATTAAAGCGAAACATCGACCACTTTATGAAAAAGCGGTCGTTAATAAGAACAATCGGGTCACAGTGCAAATGAGCACTGGAAGAAAGATTCACAAGACCCACATTAGAAATTGATAGCTTCCCTAGTGCGATTTCTCTTCTTTGGGACAACGGTGTGTTTCAGTGATGTCCTCACAGTTACGGGTCGTAGTAGATCTTCGTACCATGAGTAGGTTTCTTTCAATTAAACCATCAACGATTGAGACTAAAAGGGATCAATACGGAATCTACAGTCCATACAAAGAATGTAACAAATGGGCCCAGAATTTCAGTGGAAACCGCATATTCGCGGAGGGGTTCAATTCTCCATGGGTACCATGAGAGTAAAGAAATCGTATTGGTGGAAAAGCTTCAGAATATTTGAAAATGAAAAGGGCATAAACGGGAAACTGTTAAATATTAAGTATAAATATGCTAAAAAAAGAAAATTTATTGCAAAATTTTAAAATGCCAATAAAAAAATAAATAATTTATAAAATTCCTTTATTTTTTTAAGAAAAGAAGGAAAAATATGGCCTTCAGCCACAAAATTGCGCAAAAAGAAAAAATTATAAAAAAAAAAAAATGAGAAAAATTAGGTACCTAACATAAGAATAATAAAGCATAAAACCGGGCCAGGACTAACTAATAATAATAAGAAAAATGGTTAAAATAAAAGAGAAATTAAATCCGTAGAAATACAAAGAATCATGTAGGAAAAAAAACACTAACTTAGAATAAGGAATTTCTGTAACAAAAATTAGCCACGCTAACCTACAAAGTAGAAGTAACATTTATTGTAGATTAAGGCATGAACATAACTAACATACTAATAAGCCACTAAAACACTAACGGTAGAATTAGGAAAAACAAAGTTTTATCATTCCAGTCTCACGTGGGTCGCTGTCGTGGCCGGTTTGCGGATATTCGAGTACCACTCCCCTCTGGTTACATTTAAGTATGGCAAAGCTTGGCTAGTGGATGGACACTTCAACCTGGTACACATCATCAACCTACAAGAGTACGAACGCTTGTTGGGCCAAACACTGGAAATGTTGAACAAAACCATTGTCGATGATAAAGAAAGGATGGTAATTGATTTTCACGTTAACACAATTTCATCTCAGCTAGAAATGCTCACGAATGATCATAAAAAACGTAAACGTTCCATCAACTGGATTGGTTCCGCCTGGAAATGGCTAGCGGGAAGTCCAGATGCGGCTGATTGGGATAAGGTGCTTAAGTCTGAGCAAAGCATTGTCGAGAATAATAACCATCAATTCATAGTAAACGAACGGCTATTCAAAACCTCACAAGAAGCAATATCCAAGGTGAATAAAATGTTGGCAGGGTTCTCCAATGAAATTAAGGCAACGAATTCTGAGAAAGTCACAACCCAAATCTTACGTCAGATAACGATTATAAAAGAGGAAGTAAATGAGATCGTAAGGGCGTGCCAAATGGCCAAAGGCGGCTTAGTGAATTCTAATGTGCTCGACAGAGGCGAAATCCATCGTATAGTTGACGAAATCACCACGCTTCCTTATGCCAACGAGTTGGAGGCAGCTGAGTATGCAAAACCTAAGGTTCTTTCAAACGGGACAACACTTCTCTATGTCCTGTCCTTGCCTAAGGTAAGAGAGGTTGAGTACAACTACTTAATCGTCAAGCCAGCAGTACGAAATGGAAAGAAAATCAACTTGCCCTATAACACGCTAATGGTCAACGAGCATGAAACCTTCGGGGTACTTCAGCCATGTCTTCGAATTAACGACAACACAGTATGCGAAGGAAAAAGCCTGAAGAGACTTTCAGAACAAGACTGTGTTCCAACATTGATTAAAGGCGGTGAAGCAACATGCACCTACGAATCCTGCGATGACGAGATCATCGAACTCGTGATGGAAGATACAATCTTCATCTCCCATTTTGAGGGTAATTTATACGGTAATAACTTCACTAAATTGCTTTCAGGAACTTATGTTATACGCCTAAACAACGAAGAGGTACGAATAAAAAATGACACCTACTCCAGTCATAGCGAGACCAAGGTACAGATTTTGCCACAGGTAGTAGCAACTATTGCCAAGGAAAAACGGCTTTTGGATCTTAGTTACCTACACAACATCAGCTTGCACAATATAGAGAGATTGGGGGATCTGGCCATTGGGCATCGTTTCTCTCTGGCAGCCGATACCACAATTTTTCTGGTATTGTCATTATTAGGGTATATTTGTTGGAAGGCCCTATACTCTAAGCGAACGTTTCCCCCCATTCGAAGTGTCACGAATCCAACCCAAGAAACTGCAATCTGCGGGACGCAGATTTTTGGCGAGGGAGGAGTTAACACAAACATACATGCATGAGCCAAATGCATGTGCAATAAATTCCGCTGACGTTGCACACGCGCCGTCTGAGGGAAATTCAACACCGGATCACATTTCGTCTGGATAAGTGCAACGTGGGAATGGAATGTGAATGACTTAGGAATAAAATTAATTATAAAGAATTGTATTTGGAATAATTAGGCCAGTCTTATTTGGGTGGCGAGGCGAACTAAACGTTAAATAAAACTTAAAAAAAATATTTGTGTGTTTGTTTAATAAAGTGGACAGTGGCAGTCCACTATAAAATAATTTTTTTGGTGAAAAGTAAAAGGAAGAATTTAACTTACATTTTACTGCCATCAAAAGTTCCTCCTCTTTGCTATTATGGTGTAAAATTTCCAAAATTGTTACGGCTCGCGAAACTGAATTTTCTATTATAGAACAAATGCTTTATTCGCATGGTTTGTCAAAGGTAACATTGCAAAATCGGGAGGGCTTTCCTGCTTTGTAAATAATTTTGTAGTTAAACGATTGCAGTCGTAAAACGCAGCGTTCAATACGAGCCGACGGCTTCAATGTTTTCTTAAAAATGGCTTCAAGAGGCTTGTGGTCCATTTCTAGCTCAAATTGAATCCCTGCAAAGTAGTAGTAGAACCTCTCTACAGCCCAGACCAGAGCAAGACTCTCTTTTTCCGTTTGTGAGTAGCGGCGCTCAACTTCAGAAAGCGCTTAACTGGTAAGACACAACATACGGGGGTATCTTCAGTGAATTGGGTGAGGACCGCTCCCAACATTACCATACAAATTTTTCATTGGCTTTTGTGGTCGTTCTTAAATGTTAAACTAGATCAATTAGATCTGGTGTAAATTTACCCAAATAGGTTACCAGACCTAGAAAACTTCAAATTTCCTCCGGGTGTTTGGAGCTCGAAAATTTAAAACACTATCAATTATGATCTAGTCAGCGTTAATGCCATCTAGTCATAGAATATGACCCAAAAATTTTTAATTTTGTACCTTTCGTAGACATTTGCCCTTCTTTATAGCTACATTGAAGTCTCTAAATGTGGTAAGAACATCTTCCAAGTGCTTATCATGTTCTTTTTCAGTTGCGCCGAAAACTATTACGTCATCCAAATAGTTTAATGCATTTTTACATGGAGCCAAAATATTTTCCATAGTCTTTTGGAATATTTCCGGAGCTGAATTCACACCAAACTACAGTGTTTTATATCTAAATAAACCTTTTGAAGTTATAACTGTTATTATATACCGGCTTTCCTCTTCAAGGTCCAATTGATGATAGGCATTTTTTAGATTAAGCCTTGAAAAGAATTTAGCTCCTTGCAATCTCGTCATAAAACTGTTGAAAGTTAGCAGGGGATAACTTTCCCTTAAAATTGCCGTATTTACACGCCTCATGCCAATACATACCCAAATGTCTCCGTTTCCTTTGAAGACAACGACCAGTTAAGATATCCAAGTGCTTGACTCAACAACCGGTTCAATTATATCCGGAGCTAATGCCTCATTTAGTTTCACTTCAACCTTATCCTCAATAGTAACTGGCACTCTACGCAATGGAAATTTTATTGAAAGGCTCTACTTTCTCCACCTGGTTTATGCCTATACCCAACTTTAATACACCCAGCTTTATGGCAGTATCTTTACGCAGCAATGATTGCTTGAAAACTGCTTTAATCGTAACTGCCACGTTACCAGCGTATGCTTTGAATTGGTGATCTGATTTTAATCGAATATACCACATGAGTGCCTTCCCAGCCTTCAATAAATTCCAATCATCTTCACCAAGGAGGTTATATTTTGATCCTGAATCTATCAATATACTTATCTTTTTACCGTCTACAAAACACGGTATTATCTCGCTATCGAATATTTTAAAACAGCAGTCATCATTTGAATTGGGTTGGTTATCAATATATCTTATCTCGGAATAACCAAAATCTCGACGCTTCGGATTTCTGCTATCGGCATTTCCGGGCAAAGTGTCCCAATAAGCCACATTTGTTGCATTTCACTTTCCTGGGTGGACAATCAACACTGTTTCCGTCGTGACTGTTTTGTCCGCATCTAAAACATCCACAGCTACTTGCAATTTTATTGATTTCAACAGTTGTACTTGGAGCCTCCATTGATTTTGATTGAGCATTAATTTTCTCATGGACTTGACAGATTTCAATAATTTCTTTCAATAACTTTTTTCAATAACCTCTTTTTAAAATCCGCAGATGCCTAGGAGTCAATAAGTTCGTCTTTAACGCTGATTTCAAGAATATCATCCTCCGTTTACACCAAATACATACCTCAAAAGCTGTTGCCTTAATCCTCAATAAGAATTTATTAAAGGTTTCACCATGTTCTGCCCTAAGTGATTGAAACAAATGCCTCTTAAATGTTGAATTTCTTTCTGGGGAAAAACAGTCAGTCAATTTGTAAACAAATGTTTCATAAGCGCCTCCTTTTTCCCACAAATAAGGGCCCTTGAAATGTTATGTGCCACTTCCTGCAATTTACTTCCTCCATAATGTAAAAGCCTATTCTTTTTCTTGATGGAATCTAATATTTCTTTCGCCTGAATGTAGAAACTAAATGCTCGTATCCATTTTCCCCATTCAGTATGAATTAGCGATTTGTCAATGGCTTCACAAAGAAATGGCCTAATTCCATTTGTCTCGTTCATGTTTTAAATCAACGTTACTGTTTCGACTGATCGTCTTGGATATTTTTTCTTTTCCTTTTATTCTGTACCTTACTTGCCCACTGGCACAGATCTTATTCCAAATGGATTTTCCAAATTGAAAAACAGATTTGGTACACCTCACTCGTGCTTGTTCTTATTTTAGTTCCTGGAACTAAAACCCATAGTTTATTTGCCTAACTGGTAATCTTAAATAATGAAATCATTTACGTCAATTAACTTGTCTTACTCTTCTTCTTTACAAAGTTTTTCTCTAATGCGTGCAAACGATAGCTTTTATCTCTTCCATATTAAACTCGTCGCCAATGTAACAACCTAGGAATTCTTCCAAGTAAACAAAATTAATTCAATTTAATTTTTCATATTAACACTTTTAATTTTTTATTTTAGAACATAAGAATAACCCTAATTGCCTCCAAAACTAAAACTATATTTCTTTTCTTGTTTTATTCTTTTTATCGCGTTGCCAGATCAACCTCTTATTCTCGCCGGTTGCCACCTTAGCCGGGTTGCCAAATGTTTTATGAAAAACCGGCAATTTAAAAATATTGGATCGTCTTGATGTTCGCTCCTAGGAATGGAAAAAACATTTTTGGAAAAAAGTTTCCAAGCATTAGGTGCTGCTAACAAAAATATTTTGACGTTCTCCATTTCACATCTCCTAAAAAAATCAATAAATTAAGCGTGGAGAAGGGTGAACAGAACACAAACAGTTGGTGTTAAAAAACAGTTTAAGAAGTATTAAATTGCTTGTGATACTAAATCCAATGATATTTGTTTAGCTTCTAAAGCAACTAATTTAAGATTGACGGCATTAAACTGTTATTACAAACATTCATACATACATACATACACTTATGTAAAATCGGAAGCTATAATTTCACATATTTGCGTTTATGTTTAAAGCTCTTAAAGAGTATTTTTTATGTATTTACACTTTATTGATACTTGAAATTAATGGTGTTTTTCTTCTGGCAAAAATGTTACATTAATGTTACCATTCGAGCTGGTTTATGTTCCATTCTAAAAATACATGCAAGAGTGAAAACAGTTATCGTGTTCCTTTCTGAACATGTTGCACAAATAACTGGCAAGAGTGTAACATTTCTTACCCCCAATTATATTACAGTGTATCAAAGTACCACTTTTTACAGCTGTGTTATGTAAGTAAATACTTTTTTCTACAGGCGAGTTTTTAACACAGAGTGCAGTTCTTATTAAAATCAAGCAATTTTCTGTTCCATTAAAACAAAAAAAATGGACAACTTTTTAAGTGTGTGTGTAAACTGATAAAAATGTTACACATACTTATTGTAACATTTTTTTTAGAATGGAAAACACCATAATATTCTTTAACAACATTTGTCAAAGCACAAATATAAGGTTTTAATGTTTAAATAAAATTATACTCTGCCGTACTTAATCTTGGTTAATGTAACTATTTGCCTTATCTGTACTTTGTTAAGTTTATTTATTGGAATATCTTAAAATTTTTAAGATTTTATACTCTTTTGGGCGTCACATAAATAATTCTTTCTAATTTTTATGATTTATGAAACTTGACTTGTTCATTATAAGTACTATTATTATTTTTATTTCTTTGGTCTGACTGTTTAGACTTCTTTGTGCTTTTTATTTGTGTCAACCAACCCCAATAAGACATGCATAAGAGATCTTGGTGCGTAACTAAAACTGCTTTTGGATGATAATTCAATATCTGACATTTAGTTAGCAAGGATTTAAAGTAAATTCAGGTAAACATTAGACTTATATGCACATATGTATATGTGTATACATAAGTTGATACACATACATATATACTTAATATATGTAATTAAGTATTTATATTCTCTACACGCTTTGCAAATTTATTTGAAAAAAAAAACGGATTAAAGGAGTTTAGCTTTGAAAGTGTAAAGTGAAGTTAACACTTGCGAAGTTGTTTAATTATATATATAAAGAAACAAAAACATGTGTTCTCCCTCGTTTTCGGTTGCTTGTTTGGGTTTTGTAGCTGTTCTTAAGCGTACTTGATAATAAAAAAAAAAAAAATAATGTCTTTAAAAACTTTTTATTTTTAACAATTTTAACTGACAATTAACTTTAAATGTAATTTTTTTTTTACATTTGCAAATGTATCCTCGTATTTATGTGACATATTTTGCAAACAAGCTTTACACTTGTATTATTTATTCGTGGATTTAAGGTTGATAAAAATAACAGGAAAATCAAATAAAAAAACTTGCGATAAAAATAAAAAAGAAACTGATTATAATCGTTGTAATTTCCATAATTTAAATCCCTTCATAAAATCAATTTAATAGGATTATGTACCAATATTTATTAAATACTGATTATATTGTCAATGTGAACAATTACATTAATAGGAAAATTAAAACTTTAATGTTAAATTTAATACACAGGCATATGCATGAACATATGTATTTATGTACTTACAAACGTACGTACCTAATAAATAATAAACATAATAAGGTCGTAATATATACACACACACATCCAAACGAATGCTTATTATCTATTTTTTTTAATTATACACATGTATGTACATACAGACTAATTTTGATATGGACTTAGTAATAATTATATCATAAAAAGTTTAAAGTCTTAAGTACGGTTTAAAGACAAACAGGTTGTTATGGACAGGACAATTTAGGGAAATTTAAATAAATTGACGTCATTAAATCATATCGCATTTTAAAGCACACGAATGCATATTAACATGTGTGTTGTTTCCAAAACTACCCTGCAGAAAATGTCTATAGTGAAACTGTAGTGACATTGTCACCAGTAAATATTTACAGATCATACTTTCAACTACTTTTGAATATCTGTCTCGGGAGTGCTGTATTTAGATTTAACATTGTTTTGTTATAAGAGATGTGACTTATTTTTAGGTTTTGCATCAAAAGGTCATGCAGTTTTTTAAGATTTTAGTTTAATTTATTTAAAGTGGCTAAAGGGAGAAGTGGGATGCAAATAAATATCTTAAATTTTTCCAGTTTTCAGCTAAACTCGGTAAATTCAAATAAACCGTGCAGTGCTTATTAATGGGGGTTTTGTTATCCTATCGATATTGTAAAGTTAAGCATTAAAAATGAAACTTATTACCAAAGAAAGGAGATAATTTTTAGAAAAAAAAAACGCCACGCGTTAGAAGAAACTTAAATTAAATTCTTAAGATGCGCTGGTAAGATTTTTGCATGTTAATTTTTCGTTTTTATAAACATGTATCCTTACATAAATTTCTTATCCAAAGGGTCAAGGAAAACAGTGAAAAGAAGAAAATATTATTCTCATTCCGTCAGTTTGGTCTTACAGTGTTGCTGCAATATAAAAACGTAAGGTCAAGAGACACTCATTTGACGTTATATTTTTAACATCGAGACAACACAGAAGAAAACTTGTTATATTTGTGTTATTTTGATATTGAAGGTCCTTCACCAACCTCGAGACAGCGTTGGTCTGATTATTTTTTTTACTTGAATTTAAAAAATTATTTGAATAATTGAATCAAACACATTAAAAAAGTTTTTTGATTAAGTTTACTATTTTTTTAAATTTCCTTTACATAAAACTTTTTATATCGGCTCTTTAAAAACTGTTTGAAAACCGCAGGACGAAAATTTGGGTAATTTTTAGTGTTTTTTTGGAATTTTTATTTTTTTAAGAGAGTAAAAACATTAAAATTAGGTGGTTTTTGGATACTGGCGTGGTTAAATAAATTTAAAATTTTAAAATATATTTTCATTTGACTTGTATCTTATAATTGTTTTATGTTTTTTTTCTTAATTTTATTTATTTTTTTGGACATATTTTCTAGTACATGTTTAAAAAAATAATTTTTTATTTCAGACTTATATTTAAAATGTTATTTTTACGACATAAGCGGAATGAAGTGCAATTTTAGAATTTGCTGCAGTTTCACGACGTAAGTAATCATTGTAGTAGTGCGTTCTGATGACAGCGTCTGTCATTTTCGTTATTAATCGGTGTTTGGCGATGTTTTTTAAACATTTTACTCACTTCGTATGGACGGGTTTGAAATACAATACAGGCACGACTTCGTCCATTACAATTTGCTATAATGTGAAGTCACCAAAAAGCCAATTGTGTACTCATTATAAGCCTTTTTGTTTTACTGATTTTTTATTCACAAATTAGTCAATTAATAGAAAAGTCTTTTTAAAAAAATGTTAAACTTTAGAAAATTTACTTTTGGTAGAAATTGAAAAGCCAACAAAAAATATTTTTTAAACAAAACGTTTGTGCTTTTAAAATTCCAAAAAAATCCAGGAAATGATTTTTAATTACATTCTTCAATAGTCTTCAAAGTAGTCGAAAAAAATGGTGACTTGAAAGTACTAGTCCCCAAGTTTCTTTCAGGGTTGTTATTGTCAGTTTATGATTTAAAAAATATAGAATTAATGTGTTTGTATATACATGTGTATCAGAGAAATGAAAAAGTTACACAATTATTCACTTATTGTTGTGAGATGACCCTTAATGTGGCATAGAAAAACTTAATCAACACAAACAGCTTCATGTTTTTATATCATTAACACATAATATTCAAGCGGCTAAATAGTTATTAGTTGCCGCGTGTGTGTGTGTGAACGAGCTGTGGTTTTCTTTTTTAAAAACGACAGTACGTTTGCATAAATGTTGACTCTGTGTAATGTCGCGTGTATTTTTGGTTTTTCCAACTGATACAATGTACATAAGTATATTGACAAGTCGATGTATGCATGTTACTCATTATGTTAATAATAATTTCATTCACCAATACACGTTTGTGTCGGCATTAAATCTTCATTTTTTGCAATTTTTTTAAAATAAAAATGTTAATAATATTATATTATCTACATAGCTACCCTACCTGGGGTGGTACAAGAATACTCTTAATAGGTAAAATTTAGAAGCAATTGTATATAAAACTAGGGGTAAATCACGGCATTCAGTTCAAATTGGGCTATAACTGACTCAAATATTATTCAAAATTTACAAAATTTTGCACGTGTGTTTATCTTTATGTCAGCCACTATTGTACTGAACAAAAACGTTATCGGCCTATTTTTTGTCATATGCCCCATAAAGATAACCTCCCGGACTAAGCGCTTTGAGATATAACTACCTCGAATGTTTCTATATGTTCGCATCATTTTGCTCATTTGTCTATCCTTATGCCACCCACTACTGTACCGAATATAACCATTATCGGTCCATTTTTATGAGCTTCATAAAAATCAAAACAATAGAAGATCCAGTTTGCTTCTTGGGGTCGTGGTACCTCCTAATTTTTTGCCTTCGGAATTCCGGAATCAGAGGCCTTGTATATGCATGCAAATTTTCAGAAAAATCGATGCAGTAAATGTACCAGTCTGAATAGTTTAGTTTTTGTAGCCATGGCGCCATTCACTTCTTGGCCTTGAAGTTTTTTTACTTTGGAAGCTGTTAATAAGCGAACTAATTTTATAAAAATCAGTCTGGTAGAAGTACCTGTAATAAGATTTTTATTTTAGAGGGCATGTCTCTCCTACTTTTTTGCCTAAAAAATTTTTTCTGATAAAAGCCTCATATACATATATGTAAAAAGCCTTAAAAAAATCGGTGCAGCCAAAGTACCAGTATTAAAAGTTTAAATTTTTGCAGTAGAAGTATAGTTAGATTTTAAATTTTGTGGGCATGGCACCGCCTACTTTTTCAAAAAACTATAGCCTTTCGCACACTCTAGGCGTAGAAGTATTTATGTTCTAAATTCTATTAAAATCTGTTTCAGTCGTTTAGGCGTGATTGCGTGGCAAACAAGCAAAAAAACAAGCTAACACCTCAATTTTAAAATATTGATTGCCCCTACCAAATGTTTAATTTCAACTTTCTTTAAATGATGTGTTCGCTTTGCTTAGGACTTTTTTTATATACCGCTTTTTTGTTAGTATGCAACATATTAAAAAAAATAAAAGACTCGTAAAGTTGGTAGGATATTAGTCAAGCACTTGCTCCAAAACTGTTGAAGACATATTTTGTACACTACACATTTTATTCCGATGTCATTTACCAACGCCTACACAAAAGAGTTCGATTCAAATGCAAAAATATCAAATAGTTTGATTGGTAGTAATTTTGGTTGCCATTACGTCTGTTTTTTATGTGCACCTTTGTTGGTTTCTTAGGTTTTGGGCTACTGTGGCCAATTAAAAGTTTTAAGTTTGTCCTTGCACACAGATTCAATTTGACTTATTCAGTTCTTGTAATAGATTTTTTTGGCATCTTAAAATTTCTGTTGTGAGGTTTACAATAGTTTATTAGCGGCTAAATGATCGATTCCATTGTGATGGGTGTGAGTATTTTACTAACGTTTTTAATTATGACTCAGACAACTCAAACTTAACTAAAAGTGGACACTGGAAAAACATAATTTCTGCTTATAATGGTGACTAGAAGACTATGGCAGTTGTGACCTTAAAAATTTTAATATATAAGACTTTTATATCGAACTGTGGACAATTTTTTTAAAGGGCGATCCCATTTACTTTTTGATAATATATATTTACATTAATTTATTTTATGTTTTAAAGTATTTTTAATTGTTTTTTAAATTAATTTAATCCAATCAATTTTACTTTTTATAAACGATGTAGAAATTACAAGGATCAAACAATTTAGTTTTATCTTAACTAGGGTACCATTCGTACTGATTTCATCAGTACATGCACTGGTTTTTAATTGAGTGTGCTGATTAAAAATCCGTGTACTGAAATGTACTGATATTTGTGAAAAAGTACTGATTTTTTAATATAAAAATTCTATTTTAATTTTTTTTAAAGACTTGTTAAGTTACCACCAAACTAGATAGTTAATTCAACATACAGAAGCTGGGTCACGCTGAAGTCAAACGTTTATTTGATACGAGCGATTTTTCCGCGACTGTTTTTTGTCTCCCAGACGATTGCTGTTTGCTCTTACGAGTAATTTTGACGATTGCTAAACAAGAAAATCATTACTTATGTGTTTTTGAGATCATTGGACCGTTGTTATTAAGCAAAAATCTTACTTAGTTTTTTTATTTATATTTTTCAGCAACATTGTGACGCTTTTTTTGTTACCGATGTCGTCGTTTGAACATTCGAACGATCCCTAAAAGATTGCTATTTACCAGCCATACGATAGCTGCAGGTTTTTTTGTAAATTGTTGGGCTATAATCGCCTTTTGCGTTAAAAATCGACTTTAAATTTGTTTTAAGTTTTCTTAATAAAAAACTAAATTTGAGATATAAAAATTTTTAATGCTGCTATCAATTTAAGCAATACTATTCAAAAAACTTGGTTCCCTTGAAAATATGTCTATTTTGACTAAAATAAATAAGGAAGAGTGCGAAATATCCTTACAGTCAAATAAAGCAAAGAATTGTTTGCTTTGACGTTAAAATTAAATTAACATTTTTTCTGAAATACACCATGGAGAATAAATATTGCATATTAATGTTAAACCAGTAAACGAACTCGTTTGTTAGTGAATTAATATAAAACCATTTTATTTGTGGATTATGTAGAGCACCCCAAAATCAGTTATGTTACCCAGTGGCGACCAAGACTTTTCGGTTGCCACATTTTAAGACATTTGTTTATTAAAATTTGCAACAGTTAGTCGTCAGTTGACATCTGTAATATAATTTTAGCAACCAGCAACCGAACTAAAGTATAATTGCCATACAAAGGCGACACAATAAACGGATTATAAAAAACATAAAAATAACTGAATTGATTTTTTTTTCGTTTGTGGCATTTTGGATGAAAAGTTTAGCTGTTAAAATTGATAAATTTAAAAAAATTTTTTTTTTTTAAACTCAAGTCATTTTAAGTCGATCGCCATAACCAAAAGTGGCTCATAGACTATAAGAACAAAAAAAAAAAAATTTTATTAAAAAAAAACGAAGAGTGTACTGATTTCGAACCAGAAATAAATGGTCACCCCAATCATAACTCTAGCGCAGGCCCTGTGTAGCAGCAAATATGATTATTAATAGGTTTGTGTCTATGTGCATATGTGTTCATCATTACTGTGATAATGATTATTGTGATTATTTTATATAGGGTATGATTTTCCCATTAGCTTAACATGTGTGTAGTTTTGCAATTTATTTAATGAGACAAATTGCATAATGATAGCATGCATATGCATAAAAAATGCAAATGTATGTGTAAACCTAAATGCTCTTGATTGAACAATTAATCACATTCATAAAAGTTTGAAATATTGTTGCCACTTTTACTTAGAATAATCTAAAAAAAAGAAAAAATAAATAAAAATAAAAGATTGCACGTAAATTTTTAAATAAAATAAGACGTGTCGAACTAAATTAAAGTTCATTTCGCTTCTTTTACATTTGCAGGCTCTCATTTATGAACTTTGATTTGTTTTGATTTGGTTTTTTTTTGTGAAAGTTGCTGGCAATTCAAAAATATTTTTCGTAAGTCCTCTTTCATTCAGTTCTCTATTTGTCATTACACATTTTGCAAACGTACAAAAAAGGAATGAAAAAAAAACTTTAGCAACTTTCGGACTCCAAGACGTCTCGTCACTACTAACCATGGTTTATCTAAATACATTACTCGTAACGCTGTGAATAAATGCAGGTCTTTGTTTAAGAAAGTCACTTGCAATTGCTTCGCTTTCAGCTTAAGTTTTTTTTTGGTAAGAAAATAAAATAATTTCTAAAATGTTATTATGGTTGTTTTGCGTTGCCCTCTCTCCCTCTCTCACTGCTATCGCTGCGAACGCAGCAGTTGTTTTTAATTTTTCATGTTTTTTTTCTTATTTTCGGTACACTGAAAAAATTATTTATGTAAAACCAACTGGAAATCTATTTAAAATAACTGAATATTCATTTAAAAACCGTCCAACAAGATATTCATTAATATTAACAAAATATTTTATTAAAATTCAGACATCAAAAATTTAACTGACATTTTCGCCTAAAATTAACTAGATTTTTTGTCATTTACAACAAAACACAAAGTATCAGGAAAAAAACAACAAACTTAAATATTACTAAAAAATAACTGACAAAATTAACTTCAACTGAAAATCAGTATTTTTGTTTATTTGAGGCTTTGAATAACTCTTCAAACCAGCTTAAAAAAATATTGTATTAAAATTTGATTGTTTTTTCATTTAAAAACAACTTTACGGAATACTTCCTAAATAACTTACAGTCAGTTACTGTAATAGTTTTTTGAGTGTATCTATTTCATTTATTTAGTGAATGCATGAATTTCAATTCAATTTGAACACATAAAGTGTGACTGCAGTTTCCTTTAATTAATGTTGCATAAAGTCATTTCCGTTCGAATCGTAAACCTTAACTCCTTTAAATATAGTGGCAGTTTTCTTTATTTTCTTTTTATCTAAGTGTCTAAACATACAGTGAACTCGCGAAAACGTGAACTAATTTTTACCAAGGGTGTTCATGTTTTCGATTTTGTTCACGTTTCTGATTGGATATGTTTTAATTATTTTCTAACGAATTAAATTTTTTTTTATCAATTTATTGTTATTAGTTCAAAAACATCCAAATCTAGTCAAAACTTAACAACGCTTTAACCCGAAAAGTCCAATTTAAAAATTTTAAAACCTAAGCTTTTGGGTAATACATAATTGTCTTATTAATCTGACCACAAAAATCAACCTTTTGCAAATAAAACTATGTATATCGCTTATAGATCCTTTTATTGCATAATTCGGGGACTCCCAAAACTAATAAAATTAATGTAAACAAACAAAAAACCTCAGAAAAAACTGTTCACGTTTGAGGGCTTTCAATGTTTGTTCACGTTTTAGAGTAGTTAATGTTAAATAAAAAGTGTTCACGTTTCTGGATGTTCACGTTTCTGGATATTCACGTTTTCGCGAGTTCACTGTATTACTTTTAAATGTTGCACAAAAATTTCTATGTATGAATGTATGTTTATTACGCTTTTAATTCGCTTTGGCATTCAAAATATTTTTTTTTGCAACTAAATTGATTCCTTAAAATTAGGATAAGTTTAATTTGAATAAAACTTAAAAAATCTTGTTAAATTTTTTAAAATTTTGTTTATTTTATTCAGTTTGGTAAGCGTTAAACAAGTAAGTATTACATTCGGGACCATTCCGACGAGGGCACTGGCTGCAATTATATTATCTTAAAACTGTGTACGATACAAAGCGGGATTTTCGGCAAAATGCCAACTGAAAACTAGGATGTGTGGGGTTATGAGTTTCAACATTAGTGCATTTTGTGGAAGCTGGAAGATTGTATGGAGTCAATGAACCTGTTAGGTTTCTTACCTCAAATAGAGGTCAAGACTAACTGCATTGCGCTGATACCAGAACAAGAATCCTGTTTAATGGGACTTTGGTGCAGATGCTCGAAAGAAAGGTCTTGTCGAAAATTCTGATACCGAGATCACCTACTACTTCCCAGACTTCAATACAGCCTTTTAAGCAGAGGTCCAGGCAATCAGTTGTGTTGGCCCAGGTCAAACGGACGTAAGCAAATATACGGAAAGTCAAGACTCGATAAGAGCAATTATATCTGTGATCATCAAATCTAGGTCATTTGCTGGTTAGAAGAAAAGACCCCTTGAGTATTCATTGCAGCGAATACTGGGTTAAAGAATGTGTAAAATTTACCAAAAAAGTATATAAGAAAGATGAAATTATTGGCGGAATGATGGGAAACCGGAAAGAGAATAGGGCTAGAAAAATTTTGGAAGTTGAAAGGGGGTTTGGAGGAACAGTGATTTCAGGGCATGCAGAGCAAACATTAAATTGATGGAGCATTTCCTGTGCAATAGGATAACACCCTACTTATGTTTTATGCCTGATATTATACCAAATGTGACTTATTGAAAGGTGTGAAATAGAAAAATATAAAGGAGTTGTTCGACATCACCTTTCTTCTGTGAACTACTTTTCAGAAGAAGGTTTATACTAATTGCTTACTTTTTAGATTTTTGCTCTTACAAAATTTTACAATTTCAAGTCTGAAGGGTTTTTTGTCCAATTTTTTTTTTAAATTTTCCCTTCTATGCCTTCAATGTACACCGTCTGTAAGTAAGAAATTATTCTAAAGTGTTAAAGTTTATTATTCCTTCTAAGTCAGTTGTCTTACATAAAGAACCAAGAAAACGTAGATATGTGGAAATTTTTCCAAGTAAAGTTAGTTTTATATTGTTATTTGTATGCTTCTTTTGTAGACCTATTTTATTTGTTTA
Organism: Melanophora roralis; assembly: GCA_963583895.1. Taxonomy (NCBI): domain Eukaryota; kingdom Metazoa; phylum Arthropoda; class Insecta; order Diptera; family Rhinophoridae; genus Melanophora; species Melanophora roralis. The sequence continues at coordinate 109,436 of OY757187.1, forward strand.
TTATTTGTTTTTCTTGGCTCTTTAACAATAAACGTCTACCATTGTCACATAGAAGTATTTTATTGTTTTAGGAGGTCATCCGCCAGACACTTGTCACATCAATTAAAAGAAACAAGTGGTTCTAACCCATGTACGTTTTTATACATGAATTGTTTATCACATACGCACACACACATGCATACATACATACGTATATAAATACATACAAATGTACATTTGTATTAACAATATAGTCAACCTTGGCAAAGCCGTTATTCCCTACATTACAGTAAAATAAAAACATATTTATTTGTTAACATACTCGTATGTTACTACATATGTATATACTGTATTAATATGAGCCTGTTAATGTATTAGTATTTCATTGAATTTACTAAAAAGATTAGCATCTTCTTTATATTGGTAATGCAGATATAGTTTTATATTTTTAGATAATTTTAAGGACAATAAACTATAATAAGAATGACAAAGGCTGCCGTTTATTTGTTTGGCTTAAGTTTTAATTGTAACTTTAATATAAGTTAATAGTCCCCAGTGTTGAATAGTTTAATTTATTGGAGCACTTTATTTTTGGTAAAAAATATTTCGTTTTTATACTCGTCTTAGGTATTTTAAGTCCCAGCGGTATATCGCTTTGTTTCGATGTACGCCAAAACTAGATGATAAGGTATTTTGTTTTCTTGAATTTTATCTCAACGAAATTTTCGCTCTTAATTCATTTAGTAATTTGTTAACGTAATTTTTTCCTATATAGGCGCATTTATGGCTTTAATAAATATTAGGTTGATTTATACTCCAACAATAAAGATTAAGTTATACCCAGGAAAAATTCTTACACACATAATTACATTACACTTAAGTTTGTCAAATGTGCGTCAATTAAAGATGAATAGAAAAAAAGGATGAACGATCAAAGAATTCGTCTTTTTAGACTTTTCATACTACCTATGGTAGGGTATTGAAACAAGAAGATGATTTTCTTTTTAAATTCTGTGTAAGAGAATAAGAGATGTTTTTAACGATAAACGATGACATTTTGCTGGTCATCTAAGAAGTGACCACACGATGATTGCATTTTGCGGTTGTTTGTTTATACATATAACTCATAAACATGGAAAGCTTAACACTTGTTAAAACTTTCATCTATTTAGCTCTACGCGCTTAATCAGTATGGTTTTAGGTAACTTTGTTAGGCAATTCATAACCTAACCTTTCCACACAAATGGGCTATATGTAGGTGTGGTAGGAATAATTAAAAAAAAAGTTGCCTATTGTTCCTTTCAGACTTGAAGTTCCCTGCAAAAATTAAAAAAAAATCGATCCACTTGTGTGGCCAGCTACAAATACATACATACAACCCTTCTTTATATAATAGATTTGTCCAAAATCTTACTTGAAATTTTTAAGTACCATTCATACTTAGGTTTTCTTAAATCAAGTCTAGTCGGAATTATTAAATCAAGCAGAAACAATTTGTTGTTGCTTTTTTTTATACTTTAACATTTAAAAAACAAAGTGCCACGGAAAAATAATTGGTACCGCGGTGGTTTTGCAGTTCGAAGAGAGCTTCGGCGAGTATAAATAAATTTTTTTCAAATAAAAGATATGAAATAGGTTTAAAATAATATATAAAACTCTCCTATTTTAATAAAGCTTTACAAGTCAAAGAATTAGTTTAAAATTTTGAATTAATCCCTTTATAACATAAATCAATATTTCTAAGCTTACACTAAGTACGCTTTCACACATTTATCAATCCTGTTTTGGATGACATGTTGCTCAAAGTAAGAAATTAGTTTTATTCAAATCGTTATTAGTTTTAGAAATCCCCTACTTGGGGTATTAAATTTCGTAATCACCGTATTTTTGACACCGCTAAGGCTTGATATAAGTCAGGATTATTTAGTTTATATTTTGTGTGCATTTTTTGTGACTTTTTTTTAAATTTATAGGGCAACTTGACCGGTCGTCGGGTTGAACTCCACGTAAGCACTTTAATCTAAAAGTGTGCATTAGGAAATGAACAAAAACTCGGAATCAAGCAGAGACTTGAATCTGTACCAAATCTGAATGATTGGATACATAAAACGTTTGTCCGCTTGAACATATAAGTAAACACATACATATGAAGAAAGTTTTCTTTGACTTTCTTCTTTTTGAACCCATATATGCATGTGAGTATGTACATGCGTGTTTTTGTTTATTTGATTTATAAGGAAATAGAGTTTAAATATATTTCTTAAGGAAATTAAAGTAAATAAAAAACCGAAAAGGATTAAGTTGATCTATAGTTTTACGTGTAAAATATTGAATTACAAATAGATATAGACAGTCAAGAATAAAGTTTCATATAAATTTAAAAATATTTTATATTTAAAGATAAAACCATATCATAACTAGAAATCTTAAATTTTTGATGCTGCCTGCCATAAAAAAACATTTGTAATATTGTACTAAGCTAAACTGCTTCAGACATAAGTTTAAAAATGAAAGTCAAAATGCTTTTTTTTTCTCCCTGTTTTACGACGCAACAATATAAACTAATCCATATGCACATGTATGTATATGAAGGCAAGTGTGCGTGTGAGTGCTATATATCTATTTAGTCATAAAATTTAATATCATTCTAATTTATTTGTCAAAGACTTTTTATCGCCCGATTTCATTGCTATTTGACATTAATTTATAAGATTTTTGTCGCTGTATGTATATTTACGTGACTTTATGACTTTTGACATAAATATGTTGCAACATATTAACGTTTCGTCTGCTTAAATTTACTACATATATATGTACATGATACAAGAATTTTTTATATCCTTATTCCAGTCGCTTTTATATTTGTTTACATTTCAAACATATACATATATACGTATCTGTGTGTATGTATATACATATGTATGTGAACGGCTTTGGCTAGAAAAGTATGCTCTTGTATATATAAATATATCCACGTGCATATGTATGTGATAACAGGTTACTTGGATAAGTTATAGCTCGAAAAACTGGAGGTTAATTTATTTCTAGGTTTATTTTATTGTTTTTTAATGTTGATTTTAGCTTAAAGCAAAAGTATCATAGCGTATGGAAATATTTCATAAATTATAAGAGGCTGGTATAAGAAAAATAGATTTTCTTAAACAAAAGTGTCGTGTTTTAAAACTTAAATTATTATTAAGTGTGAGAATGTAAGGCTTAGTACATGTTTACGATTTGCAAATAAAGCTAAAATATCTATGCTTTTCAGTTGTTTAATAAAAAATATCAAATCATCGGAGCATGTTACAAGATCGATAAGCATATAGAAATGTCAGAACTAACCTTTGCAGTTTGTATCGTTAGGAAATCCCAATATAAATTTACCAAAGACATATTCGAACAAGATATTAGAGTTTGTCAACTAAGGGGCTTTCTAGTTCAACTGCAAGATGTACGTATATGTCTATTCTGTTTATCCATTCTAAAATTGTGGGGGTTTTTTTCCCGTAAGCTTTTTTTTTTAAATTCGAGGTATTCCAAATGACCTTAGCCCTGCCAAAAAACGGATTTCTTGGGATTCTATGGAAGCTCTTTTTCTACGAAGAACTTTTTTTTTGGCATTAATATCCCTTTTTTTAAATACTGTCCAAATAAAAGGTAAATATATACATATAAATTTGACAATCTGATATAACTTTTATACAAGTATTTCATGGTAAATATACTCAATCATACACGAACATGGATTGTGGACACAATAAAAAGTTGATGCAATTCTTATGGCGCCATTTAAGTCATAATCTACATGTTTTATTTCAGTATTTGTTTTCATTGAAAAACAAGAATAACAGTGTGTGTGTGTGTGTGGTGCGTACATATGTATTAATTTGTATCCACTTGTGTGTGTGAGTCTTATCCAATTGTAGGTGTGCGTGTATATGTTGATCTTTACTTGTTTAAATGAATTGCTGTTTATTCTTTCATGTAAGTGATTAGGAATGTGTATATGTTTTAAATAATTTATATACAAATTGTTAAAAATTTTTTGTATTTTTATATGCATTCCTTTCTTTCAAACATTTTATATTTAAAACGACATTTATTCGATACAAAAGAAAGTTTAAATTCATCGAATATAATGTTCTGTTCTTATTTAAAAACTGCTCCCGTTCGAGGAAAAACTTTCCACTGCTATTATACTTACCTAATGAGATTATTTAGTCACTTCTTTAAGGTCAGTAAAAAGAAAATATTTTGATTTGTGTTTTTAAAATATCAACTACATATGTAACAAAAATGTATTTATTTTTTTCGATAAAAGAATCTCATTTTTATACTTTTAAAATATTAAATTCAACATAAGGAAGTTAAAATAGTGTAAAGTGTAAAATGTGTACTGTTAACAAGTAGAGCAAAGGAAGTGACTTACTAGATACTTTTATCCAAACATTAACTTCCATTTGTTTAGAGAATTGCATTTAGTAAATGCTTGAGTGTGTGCTTGTGCAGGTTCCCTGCAGATAATGCGATCAATCCATACACACAGAAAAAAACCCAAATGTAAAATCAACATGAAAACATGTTGATTTCGAATCATTGTAAGTTTCTGAAAAAATATTAAAACATTTAATAATCTTCCAAGTTTCTTGGATTTCTTCGACCTTTATTGTTTAATAAATACACAATCGGTTTCTTCTAGCTTAAGGTCAATAATAATTATTCTTTATTTGTTATTCTGCCAATATTTCGCTACTCCTTTGTGTAGCTTCGTCAGGGCTTTATTTTTATTTATTTACAAAAAATTACGGTTATTTTTCAACAAAAAATTACAAATTAATTAACAAAAAACAAACAAATGTCAAATTGAAAAAATTCTTAAACAGTACATATAATATTATTTAAAACATTTTTAATATCCGTTTCCGGTTTTTTTAACTAAATGCCTATAACTATGAGCTACATTCTCTGTATCCACCTTAAAATTAATTCTACGTTCTGTTGGTACATTTATTATTTGCAACATTTCTAACATATAACGACGTCTATAATTATTCTCTGTATTTAAAACCGTTACATTTTCAAAATTTGGATAATGATTTAAACTTTCACAATGAGATGTTAAGGCTGTTTTTTGTGAATTTTTATTCCTATATTTTTGATCAGATTTATGGCCCGCTAATCTAGTCTTTAACTTATTTTTCGTGGTCCCTACATAAATTTTTTTTATAAATCGATTACTTATGTACCTGGACTTTCTGAAAGATTAGAAAATTCAAATGTTTATGATAAAACTAAGTATAAGATGGCCCATAAAATGTATAATACTGTTGGAAGATTATTTAGTAAGACGAAAGATAAAGTTGATAAATTAGAAAAGTCAAATTTAGTTTATAAAATATCTTGTAAGGGAAATGATAAAGAAAATTGTAATAAAGTTTATGTAGGGACCACGAAAAATAAGTTAAAGACTAGATTAGCGGGCCATAAATCTGATCAAAAATATAGGAATAAAAATTCACAAAAAACAGCCTTAACATCTCATTGTGAAAGTTTAAATCATTATCCAAATTTTGAAAATGTAACGGTTTTAAATACAGAGAATAATTATAGACGTCGTTATATGTTAGAAATGTTGCAAATAATAAATGTACCAACAGAACGTAGAATTAATTTTAAGGCGGATACAGAGAATGTAGCTCATAGTTATAGGCATTTAGTTAAAAAAACCGGAAACGGATATTAAAAATGTTTTAAATAATATTATATGTACTGTTTAAGAATTTTTTTAATTTGACATTTGTTTGTTTTTTGTTAATTAATTTGTAATTTTTTGTTGAAAAATAACCGTAATTTTTTGTAAATAAATAAAAATAAAGCCCTGACGAAGCTACACAAAGGAGTAGCGAAATATTGGCAGAATAACAAATAAAGAATAATTATTATTGACCTTAAGCTCGAAGAAACCGATTGTGTATTTATTAAAACATTTTAAAATTAACATTGGTTCGTATTAATTTTAAAGTTAAACATGTTGATTTTACATTTTTTGTAATAAAATTAATATTGTGCAATGTTGAAATTAAAAGTTTTATCTTAAAAGGTAAAATTAAAATTGTGTCTAATTGAAACAACATTGACCAATGTTAAATTTACGTTGCAACATTATAAATTAACGTTGTTGAAGTTTCGAGTTTAAAATTCATGTAATATCAACAACGAATCATGTTAATTTAACATCTGCTCATTATAAATAAAAGTTGAAATCAGATTAAAACAAAGTTGAGCAACATTCATTTGACATGAAAACATGTAAAAACAAAATGATTTACAAAAAAGTACCGCTATTTTTCGTTATTTAAAATGACAAATACATTTTTATTTTAGTATGGTTGAAACAAGCCTCGTGCGTGGTGTTTAAAAAATTGTATATTTTAGTAAGTGTTTAACTTAAAGTTTTAATAAAATGTGTTCACCAGATAATAATATTCTTCCTTTTGTTGTGCAAGAAGAAGTAACAATTGCGGAAAATAATTTCTCCAATAACGCGGAGGATAATATAATATTACACATTCCAATTGTGTACAATACCCAAGACCAGCTAGATGAGCTATTAGAAGGTTTTAACTTAAGTGACGTTAAACCATACCTAACAAGTATGTATATATAATATAATTATTTTCTGAGTAAAAATAAAATTTAAGAAAACATTTAGGAGCTCAAATTTCATTTGAAAGCTTGAAATATTTATCGAAAGAAGATATTAAAGAAGCTATACCCCCAGTTGGACTTCGTGCATGTTTTAGAGAAAAACTATTTAGTTGGAGAAAAAGTGAGGTAAAATAAAAACACAAGAAATATACTAATTAAGGCTTATAACATTTAAATTCGTTTTTCCAACAGTATGGTATTGTTGATGATACTCTAGCTGAAACTGTTGCTAATAAAGTAGTTTCATGGCTACATAATAACCCAAATATACAATCAACATCTACACCGACATCATCTACTTTTTCACCTGTTAAAAGCTCTAAGCTATCAAAGGTAACATTTCGTAATATGGTTTCAATTCACATAATCATTGCTGGACCTCTTTTATTTAAGAGCCTTGAATTAATTTTGAAAGACACCCTCAAAGGAAAATCTATTATTACATACTATAAAAAACACAGCCATTTGACAGATTTGCTGCGTGCGGATTTAATTAACATAATTTTAGAAGATATATTTTACAACGAAGTAAAATTGTCACCAAAAGATCTGCCAGCTATTGTGGAAGAAATCCTAGAAAACTTCTCCAACGAAAACAAAGTAAAACCATAGCAATCGAAGTGTTACATAACTTTTGAGTAATTTTAGTTTTTATATTCAGGAATATTATTTTATACCACGGGGCAGACAAGCAAATCCTGGTGGTAAGCTGTGGGACAAGTACGTCAATCAAAAATCAAAACGAGGAAGATTGCTACGTAAATTTAACGACAGCTTAGACACTTCAAAACCAAGCACAGTACGTTCCGAATTCGATGAATCAATGTTACAATCGTTGAAAACTTCCCTTTCAAGAGATTTTTCGAACTGGGATGATGTAAAAGATAAATGGCAACGTACTTTTCAACTAAGGCAAAAAGAACTGAAAACTTCTAACAGCAATTTTGAATTTATAAGCAACTGGCCACTTTATTCTAACCAAAGATCTGAAGAACTAGTAAGTTATTTAAAATTAAGATGACTTTTTTTTATTAAAAATACTAACTTTTTTACAGATTAATATTGATTTTAATCTTCTTCATCCGAATAAATCTCATCTGCTTTTTAGCAAATGGAATGAATTTACCCAGAAAGTTAAAATATATTACCACCTTTATATTAAAGATAAAAAATCAAAAGAAGTTTTGGCACATGAAAATGAAACATTTAATCAAAGTAAATATTAGTTTTTACTATTTTTCTTAATTTTTTAATTATTTTATTTGTTTTAACAGATTCTCTTGACTATTTATATACCATCCTATTAAATTCGGTTATTGTCCCAACGGCACGTTTTTCAGATAAAACCGGAAAGAACGTGAAAAAAAATTCTATACCTGATGCTAACGAAAGTTTTATACTTCATTTAACTACGATAAGTGATTATGAGAAGGTAATAAATGAACTAAGAGAAAAATATTTTAGTAAATCCTTAACTGTACAGCCTCTAATAATAGTTGTAGGCCATAATATATATGACCTAGAACAGTTTTATGTCTATTTCGATAAAACTCTATTGAAATTTGATTCTTTTTTAAAAAGCCTAGATATTTGTTTTAAAATAACACATACATTAAATTTAGAATATCCGAAAGGCTGTCAAGGTCCGTGGCTTTTTATTCAGGAATATTTTTATGAAATAAAGTCTGCTAATATTAGAAAATTGTCAAGTGTTTACTCTTTGCTTGAGTTCCTAAACTCAAAACAAAATTCAATATGTTGATTTGTTTTATATGTCATAAAAAAAACCTTTACTGCCAAAACTTATACAACATTATCAAATAGTTCACTTCCTTAATTCAAACAGTACAATTCAATGCCAACAAGAAAACTGTGCCCAAAAATTTTCAAATTTCAAAACATTTAAAGCTCACATTAATCGAATTCATTTTAACCATAAGAAGCTAAGTCAAGATCATATTCAACAGTCAGTAAGTTTAAGCCCTTCAAACCAACTTTCAGCAAACTTAATTCCTGCAAATCATCACAGTTGTTCTACTTTTAGTGAAAATGTTGCAATAAATCACTTTGTAGTGGACAAAAATGAATTGAAATCTAAAACAGTTTTCATAAAAGACGAATTATTCAATTTTTCTTTATTTTTGTACGCAGATCCAATGCTGCCAAGAAAAAAGATTCCGGCTATACAAAATTCAATAGCAAATATATTTTCAAACCTGGAGGAATGTATACGAATATCTTTAAATGTCCAAAACCTCAATACAAGCATCTATGATTTATTGCAATTTTTAAAGAATCCATTTTTTGAAATCCCGACAGAACATAAGTTTTTTAAAATATTAAAAGAAAGACAACTTTATGAGGATTTAATATCTATTGCTATTTCAAACCAAATTTCAGAACGAGTAAGAGAAGGGAATCCGGGATTTCATTCAAAAACGTTTAGTTGTTGCTTTATGCCAATAAAATTTCAATTAAAAAAAATATTTGAGATACCTGGAATTTTAAACACATCGTTGAAAATCATAAAAGAGTCTCTTGAACAAAAAATAATAACTAATTTCTTTAACGGGGATATTTTCAAATCTCGGAAAATTCAATTATCAAGTAAACACATAATTCCATTGTTTATATATTTTGATGATTTTGGCATAAATAATCCTTTGGGTTCCCATTCGAAATCTATTACAGCTATCTATTATAGTATACCTTCTTTACCTCAACAAGTTATATCAAAGATTGATTTTATTTTCCATCTAGGTTACGTAAACAGTTCTGATATTAGAATGTTTGGAAATGAAAAAACATTTTTTCATTTAATACAAGAACTAAAGTACTTAGAAGAAGAAGGACTTGAAATAATAATATCAGGAAAAACCCAAAGAATATATTTTACTGTTGGTTTGGTTCTTGGCGATAACTTGGGACTTAATTCGATCTTGGGTTTTGTTAAATCATTTAATACTAAAAGGTTCTGTAGAATTTGTCGTCGTGAGCGTTGTGAAATGCAAAAAGATAATACGGAATTAAGTTTTTCTTTAAGAAACCAAGAAAATTACGAATCTGACATTTTATTAGATAACTTTAGGGAAACCGGCGTAAGAGAAAATTGCATTTTTAATGACCTTAGCGCATTTCATGTAACCCAAAATATATCATTAGATTTAATGCATGACCTTTTTGAGGGGGTTTGCATTTATGATATTTGTAATACTTTGATCTCGTTAACTAATAGTAAAATATTTTCACTAAATGTTTTTAATAGCCGCAGAAGATTATTTCCATATGGTGAAGAAGATGTAGGAAATTTAGGCCCTGATATATTACAAAAAGCATTACAAAAATTTAATTTAAAAATGACTGCACGAGAATTGTGGACTCTTACAGATTTTATACTTCTTATTGTTGGTGATTTAGTTCCAAGTACAAATTCTCATTGGAAGCTTTTAATTGCATTGGTTAAAATTTTGGATAATTTATTAAAAAGTAAATACACAGAAAGGGATTTAGATACACTTCAACTATTAGTTAGAGAACATAACCAAAGTTTTTTAAATCTTTATGGTTCGCTCAAGCCAAAGGCACATTTCTTACTGCATTATGTTACTTTTATCAAAAAGTGTGGACCTCCAAAGCTTTTATGGAGCCTAAGATTTGAAGCAAAACACAAAAATACAAAAAGATATTGTAATAACATTAATTCAAGAGTTAATACTCCATTAACACTTTCTAAAAAAGCGGGATTGAGTTTTGCGAAATTCCTCGTAGAATATGGAAATGGGATACCAGACTCTATTGAATTAACTTCCACAGACATAGTTAAACCTGTCCATGACTTTAGTTATATTTTTAAGCACTTGGAAACTAATTTTGATAATGTTATTTATTATAGTAAAGTTACTTTTTTAGGACGAGTTTACAAAAAAGGCATATATCTTACAATCAACAATGAATCTTTAAAATTATTTTAAGTTTCCGAGTTATTGAAAATTTGTAATAATATATATGTTTTTTTTTTTTTTATTTTTTTTTTTTTTTGTTTTTATTTATTTATTTAATTTAAGGAAAATTACAGTACAACAAGACTTAGTCTTTTATAACAGTACTGCTAAGAGATAGTTATCTTACTTATGATTACATACATGGTTTAAATCTTAACATACACATACAAGATACAAAATTATTTATACAATTTATAAAATAATACTCAAAACTTTTAAGAATTAATTCAAAACAAAAAACAGAGAAATTTACTTAACTGAAATAGGAAAAAATAGCACAGTTAAAGTGCGTAGCATTGCTTAAAGTTTGTATATTATGAGGAAGTTCGTTCCAGAGACGAATGGCATTCACGAAGAAATGTCGTTCAGATATAAGTTTCCGGTATCGCATTGAATTTATTTTACAGCCTCTATTAGACCTCGAAAACGTTAACTTACTGTAGAGATACTCAGGTTGCTTGTTGTAGATTATCTTGTGTAGAAACAGTAGTGTGCGGCACTTTAGCATATTTTCAAAAGATACATTGTAAATTTGGTACGAGTAATTTGATATGCTACTGCATCTGGTACGACCATAGACATATCTGGCAACATTGTTAAACGCTACCTTGAGCTTGTTTCTGCTTACCGAATTACAGCTAGAAAAAATTTCACAACCATATAGAATTGTTGGGAGTAGATAAGTTTTGGCGAGAAGCAAGCGAATATGTATTGGTGTGAAATACTGAGTTATCCAGAGGTTTCTTAGCATGGAGTACATCTTTCCACATGCGGCATTCACATGGTCAGACCAAGTTAATCTGTTGTTGATAACGATTCCTAGATTTCTGGCACTTTGAACCAGCTCAATTACGGAATGTCCAAAAAGTAGTGGCGGCAAGTTTGTCTGTATAAGTTCAGCTTTACTTATTAGCATCGACTTGGATTTACTTGCATTTAAACAGAGACCATTAACTGAAGCCCATCTGGAAACATTGTTAAGATCATGATTTAACTTATCAATACATTCATTAATTCCAGATGGGGAACAGCTGATGAAGAGCTGCACGTCATCTGCGTACATATGTATTCCACAGTAGTTAAGTTAAGTTTTATGTTATGAAATTGAAGTTATTAATTTTGATGAACATTTTCAATCATACTTGGTAGGAAAATTAAAGAACGATATCATTTTCAAAGAACTTAATGAGTTTACTAGCCCACCTTTGCATCTGTTTCCCATTAACAATGGCAGAACATATTTAAGAAATAAAATTTTGTAATTATACTTTTATGAATTATATGTAATTTATTTATGTATATAAAATAATAAAAAATAAATTTTGTTTCATTAATAAAATTGGTTATATATTATTTCTATTTGGCAACCCAGTAAGTAGGGGGATGTTTTTACATGATTAACACATTAATTTTAAAGCCATTTCATTTTAAATCAACTATAAATCCTTATTGAAACAATATTAAATTCATATTAATTTAACATTTTTTCATGTTATTTCAACATGAATATAACATTAATTTTAAATGAATTTCATAATAAATTAACAATCATTGTCATATTGATTTAACACTAAAACCATGTTGATTCAACTTTTAAGAAGTTTGATTCAACAGGACATGCCATGCAATTTCAACATGAATTTAACTTCAAATCAACTATACTCGCGTATTAAATCAACATGATTTGTAGTTGTTTTGAAGTGAAAACATATTGTGTGAAAGTTACTACAAAACCACGTTGATTTAACATGAAACAGCTATGAAGAAAAATTGATACCGAAAATAGTAAAATCAACATGATTTTGTATGGTTTTTACAATGACTTTTTTCTGTGTGTAGTAGTAAACAAAAAGAAAAAACACATTCTAAAATTAAGAATTTTTTTATTGGATTTATCCAAAATCCTTTTTCAACTTTTTAAGTACACTCAGAAAAGTTTTACATTAACTGATTGTAGTTTATTTAAAAAGTTTTCCGTAAATTAAAAAATCAATGAAAATTTAGTTATTTTACCAAGAAATTTATATTTTAAATTTTTATGCTTGTTATTTAAAAAATTAACTACAACGAAAAACGGATTTTTTGTAAAGTTATAATATTCAGTTATTATTTTTTGTAAAACTGAAGTATTCCACTGCCAAATTTTGCTTTTCGGTTTCACATATTTTAAAAGTATAAATTATGTAGAAAGTTTTAACTGTCAAAAAAAAAAAAAAAACAAAAATTATATAATTTTTAAAAAATTGTTAAAAAGTTCACTATATTTGCAAAAATTGGTAAGTACTAAAATTTTTTTTTCAAAAAATTTAAGATAAATGAAAACAATCATATAACTTCTTTGTTTAAACAGAATGAAATTGGAAGGTTTTGGAAACATATAAATTGATGCACAAATAAATTTACGGTTGGGTAAAGGTATTTAAGTATATTGAAACAAAATATATGTGTGGTGTCACAAAAGGATATAGCGGTAACGCGTATGGCTTAAAACAGGTAAGTATTTTTTAATTTTTGTGATAATTAGTGTACATATGTATTTGCTGACCAAATCGTGTGGCTTGATAAACATAGCTAATAAATCCTTTTTTTATCATTTTGAGAAAATCGCAATGCTAAACAAACAGGAATGTTACAGTCGGTCAAGCCCGACCACATCATACCCAACAGCACAGTTGATTTTATATGAGGTAGCCTAAAATGGTTATTCCTAGAGGAAATTTGTATTAAGGCTATATAAATAATATGCCGATCACCACTTGTTTCGGAAGCCATGGTCCCTGTTCCAAAAAATGTTTTCTGCCCTAAAATATTAGAATAGTATACATCTATATGTATGTGGCGCAGGTATAGATGTAGCTGTTTAATACTGCAACTAGAAAAGTTAATTAGCTTTTAATTTAAACTATTTTTTTAATCATATTACTCTTTTCAGGTTGCAAATACTCATCCTTAAAAATGTCAGAATGTTATATAATACTAAATTTAAAGGCCGTTCCACTTAAAACTCTTTTTTGGCAAAGCTAAAGAAAATTAGACTCATATAGATCAAAGTAAATATGCTTTCTTACAAGTAAAATTGTTTAAAAAAACTTTAAAATTTTTAATATTTTAGGTTCAAAAAATTCTTTCTCAATTCGTATAATCCATGGAGTTTTCAAGTCAGACAAATACTTTAAAGATATTGGACGTCTAACAATAGCCGAGTCTTAAAAGTCTACAACTAAGTTTGTGGAAAGAGACATTTAATTAAACTTATACAGTGGACAGCCGCCATTTTTTGTTATTACAAAGAATTTGTTTTCAATAAGTGCTGTGCATGTAGTTGTTGACCAAATGCAGACATGGCCAATTGGGAATTTACAGACCTGATACTGTTGCATCTGGGTTGGCGTTGTGCTTTAAAATATATCAGGTTTTTAATTTAAGCTACAACTTAAAGTGTATATTAACTTTTAGTTATTTGTTAAGAAAATTTTTTTTAAAATTAACCTAAAATGTGATGTTACAGGCAGCAACTTTAAAAGGATATCTGCATGTGTAAAATCTCATAACAACTGTCATAGTATTTTGGTACAATTCTTTAATTATTTTTGTAAGCTTTTTATATGTTATTTTTAGAAATATATCTACTTATGTATGTTAAAGATTGTATAATTTGTAATTTTTAAATAATCCATTATAGTTTAAAATAATTGTTACATATGATACACATATTTTAAACAATTTTTTATATAAAGGACTTTATATTTTATAATTGTTACCTTTAATAATAACATTGTTAATAACTAGTATTTTAGTTGTGTTCTCAATGACAGAAAAAAATCAAATAAAACTGTGAAAACGAGCAAAACCAAAGTTTATTTAATTTTTTGGTAGGAAGATTACATGCAGTTATTATAAAAGACAAAACAGTAAAAACTAATGTTTTGGGAGGTATATTTTTATAAGTTAAAATAATATAGCAAAGCAGTTATTTTTATTCATTTGGAAGGTAGTTTTTTGAGTTTTGAATGAAATGATAAAACAGTAGTTTTTATACATTTGGTAGTAAAAAAGCTTTAGTCAAAACAAACGATAAAGCGCTCATTTTAACAGGTGTGCAGTTTATTTTTTGTGCCTTGAAATAAAAGAAAATTCTTTCAATTTTACAAAACTTTGTAGTTTTTAAAATAGCATTCAAAATTAACTGAAAAATTTCTATAAATCAAATGAAATGTAAGCGGTCTGGTTTTTAACTGATAACATTTTTGTTAAAAATGTAATTTCTTTGGATTTTAGCTACAAAACATTTTGAGTGTATGATCCTTACTTAGATTTTCTTAAATCTAGCCTATTCAGATTACTTGTTGATTCAAAAACTTTTAACATATAGAAACAAAGTGTCCCGGTGGTCTAGAAGTAGCGCGTTGATGCTACGGTAAATACAGAGAAGAAAATGTTTTAATTTTAGATATTAAGTATCTATAAAATAAAAAGAAAATTGAAAACTCTTCTTCTTTTATAAAGCTCCGTGTATTAAAATTATTACATTTCATTTTTAATAAATCCCATTTACAATAAAATCAGTATTTATATGTTTATATTAAGTATGGCTTCGAACTTAAATCAATCCTTTTTGGGATAAAATGTGGCTAAAAGTAAGAAATTCGTACTAGAAAAATCGTACTAGTATCAAATAAAGTTTCTTTAAACACTAACGGAAAATAGTAATTAACTTTAATAAAAAGAAGACAAATAATGATTTTAAGACAGAATAAAATAAAAAAAAAACATAAATACTAATTTCGCATTCCGCTAAATATGCTCTGTTGCTCTGCACGAGTTAAAACATAAAATGCAAATAAATAAATAATAATTAATTTATTTCTAAAAAGTCTTAGTCAGACAATAGACAGATAGAGAGATGGGCAGGCAGAGTTGTTGAAAGAAAATGGAATGGTAAGAAAATTACCACAAATATAAAGAGTTTTTTATTTTTCTGTTCATGCTTGTTTTTTAAAATATTTATAAAGTGACTTATGTTTATTTTTTAAATATGTCAAAAGTTTATTTAATGGGGATAATTAGGAGTATTTCTGAAGACTCATACACAAAATTCTGCTTCTTTCATGTGAACTGTAAAAACAGCAGCGTTAAAATATTTAGCACATTTTAAGCTTGGTTTATATAACTTTGTTTTATTAATTTTATCATTTAATCATTTAATTTTTCACTGAAATAAACTCTTAATTTTTATCGAAGATTAATAAAACATTTTAATATATTTTAAAAAGTGTGCAAAAGCACATTCCAAGTGCTTAAACAGCCGCTCAGGATATTTCGATTTGTATAGTTTCAAAGATGTTATTTCGCAGTAAAACTTTGCTAAAAAAACACAGCATGTAATAAATAATTTTTATTAAGGCTTTTTAATTTATTATATTTCTACACTTTTGAAATATTATTTAGGATTTTATCATAATTTTCTTGTATATTTATAGATGATAATTATATTATCAAGTATTCGATAAAAATGTTTTGTCTTTGACAACAGCCCCAAACCAATAAAATTTTATATTCAGTAAGCATTTTTTTAAATATATATTGGTTTTTAATTTGAATTAAGATACTTTTATAGTTTAACTTAGAACTGGCCGAACTAAAAGACTTACACATAGACACTTTGGAGTCGTTTTTCTCCCAACGAATTTTAGATATTTTTTTCAAATTATTGAAGAGAGAAAGGCATATACAGTCGGCCCTAGATCGCGAAAGCGCTGGACGGTTATTTAGTATCTTTTTATATACCATAAAGCCTCCAGCCATGCAGTTGTCGTAAGATATCCACATAGCCTTGGAGTATACACTATGTGATATATTAATAAACTTCTATCAAACTGGGCCTATGGTCAAGCCTATAACACTTTTATACAATTGCGGAACGAGTGCCATCTTTCCATAAGAAAATTGGCCCCGTGTTTTGTTTTTTAAATGCCCACTTAATTTTCGAACCAACTAAATGTCAAACTTTTTTAATGTTTGATTTCTTGCACACTTGGACAATTGAGCTGCAAGTGAGGCTTGCTAAAACCTCCTCGATCGCCGCCTTATTATTAACAAATAAATTATTTTTAGGATCGTTATCATGAACGGAACGGTTTAGGTTCTAAGATTTCTGCCTAAAAGATACCGCATTTTTAAGGATGTTTGAAGGAATCTCTGATAACTAGTTTGTGGCAGTAGCCTACAGCTCTGATGTCCCTTTTTAGACTTAATTAGTAATAAGTCTTGTGTCTGAGCAAACTTCCACTTATTTGATATATTTCTCATGATAGAAGTTGGTTTCCTAATGAAGATAATTTTTGGGATCATGGATTCTCTGACACATGCAGCCACATTACGTTTACGTGAGTTGTCCCATGGCCTCCAATGAAGTTAAAGATCTGCTTGCGAACGCCCTGCAATCAAATCCGATTGTAATATTGACGCAGTGGGGTACTAGTTATATTGTGCCCACTCACACAGTATCAGTCTCTGTGCGCTTCCAAGTCACCTGTGTTCCAACACACTGGTGTCCCGTATTGTAAGAAGAACTAGCCAGTATAGCTCAAATTAAATGAGTAAGACTTGTAATAATTTCCCATAATCCTAAATGACAGCTTACTGTTCAGTATTATTTCAAAGCACCTTGTGTATAGAAATGATGTTAAAAAATATTTATAATTTTTTAAATGGGAGCCGGTGTCATTATCTAACCTTATTAGAGAAGTTGTAGCGATTTTTACCTTAATTTTTTTAAATTTTGTATGGCGTAGGTGGTGAGTATGTTTTAGGAAAATGTTTGGAAAGAAAAATAAGTTGCGGTCAGCCCAACATTTGACCTATCTACGGGCACCCTGGAAGCTGGAAGCTAATGGAAGTCGTTCATACACTTTTTTTATATAAAGCCGACTCTGGGTAAGCTGTGGGCGTTTTTAAATGATTTTTTTTAAATTTTTTTTTGTCAAACCCCCTTAGGTGATATGAATATGGGGTAAGTATGTTCTAGGAATATGTTTAGGAGGAAAAACTGATGGGGATCTGTGATATATTATGTTTATCTATTGGTGACACCGAGGAAGTTGTAGGGATTTTTACCCTTTTTTTAAAATTTTGTATAACAGCCCTGTTAGGGGCTTAAAATATTTGTGAGGAAAAAATTATTGGGAGTCGGTCTTACATTGCACCCGTGTAGCGCCATCTTTGAGGCAGCTTTAAGGTTTTTTGTTGTACAAATTTGAGAAAAATAAACAAAAAAAGTCGTGGTTGCTGATTTATATCTCTGTCAGCTATCAAGAAAATTCGCTGAATATTTTGGTACCACAAGCGGGTCCAAGAACTATCAAGGGGCTCTAAAAACTTTTTTTAACGGAGTGGCGGACAGACGCATATCGTTAAATTAACTTCCCTATCTATAAGCGCCAGGAAAATATATACTTTATTTGGTCGCAAATGGATATTAAAGAAATTACAAACGGAAAGACAAACTTATATAAGTATACCCTTAACACTAATGTGTAATGTAATGTAAACAAGTAATATTATCCTTTATCCAACCTTCTAATTATACCCATATCTGATTTTAGTTTAATTTGGTTTTTCCAAATTTTTTACCGGATCACACTTAAATAAAATATTGTGCTAAAGTTGTGATCATCATTAAAAAACAAAAACAAAATAAGCGCCAGGAAAATATATACTTTATTGGGTCGCAAATGGATATTAAAGATATTACAAACGGAAAGACAAACTTATATAAGTATACCCTTAACACTAATGTGTAATGTAATGTAAACAAGTAATATTATCCTTTATCCAACCTTCTAATTATACCCATATCTGATTTTAGTTTAATTTGGTTTTTCCAAATTTTTTACCGGATCACACTTAAATAAAATATTGTGCTAAAGTTGTGATCATCATTAAAAAACAAAAACAAAATAAAAGAGCCGTCTCCACTTAGATGTCTTAACGTTTTACATACTTTAAGAAAAAACATAAAAAATAAATAAAAAAGGATTCACACAAACGAATAAATAATACAACACAAAGATCATCATTTAACTTTTTGTAACATGAAAGTGTTAAAGTTCTTAAGACCTTTAACTTAAACACGAATAAAAGAATAAAAAATGAACAAGAACAAAATGTTACGTGATTTGAATGAAGATAATGGCCATTTAGGAAAAGATACATAATCTTTCACGTACTTTATTTTATTTTTTTATTTTAAATTGTCAATGAATTGAATTGAATGTTGCCCCTCAAATATCTTAATTTTCTTTTATTTCACTTTGCTGCTGTTTTTCTGTCACTATAGTATCCTCGATTTTCAAAATAATGTTTTATGTTCTTTTTTGTTACGTTTTTTACTTTATTGCCATAAACAATAAATTTATTAAACACAAATACGTTTGTACGTTTGAACGTATATATATTAACTATAGACTTCAATATATGTTTAAGTTTGCGATAAAGGCCAACAATGTTAAAAAACAGGTTCAGTAATACTAAAGTTCAAAGGGCCTTGCAAAGCCAGCAAAATTTATTGCCAATTTTTATTTGTTTCTAGACTAGTGTGAAATTTTTAAGAAAATTAACAATTTTCTTTTGTTGTTTGCCTTAAGTCAGGCAGACAAACGTAAAGGGTCAAATGGATATGCGTGTGCTCCCTTCTTTTTAATGCGACATACCACATACGTGGTAGGGATATTATGCGTTTGCTTAAATTTTTGTAACACACAAAGCTAATAATCTGAGACTTACCTTCAAGTTAACCGATTGATTCAGAATCCATCCGTCTGTCTGGCTGGGTGTCCATGTATTCTTGTAACCAAAGTCAGATTGCAGTTCTGAAGATATTTTTATAAAATTTTGCAGAAATGAATTTTCCTTTACTAGGACCGAGGCTCTTGTTTGTGATGAAGAAATGTCCTCCTAAAATAGTAATCAACCTTCCAAAAAATTTTGTTTGTGCTTAAAGTTTTTCTTTCTGGAGTAAGAATTTTGGGCGGTAAATGCCTCGAAGACAAGTCTATCTCTACAAAATTTTCCATATGTTTCTCATCTTATTGCACAAAATTTTAAATAGAATCCTATAATGAACAATTCATAATATTTTATGGGGTCCAACTCCTAAAAATCACTTTTAACTTTATAAGCTGCGAATAAATATAATTTATGCGCATTAAATAAAATAAATTGTGCTGCAGGGTATAATAGAGTCGGGCTGGTTGGACCAACTTAAACCATCTTATTTGTTTTATTTTGTTTAGTTTTATTGTTTCTTTTTTCTTGATTGTATTATTAAATTCAATGAGCGTGTAATAAAAATGGATTGATTCTGATAAGTTCTGCTTTATGCCCATGTTTGTCTTTTTACGTTTCTATTCTATACTTTTATAATGTTCCATTATGGTTTATAAGTTTTAAATTCTTTTTCGTTTAGGAAGATGAAGGTATTTACTTTAATATTTTTACGCCCATCATACCATATTTAGAGTAAAGTTTTTCATTATCTTATTGTTGAATTCTTTTTTTGTTTTTCAACTTTAACAATAATTTCCGCTTTGTTTTTCTATTACCTGTTGTTTGTTTTTTGTTTCGTTAATTTTATCCGGACCTTTTTTTGGGTTCTATTTATTTAAGGCTTTAAGCTACTTGGTGTGACCTTTTCTTCCTTTTGGCTGTTCTTAAGTGGCCGTTGCCAAAGAAGGACATCATACAAGTGGAGGGGGAAATTCGAGCTGAAAAGAAAACAATGTGTAACGACGAAAAGTCTTGAGAAAACAATTTTAAATCGACTTTAAGTATTTTGTAGCTTATCATTGAGTTTACAATGATAATCCGCTTTTAAGGTTAACTTTAAATTCCATTTCTTTTTGTATATTACCGAGTTCATTTTGTTTTCAACTAAATAAAAAAGAAAAATATTTAATTAACATTTAAGAGTATTTTAATAAATAAAGTGCAAAAAGGTACGATAAGGGTTGAAGTTGATGACATCGCGAAAAGCATTAATGAAATGAACATTAAATAACTTTGATTTCATTTATTTAATTTCTGCCTTTTTGGTAAAAAATTATTAAACCGGATAGATTTATAAAAATTTATAATCTCCACCTGGTGATAAGTGAAGTATGGGCGGAACTCATAACAATCTGTATTCGCGTATGTTGTTTAAG
The DNA here is from genome assembly GCA_963583895.1 of Melanophora roralis. Taxonomy (NCBI): domain Eukaryota; kingdom Metazoa; phylum Arthropoda; class Insecta; order Diptera; family Rhinophoridae; genus Melanophora; species Melanophora roralis. The sequence goes on from OY757187.1 coordinate 130,326, forward strand.
CTTAAACTTAGTACCCAACACAGGCTATAAAAATTAAAGTTCCCAACTTATTTTGCCGCTTAATAATTACTTTTGTGGTAATGTGGTCTTGCGAAACCATATTTTACAGCAGAATAATAAACACTTGTGAAAATTGCATGCAGATTAAGGTACCATAATAATACGATAATAAGTCTCATAAGTTAAAACGTTACGCATCTTTTAAAAGTTAATTAGAATTCTTTTTTTTAAGCTTCGTGCACGTGTAAGTATAGTTTAAGTTGTGTGAAGGTATAATTCTATTTCGATACTACTATGCGCCTATGGAGCCATGGTAAATTATGAACTGATAACAGAAAAAGTTTTGGCAAATATTTTAATTTTTAAGATTGTAATTCGATATCATCACGCTTTAGGTACTTTTGGGTGTTAACATAATTTGAGACTTACCCCTTCTGTGGGGCTAGAGTCAATTATGGACTATCTTTACTTAGCTTGGCATAAGCATTTTTTTTAACTTTTGTATACCAAAATAAGATTTTGATACCAATTTTTATTTGCTGTTAATGCGGAGTAAGTGTAATTTACTTGTATAAGTTTCTTGAAATAGAATCACTTATTTTGCTCATTAAGAAAGTAAAGAAAGTATTTTAGAAACTATACACAAATATTATTTAAAAAATTAAATTTGTCATCAGCTGCTTTAAAACGTTACACACACACATATGTTTATAGAATAAAATTTCAACAAATATATCAAGTTACACCCAATTCATTTTATGCGGTTGCAACACGACTGTTTGTTCGCTTTACCTTAGGTTAGGTAGAACAGGCAGCCGTTGAAGGAAAGGATACAGCTCACTTGGATCCGCTTAATTTGGTCCCTTTGTGTTACCTGGAGAAGCAGATAGAAGAGGTTGAGATGAAAGGAAAGTAGAAATTAAGAAAAGGATAAGAAAGAAAGAACAGAAAAATGAAGCAACTTATTAGGGTTTCTGGTGGGAATCGAACCCACAACCCCCAGACTGGTAGACTCGTGCACTTACCACTGATCTACCGGGGCACCCTTCGCTTTACCTTTAACCCTTTTAAATCAATTTTAAGTGTTTTTTTCTTCAAAATTACCTATTATTATAATTTATTTTTTCTTTTATTAATCTCGTATAAATATGAGATTAGAATTGTCTTGGTATTGAGGCAGGTATAAAAACTGTGATTAATTTTCAATTTGTTGCATTTTCATTCATATAAACATTGCTATTTCAGATGCAGATGCAACCATAAAATTAAACACGGTTGACTATTATAAGAATTCTAAGTTGATTAAATTTGCGGAAAATATGGAAACTACCAAATGGTAGTTACAAAATTACATTGCACATTGAATTTTATTAAAGACTTTATTTGCAAACATTTAATAGAGCAGAGTGTCATTAAGATTAAGAGTTATTTGAAAATCAGGTTGCGAACATATTTTATAAATTTTTTAATTTTATAACTGAGACGTGTCTTATAGTACTATTGGTAAATTTTAAACAGGTTAGAAGGTTACAAACGATCAAGGTCGACAAGTAATACTCAAATCGACAGTATGTATATGCATATATATGTGTGTATGTTAAAATATAAATGCAGTGTAAACAGGTTTTCGGGAGTGGGATCTACAAATATGGGATTGATTTTTAAAAATACATTACGACAGTTGGCTGCATAACATTTTTAACACATGGAAACTTTAATGCAGAAAGAGTAATATTCGTGGCAGTAAAAGTCAAAAACGTTTATTTTGAGACAAATTTTTATAGGGGCTTTGTGAAATAATGGAAACAATGTTGCCATTTGCGAAAAGCTTTCTTTCGATACAAAACACACTTATTGCAGTCAAGCTTAAACAAAAATTCTGCAGATATGGAATCCGTACTTTGATCACAAGAATATATTGACAGACATTGTGTCGAGGCCTATTATTTTTGGACAGTACAAATGTCTGCACAAACGTAGAGCAAGTAATTTATGAGGTAATGAAACAGCAGTTATTTTTTACCAAATAGTTATTTCTTTGTTTTTGTTTATGTTGTCCACTTCCACAAATAAGTGTTGTTACAAATATTTACCAAGGAATAACTAAAAAGTAAACATTTATGTTTTTTTTTTAAATAAAAATATATGACAAAATCAATTTTATATTCCTATTTCGACTTCTTATACCGAGTAAAAATTGACATGCAAAAGATGTCGTAAGTGCATGAGTGTTACTGGCATTTAAATGGTTTATATAAGGGTGAAACATGCGTGAACCATATTTTCATTGTTAGGGAATGTTTAAATAAATTTTAAATGCAATTTAAATTAAACTTCATGTTCATATGCATTCTTACGTTTGCATAAAATTATTATAACAAAAACACAACAAACATACACATTTATACTTGTCTCTGTGTGTGTGTGTGTGTGTGTGTGTTTGCTTATTTTTATTTATTCGTCCTTAACCTTCTCTACACTACAAATGCATAATAGCCCAGCAAAAAATTTGTAATCTAGTGTGGAATAAAGAAAGCATTTTCAACGGAAATAGAAAAAAACATAATAATTAAAAATTATTAGCAATTAACTCGCCTTTAAATTATGTTATTATTTAAATTGCTAAATAATTAATTTTACTTTTAATATATAAAAGTAGTTACAATTTAGAAAGTTGTTCAACTTTAAAATTTACAATAAATTTAAACATACGGAAGTTAAAATATTGAAATTTGTGTAAAATGTTTACTATCAACCAGTAGATCAAAAGTAAAGGCTTTTTAGATACTTTTATCTAAAAATTAACTTCAAATTGTTTAGAGGGTAGTTAAATTCATATTTAAAAAAGAAGACAAATAACAAAATAGAAAAAGTGAAATAAGTTGTAAACTAATTCGTTTGTTTGTGTTGAAACTTAGTTAAGAAAAGGCTTGGTTTCATATATCAGTTATACTTATCACTGATGTAGACAAGACAACGTAACGCCAGAACAAAAAAAGAGGTAAAAAAAATATTTATTTATTTTAAAATTTAGAACATAAATTCACATTAGTCCAAATCCAAACAAAAAAAGTTGTGAGTAAAAAGACTTGCTCAATTAGCACCATTAAACTTTTTTGCTCTTTGAGTTAAAACGCACTTTCGTAACGCCAGGTCATACTTCAAGTATATTAAGAGATCCTTAGGCTCGACTTAATAAATTTTTTCACTGAATATAAAACTTTGGTAGGTAGAAAAAGCTTATTTTAAATCTGATTTTTAAAATTTTTCAATATTTTGTGGTGCAAAATTACCGTACCGCCGTAATGGAATGTACCATATGTGGATTTGTTTTCATCGCTATTCTTAAGTTTATGAATATTTCAAAACATTAATAAAAAATTTTAAAATTTTTAGATAGTTTACTTACCCTAAAGAATTAGTTATATAAAAACGGGTTCGCTAGGAAATATTAAAAAAATAAATCAATTCACACAGAGGAAATGAAATTTTTCTATATGCAGTAATCTGCGCACATTAAGGCATATTCATTAATACTTTTCAAACTTAAGATAGGCTTTCTAAACGAAATTTTATTTAGATTTGAAGATTGTTTACGAATATGCCCCATTATGTTGAAGGTTTTCTGTAAAACAAACTCTTCAACTATTTATATAATTTTCCTTTAAGGAAAGCCAGTTATATTTACAAAAACTTAAAAAAAATCTTTTTGAATATATTTTATGATAATAAAAGATTATTTGCATCAGTTTAAACTTTTTATATATGCATGAAAATAGTACTTAAAAAAAGGTAAAACAATCTTACAGGGGAAGTAAGGCAAGTATTAAAAAAAAATAATTTAAATACTTCTTAATACATGCATGTGTATGAAATTTAAAAATATGTAAGAAATTGTAGGTGTGTGTGTTGTCTTTTATTTTTTAATATGAGTTTATTTTTTTTTATTGATTACCAGAAATTAAAAACTTATAAGGAAATTAAATATTCAATATAAAATAAGGAAAAATTGTTTATTTTATATGTTGTTTTTTGAAAATTGTCCGACTTTTTTTATTAAGTCTTTACACTTTGTATGAACATAAACGACAAATTTTTCTGTTTTTAGCAATTAAAATTATCCACAAAAATCAGTTTATTAAATACTATATTTTTGAACTATTCATTTCAGCGATTAAACTTTTAGGATTTTTTGTGTTACTAATTTAAAGCTAAAAATGTTAGCGATGCAAAAGAATGCAATCTTGGTAGAATTTTATTTATTTGTCTTTTAGTATGTACATTTTTATGTAAAGTTATGCAAAAACATTGCATGTAAGAACGAAAAGGTCAACAAGAAATTTAAAAGAGTTAAATCAACTTAGTTGTTATAGCAAATTATTAATTTCATAATAACGAATTTCTATTTGCAATAATAATAAAGTAGAAGCAAACTTTTTTTCAGTCAATATAATAAAAAAAAAGAAAGGAAAACACATGTGATAGATATGAAAGAAGTTAAGACTCTATTTATGTATACAAGTCGTGCTGTGTCTGATTATAGAGATAAAAATATTTGTAAATGTTAAATTTAGTTATATATCGGCTGATGAAAATTACAAGGTTGTATGTGTATAAATATTGTTGTTGAGAAATATATATTAAAGAGTATTAATTTTTTCCTCTATTTTCAAATAAACTTAGGCAAAATAGTTAAACTGTTAGTCAGAAAGGTGTAAACTTAACAAAATATGAAATAAAGCACAATTTACTTTTAATTAATTAAAACTTAGTCACATGATTTTAGCATACACCTTTGATACTTAAAACTACTGCTCAATCTTCATAAAATTGTTTTGCTCAATTTAGGAATATTATTTATATTTATTGAATATTAATAGCACTACCGACAATTTTACGGATTGATTTATGCAAAAAATTCCTTCACTTGTTTTTAAAATTGTTTTTTTTAGTTAAATTGCAATATTAACACAGGCATCCAGCCAACAGAAAAGGCCCACAGTCGGACGGGCATCGTTTTGTCGATTCAGAAGGTGATTTTAATTTTGTTTTTTGTTGCAAACATAAGCATAAGTACATTATAACCCTGCCACCAAGGTAGCGTAAATAAAATACGCTACGTAACCCCAGTTCTGCAACAAAAAAGTTTCGTGATTTTCAATTCTCATGTAGACTCTATATAAAAAAATATTGTTTACTTTTTTATATGTGTAGTTTGGCAGCTAGCCATCATAAAAATCAGGAGCAAAAAATTAACAGCTGTGTTTTTGACTATACCTTATTCGTTGTACCATGATTCTGTGCTTCATACCACTTTGACGCTTTGTCAACTTTGTTGGCGGGAGCACTCTACAATCTCTGGATAAACAATAAAGGTTGCGTACTTTAACATGCAACCCTGATATATTATTACCATTAATATTAAACCCTTGTTTTTATATAAAAACAGGGGACAAATCGTGGGGTTAATGCGAATCGAAATTTAAAAATGTTGATTAGAACTATTTTATTAAAAGCAACAACACGATCGATCAAGTAAAATTTCGATTCGATCGAATGCAGCTATATGACCCTAGATTAATTTTTAATAATCGAATTTTTTCTTTAGTATTAGGTTATATTAGCTGAAATAGTCATAATTACTTAGAAAGCAGATACAAAATTCATACTTTACTTCTTATCAAAGATCCTGCAGTTACAACTAAAAAAAGTTAAGTATCAGAACCAAACAGTTCGATTGGCGACTATTTTGTTTGTCACAACTGAAGGCATTTTCTCTGTATGGCATGAATCTGTGTGGTGATATTTTAAATAATTTTTTGTTCAACTGCTATTTATGGGTATTTGTGTGATGGCTCCATTTAAACAACATTTCAAACCCCATTGTTTGAAAGCGTGTTTTTTGGAAAGAAATACATTCTTATGCATACATACATACATACATACATACATACATACATACATACATACATACATACATACATACATACATACATACATGCTTATCGAAGTACGTTAACGCCTTTAAGGTGAATGACATGGAAAATTACTTCTGTAAACTATTTACTTAAAGTCGTAATTTCCATTGTGTATTGATTGGCATTTTATTAACTTGTTGTTATACAATACATTTACAAAAAATTTTTATAACATTTTAAGCAATTGTTATCTTGTTATTACGAAATGGAATTTTTAACAAATTAAGAAAAAATAAATAAAGCCTCCCACCACGTTTATTGTTTTAAAAAAAGATATAAGTTTGTCAATACAAATATAACAGCGACACCGTTTTGCTGATATTTTCACAAATATAATTTGTATCATAAAAGTATTAAAAATGCATAAGTCTAATATATCTTTTAAGGCTTAGAATTAATGAATTGATTAATTTAAAAGTACACTTCAAATACTGATTTTGTATAAAAATTTAGTTTAAAAAACCCATGTAAAATTAAAAAAAAATTTTTTTTGGATACGAGCCTTAGGCTATCAATTTTTGTTTTCATTTTTTTTTATTCTTTTATGCAAATGTCTTTTAATTTAATTATTGTAATGCTAGGCGGAATTCATCTTTTAAGTTTTAAACAATTTCAACAATATATGTTATTTTGTGAAATGAAAAAAAAAATAATTTTAAATATATTTTGATTATTCTACATAATATGTTTAATTTTTTTTAGTTTAAAAATTATTAACTACAAAAAAAAAATTTTCGCCAAACCGACATTTAACAGCTAAGTAATCAAAATTAAAATGCTTGACGGTGTAAATACAAAAACCCATACACACACTAACGTATGTATATACCCAGTCAGCATATTAAAGCCTTTATCACATTAGAGCGTTTATTCTTTTTGCGATACTAAAATAATTGCTTGTCATATGGTTCTTGAGACGAAACCTATTACTAGGTTGGGATTAAATGGTACCCTTCGGAAGATTTATTTTATAAATCGCATTACTGACTCATTTTTAATGCTCTATGCAAAGGTTTTTTTGATAAACGAAATTTTTAAAGATATTTTTCGTCAGAATATAAGATCTTTTCAATGTTTTTTTAAATTATTATAACAGCCAGTTACCTGCTAAATGATTTTCCTTTCTTCGGCTTTTTAGCCAAACTTAAATTTTTTAAAGTGAAAAATCATGAACCTCATTCTTTTCAAATCCAGAGAAAAAATTTTCTTTTTCCCTTAGCAAAAAACGCAAGTCTTAAAATGGGACTTAAATTATTGATCGACGTATGTAAGCATGCTCTAAACATTGGTTTTTATTTTTTTAAAACGCTCAGATTCCTAGCATTTGTTACATTATTTGTTTAGTCTGTTTTAAGGCGCATAAGCGATAAACTAGTTTTTAGTCATATGGTCTGGAATAAAATATAGAAGTTGTAGTAGTAGCTGAAGCTAAAGCCGTTATAAGTAGCGAAGCAAGGAAAAATGCCAACAGAAGCCAAACATGCACATGTTTGTATCAGCTGGCAATTGTCAATTTATTTGTCGCGCAACAAAGTTCGAGAGCTCGAAATACTACCGTTTTGTGTTGGCACTTCTTTGATTTTTTTTAAATAGTCCTCTTAGTTAGTGCTTGCTGGGTACTTATACTTTTCAATCTCTAATACTGTAAGTGGAATGATGTATATTTTTGTGTTTACGTATATACGTACATATATATGCAGAACTTTTAAACATATCAAAAGTAAATGAAAGGTTAATATTACACCTTTATCAGCATTTTTGGAAAAAGCCACAGCTTAGTTGGGCTCAGTTTGTTGTCTTTGCTATAAATATAACAATGATTATGACTTGAATGTTGATGCTGGTGATGATAACGGCAACTAAAATAATTTACTACACGTAAATATGACTGACTGACTGTGTGACTGACAAAAATGCTTTACAAAGCAATAAAAAAAATACTTAAAAATGGGGGAAAATCTGGGGATAAAATAAGCTAAACTAAGCAGGAGATAAACAGTGCACCGCGGTGGTAGGATCACAGCTTTTGCTGGAAAATGCTACTTAGACAAGCAAGCATACAAACATAAGAAGCTGCTTTTACAAACTTATACATTTTTGCAAAAAAAAAGAATAATATTTTAATATGTACTTATGTTTGTGCGTTCTACACAAAAGTTGTAAATTGCCTTTTATCATGAAATATTTTCTACACGCAAAAGAATACATGATGTTTTATTCATTCATATTTTGTTGATATTTTTATATTTTTTTCGTAGACTTTGTTAACGTTGCAACTTTTGCTTTCTTTTTTTTGTAAGAAAATTTGATTAATTGTATTAACTTTCACAAGAAATTATAGAAGACAACGCCTAAAATTATTTTACAAATTATACGCTGCTTTAGCAGAAAAGAATACAACATTAAGTATAAAACATGTTTTTTCTTTAGAAAAAAAAAGAAAAACATATCTGCCGGTTCTGTTATATAAACTATAAAAATTAAAAAAAAAATTGTTCATAAAATGTGTGTCAAATTTATTACATTTAAGAAGACTTGTTTTTGTTGTTAAAATATTAACGCATCATTCATACGTCATGTGGTCCAATATAAAGTGTGGTGTATGTCCTACGCCGAAGCACAGGGAAAGTGTTTAATGAGTGTGAGCTGATGTTGTATAAAATAAAGGTCCATACCCGCCATTTCGTTAAAAATTTGCAATATTCGTCTATCCTTCCGTTTTGTAGATAAAATACTGTTTTTTTTTAGTTTCAAGCTTCTGTTAAAACAGTAAAAATATTTCCGAATAAGAGCGTTCAAAATTAGACATTAAAACTTGCCTTATTGTAAAACATATTTTAAAATTGTAAAAAGCTATTAAAATATTTGAAAATAAATTTAAATACAACTGGCTAAACAGAAAATTATAAGTAGTTGTTATTAATATGTAGTAAAATAATTTTTTGTCATTACTTGATATCTGTTGCCACTTTTTTTGTGCATATCTGCATAAATTTATCTGTTTTAAAGATCTAAAGAATTGCATTTATTTTTAATAAATTGATATTTTGCGGTGTAATGCAAAGATAAAATGTCATAACTCTAATTACAAATCATTTCTAAATTTCTTTATATATACGAAGTCTTAAATCAAACGTCCCTCCCATTTTTAGAACAATGAGATAATCTCTTGCTACTCTGCAACCCATTCCATTAACTTGCGCTGCTACTACTGGTCTTGACCTTAAATTTTGGTATTAAACCTGCTATTACAAAAACTGATTCCTGTAAAACAATTCTGCTGGCATATTACTTGGGTCTTGTAGAAAACGATAATATATGGACTACATAGGATGTTGAATTTTCGACAACCCCTTTAACATTTTAGGAACTTCAGACGTTCTACTCGACAGTAGGCATAAGCAATTGTATAAGGAATTATCAGATATGTTTACATACATATATATTGAAGAAATTTAATGATACAAAATTATTAAAATCCATACATTTATTGTGTTTTGAGTGCAGTTGCTTACTAGATCCTCCTTTAAGTTTACAATTTCTTAAGTAAGTTTTGCGTTCTACATGTTAATGCGGGATATTAATATGTACGTGTGTTTATGTGTTTCCATTTAATTAAATGGCAAACAAAATAATTTTTCTCCTAAAATATTTTGTAAGCATCTGTCACAAAGAGAGCGTGGTGTGGTGTTTATGTATGACATTTATTTTTTTTGTAATATTTTTCTTTCGTTTTTTCTTTTTTGAATGATGGTCACATATGTCTACCAGATAGTAACCTCCTGTTTTTGATATAATCACAAATAAAAAACAAAAACTATAGTCGATCAAGCCTTACCATATTACATCCTACAGCAAATTTTGTTTTACATTGTGGCATATATGCCAATATGTTTTGAAAGCAGTATTTATTTTAAGCGTAAGAATTATATGTGATTTCCAGGAGTTTAGATTCTAGAACAACTATCAACGGGCTTCCGATGAATACAAACTTTTCGCATTAATGTTTTGAAGTATATTTTATTACATTTGTTCTTAATAGCTGTAATTAATACATATATATATACACATTAAGTAATAATTTCAAAACTAAGATTTTAATAGTTCTTTGTGTTATTAAATATTATTTTTAATTCACATAAAACCATTCGACAATTGGTTTTTTAAATTATGACGGCCCTATGAATATCTCCAACAATTTTTTTTATTTGTATATAAAGTGCTAACACGTTTTTGCAAACACAATAACAACAATCTGTCAGAGCAGCGGTGAAAGATTAATACTTAGTAACGAAATTTAGCAAAAAAATATGTCATTGAAGTAAGTTTAAATATCGTAGGTTAGATGTTTAAAAACACCTAAAATTTTTTTCTGAATTAAAAAAATTCAAAAATATTCACGTATGTATAAGTGTTTTTGCCCTACAAAGTGAATTACGTGATTTGCACATACATAAACACTCATTGCTATTTCAAACAATACGTTGAAAGCGGTGATTTTGTTAGTGCATATTTGATGTTTTTTGAATTTTTTACAACAAATCAAATATGGCGTGACTAGATTCATATTAAAATTTTCACCAAATACAAATAAACACGATTTGAAATATTTATGTTGATTTTTTCGTTTGTCTAAAAGTGCCAATATGTTTTACTCATACACTTTGAGATCCTTTTCTTACACGCACACACACGTTTTGTACTGCTTGTATACGTTTAGCGCGTATGTAGTTGTATTAGTAGTTGAAGGTTTATATATTTTGTTCATGTTACCACCATAATGTAAATAATAGTTTAGTATGTATTTGATGTTATTGAATGATTTAAGTAAATTCTTAACTAAGGAAAAAAGCTCAATATTTGCCAAAGCTGTTTTGAATTCAAATGTTTCCATTTTGTATACATATTTTGACTAAATTATAAAATAATAAAATCATTGAAAACTAATAATGAAATAATAAACTCAAGTTGTTTTATTTAATGTTTTGTTACAAACCATCACACGCACAAATAAGGAAAATTTTGTCAAAATGTTTTCATTTAAATTTAAATCCTCTTAATACTTTTTGAAAGCAAAGAATAAATAACACAAATACTTCTTTTTTAACATGTTCAAAAACTGAAACAGAAGAACCCTGCGTTCTGTTCTAGTTAATTTTTTGAAAAAAAAAACAAATATTCTTACATAACAAGTAAAACGTATCAAGTATATATAAATATATCAAAGCAAATGTTACCATTAATATGTATCACGTACTGCAGGGTAGTATTTATGCATGAATATTTGTATGAAATTAAAATATGAAAGCAATCTTCTTTGTTTTGTTTTGTTAAGGCGGGCATGGAATTTCAAGTAGATCTCTTTTATATCAATAAAAGCAGCAATTTAACTCCTTTTTTACTACTGTTACTACCACTACTGCTACTACTGCTTTTGGTAGTAAAAGTCTTACATACTTGTTTACTAGTCACTGATTGTAAGTTCCTGAATGTTTTATGTGACTGAATGTAAGAATGTTTGTACGTACGTACACAGTAAGAAAAACAATAAAAACATAATAAAACAAAAGAATTGAAGCCTGATATGATGTTTAAGAACGACAACTACAAAACTGATGTTAATGATGATGAGAATGATAATAATAATTATGTTGCTGTTGTTATTGCTGATGTAGTTGCTGTTCTTCTCGCTTTTGGGATAATATTTGTGAGAATAAGTAAACAAACAAATGGCTGAATAACAGAATGAATGAATGAATAGATGGTAACGCGTAAATGTTTTTGATGTGTTTATAATTGCATTTTACAAGTTCTTCATTACTGTACAAGTAGTACAATGACAGAAAAATATGTTACACGTTCAAGGACTTCTGTAGTTTTCATTGCTGAAAAATTATCATTATCATTGTTTAAAATGTTGTTTCCAGCAATTTACTGTCGCAAAGAACATAAATATCCTATTTGTCAATAGAGATACAATCAAGACATTTTGTTGTCAATTACTTGAAAACATCACCACGATTAGTAAATTAAATACTGTATGCGTTTATGTGGAACTAAACTCAATAATTAAGTTGAGCAAATAAAAAAAACGGCAATATCATTTACTTCAATACGATACAAATGAAAGATTTATATTTTATTTTCTCTGTTATTATTATTATCATTATTTGCTTTTTCAAATTTATTATGTCAATATTTGAAAGGATTAATTTGATTTTATTAGTTGTGATTAGTCAAATATTTGTGTCTTTAAACCATTTAAAACATACATTATAAATTAAGGCAATTTAAAGTAAATTGAGCAGTTAAGTTTGCTGTTCACACATAGTTAAGGAGGCTTACTCAATTACCATATTATTTTCATGTTTAAGGTACACTGAACAAGGTAAGAGGAGCAACTGATCAGCTGACTTTTATTTACGCTATATGTTTTCTTGCTTAGATTGGCAAATTTTTTATGTTATATTAGGGTTGTGTATACCATATGCGTGATATCAACATTTTTGGCAACCTAGCTAGGATTAAGCTATAACCAAATATATGCAAAAGTTTTACAGGAAATTGTTGTTGTATGGACGAGGTTACCTTATTATTCCACCATTGCATACATATTAAAAGCTTTCAAGTTTTTATACCAACTGAACACAGTTGCTATTAAGTTAGCAGGGCTGTACTCTGAATTTTAATCGCTTTCTGAAGCAATTAACTACTAATTGCTCAATTTATTAATTAAAATCTTGCATGGTAAATTGAGCTTAATTAAGTCATTAATTGCGTAAATGTGCTATGTTAAAATAATAGATTTAAATGCTAATGAGCAAGAGTTTTTTAGATTTTAACTCACTACAAAGCAATTTTAATTTTTGCTAGGTAAAGAATATTTTAAAAATAGTATAAATCGCGTAAGGCTCCCACGCAAAGAAGAAGCTTGATTGCAGCAGTAGGTCAATCGTCCTAAATAACAATTGTAGTAAAATTTCATAAAACTAGTAATTTTTATTTTTTGTTTTCTGAAAATCGTAGCCTTTTACTGAAATAACATTTTCTTTCCAAGATTTTAGCGAAAAAAGATTTTACATGTTGCTCAAAAGCTCATAACGTAACGCTGATCAAAGAAATCTGGCTAAAGCGACGATACTTTTTAGCAGTTTTATTTGTTTTAAGTTTGTGCAGATGTTTGTAACAACATCTGATGATCATCACCAGTTAAAATAAGCATAAAAAAATTGCATAATAATAATAATTAAATAGATTTAAGCTCGATAAGTGCTGTAACCCATTCAAAATACTGTATTTTGCAAAAAAACTTCGATGCCTTATATTACGTTGAAATTGGTCCGTAATCTCAGAGTCAACCGCATAGAAATTGTAAGTGCCTGTATATGAATATATTTCTTTTATTTATTTTATGAGAAATTACTTAATTATACTTAATTTCAGTTGTTTATTTATAAATTTATGTTCTTAGTGTTTGAGGAATTGAACTATGTCAAGTGAGCATGATAAGCTGCTGTGTTATAAGCCTTCGTACTCTTAAAATGCACACACACACATACGAATGTACATGCATACATATTTACATACATATGCAGGTGTAATAACTATGCGTGGCCGTGTAGAAACATACCTGAATTTAGCATCTTATCTTTTTCAATTCACATATTTAAATACCCAGAAAAGAAAAAACACGTTTAAATCACATTCAAAAATGCTATGCTTTTCAGATTTTAGAAAAAGCTGTTTTGATCAATAGCAATAATTTTTTACTAAAAAAATTTGGCATTTTTTCCAAATAAATTTTTTTCAGAAATCTAATAAAATTGTGTATCTGATTTTACAATTTTGTTTACGGGGCCAAAATCAGTAAAGCATTTAACTAAGTAAATAAATTGTTTGTCTAAAATCGGTCCTATAAACAAAATTTTAAAATCAGATACACAATTTTATTAGATTTCTGAAAAAAATTTATTTGGAAAAAATGCCAAATTTTTTTAGTAAAAAATTATTGCTATTGATCAAAACAACTTTTTTAATTTTTCGTTTATTTTCTTTGACATTAAAATCAGATAATATTTTTATTAGGATCCAAAAAATATTTGTGGAAAAAATTGAAATTTTAAAAAAAATGTTTGTTTGAACAAAAATCCCTGAAGTTTTTCTGTGTAGTTCTGGGTTTTTTCTACATATTTTTACCTACTTTTTTACTGGGTATATATACTGTGTTGAAGAATGAAGCACTTTATTTGTAAATATGAGTTCAGCAAAAGATTTAAACCCTTTGTTGACAGTTTTTTTTTAGTAAATCAAACTATTTGCAAAAATGCAATACTTTAAAATAATATTGCCTGCTAATTATTTTTTTACGACTTTTATAAATCATACGCTACAATTTATTTTTATTACATAAGAACCGCTTTCGTGAGAAACGGTAACTTGATTTTCGGGTAAATACTCTTTATAGGTGGTAGGAATAATACACAAAACTTTACATAATTTGTTTGGCACACTTTATTTTAAATGAATTTTTCATATATGTTGAAATATTTCGATAAAATTATTTTTTGCTTATGAGGATAAATGTGATTTATGCAAGTTGGGTACCGGACCAACCATTAAGGCTCTGGCTTTTCAAATGCTGTGCTACCTGATGTTTCGGCCGTGCTCAGGGGTAATGGGATGGATCTGCTAGATTAAAAAAAAAAAATATACACAAATAAAAAAACTGTATAAGCTGGAAACTGATGATATGATTAAGGTGTCAGTGTCTCTTCCTATTTCTACACACTCCCTACTTTGCTGTACCGAAAATATTTACACAGCCCACAATTCTGATCCCTGATTACCTCCCTTAACCTTTCATGATAAAAAAATAAACCTTACGTATTCATTTTAATTTCCAAATTTATTTAAACAATATAGTAGGTAAGCCTTCGATATGTATTATTCGAAAACATCAATAAAAATTTTTTGTAAGATGCAAATGTAAATGAGTATGTATGTAATGTAACAAAAAAAAATTGAATTAAAAAAAAAAAATTAATATTTTAAATATGCATAAGTTCTCGTATAGGAAGATTAAACTTAGAGCTTTATGTTGGTATTGTTGGTAGTGGATAGTTGGATAGTGTCTTTACAAGGGGGGGAAGTCCCGACGCAAGGAGTAACAAAACTCAATGTTACAAAATCAAAATTGTTGAATGTTTAACCCCGTTGGTTGGTTTTCCTCTTTGATATTGAAGAAGCCTTAGTTTTAGTCTCCGCCAAAAACGTAAATTTAGTCTTGAATAGCTTAACCTCGCCAAGAGGATTACGACTGTATACTGCGACAATTCTTAAGTAGGTGCTTCGTCAATTATATGATCTTAATTTAAGGTTTCCGTTAAAGTTGTAGGTATAATTGTATAATAAAATAATTCTTACCTTATCAGGGAAAAGGAACAATTTACATGAAATTCTAACCATCTATTCAAGGGAATTTCCTGCACAACTAATATGTCTCTTCCTATTTCCCCTTCTTTGTTATAGATGAACTATATATTATTAATATTTATTTCGAACTGAATTTTTCAAACGTTTAACAACTAATAAAATTTTCTGTTTTTTTTTTTCTTGAAACCAAAAAAAAAAAATGTCTAAAAATAATGTAAATGAAATTCCAAGCTAACTACAATCATATTTTTTTGTTTTTTTTATATTCCCCCTCTATGTACGCTTTGAGAAACATTTGATTTCACGCCTCACAATTGGGATCTATGATAAATGTTGGTTGCTTCATTCCAGGTTTCTATTTAAAGTTTCTTGATTACGGGAAATTTTGTGGTACAATTTGCACAGAAGCATGGAACTCTTTGCTTAATCATACTGGGCGTAAAAATAGCCTTAGGCAGCCTTAACTTACTTGCAAAATATTTTAAGGTGTTTCTCAAAAACTCAATTGACATAAAGTAAATTGTTAAATTAAAATAAGTAAAATCTATAGAAAGTCAAGAAATATATTAAAACATTTATACATTTATTTTCATACACCCAGAAAACAGCTTAGTGATGGCAATCGCTTTCATTGCAAGTTGAATTTGCAATCAAATTTTTCTTTTGTGGATCTGTAGTAACATTAAAAAATCAAACGTTTCAGTTGGCAATAACTTTGGTTATCATAACTGAAACCGTTTTCTCTGTATAGTTAAAAAAAAAATCCAATCAAAAAGTATACTCGTACTTTTGTTAAAAAAAAAAGAAAATTTTGTAAAGCTGTTTTAATAACTTTTAAGAAAAGTAAGATCCTGCAGTTTTTTAATAATAAATTTTTAAGGAGCTAACAAAGTCTGTTTGGATATTTTAGCTTAAATCCATTTTAATCAGCACAAATGGAAAAATGCCATTAAAAATGTTTTTTGCGCATTATGTGATCAGCAAAAAACTAACTTAAAAACGACCTAAATGATATTTCTTGAATTTAGAAACATTTTAATATAATGCGCCACAAACATTAACAATTTAAAATAAATTTAAATTTCAAATAAATTTTTTAATCGATTTCTTCATACAAACCAGTATTTAGTGCATTTTTGTTTCTCCTTTTAAGTGAGTGAGAACTTTCACGGTATACCAAATAGTTACTTATAAAACTTGTAAGTATTTTAAACATACATACAGACACATGTTTATTCTGTTTATAATTGCAATGAAAAGAATCACAGAATTTTCCTCAGGCAGTTAGTTTTCTTTTTATAAAAAAAATTTTCAACATACTCAAGACATACTTGAAACATAACTCTTTTTTTTGCATCAACAATTAAGTACATACTAAAATAACATAACAATAACAACAACTACATACTTGTTCCATGCCGGATGTTAAGTTTATTTAATGTAATGTGACAAGTGTTTTACTATTTGTGTCCTCTTGCACTGATTGTACAAGAAACGCATAACTCCTAGGGTGTATTGCATAAATTATTTATATATTTAATTTTGTTTATAAAATTAAAAAGACGAATAATTTTAATACATAAACATTTTTTAATAAAAAAAAATTAAATTGATAAATATTCATTTTAAATGGCAAGAACAGTACTTGTTTTGCAATTTCAAAAGAGTTTTTTAATCGATCTTTAAGAACTCGGGAAATTAACAAGTTTCAACTCAAGCCTGATCTTTGGAAGATGTTTGGATGTATACACACGTATGCATATAAGTTCGAACAAATTTAAGAAAAACATAATTTAAAACTCGACTCTGCCAAAATATTGATTAGAAAAACAAAAAAATTTTCATCGAAAGATCCCATTTCAAACAATAAAATCAAGAAACTTTCTATAATTTGGCTGACTTTAAGAAGAAATTTTCTTCCGTAACTTTGGTTGTCTTCTAATAAACATATTTGGCGAATTCACAAGGTACGATACGATAGCATATTGTATTATTGTCATATAATTTCACAATAGCATAAAAATTTTGTTGTTGCTTTTCATACGAAACTTGTTGTGAAACAATACAACTTTGTTTGATATGTTTTTTGTGATGTCATATTATATACAAAGTCATGCGCCAAGCGCCTAAAACGAAACGGCGAGTTTTTTAATTTATTTTTAGAGCCGCTAGCACTCGCATCCGTTAAAAACGTCTATACTAAAAACTTAGGCAAAACCGCCAAAGAAGATTCCTTAAGCCGCCTCCGCCGGCAAAAATAGCCGGCACTGCTCTCTGACACATCAGCTGTTTTTTGTTTACGTAAAAAATAACAAAATTCTTGTGATTTTTTACTTAAACTTTGCTTATTTTAATGGATTTTAGAGATTCTAACCAGGTTAGATATAGACTATTTTGTGTTTTCATGGGTCTAATTTCTACAAATTATTAAGTTAAGCCAAGAGCAGCACCAGATTTATGTACATAAATATGTGTTTGTTTTTCTATCGTTTGGTCGTATCAGCTGATTTAGATTTTAAATACGACACCTACAAATATACGAAGAGTTGTTCACAACGGTCATATTTTTTGGTTGTATTATTTTACAATATATGATTTCACAAGACCTTGTGAATTCACCAAATATTTCTAAAACAGTTTTTATATTTTAAGCGTAAACTTAATATGTGCTTGTATGGTTTCATATATTTTTCGTTTCCTCTTTCATCTGATGTCTTAGGCAGTGCATATATGGAAGTGAACGTGTTGGCATATTACTGCATGCGATTTTTCTACCCTTAAGAAAACTTAAGGATTAGTGTCTGCAAGTCAACACTTTTATCCACCGTTTTTGCAGCTTTTTGGTAAAGTTGTAAGCTTACGCTCATATTTATAATAAATAAGGCAGGTTTATATTGGGCTCATTTGATAGATGTCATTATCAATTAGCTCTTAATAAGCCTTTTGTAATTTTTAAAAATATAAGCGTAAGCGTTTGGAATAAACTCGTTTCTTTTAGTCGCATATTATACTTGGTAGGGATAATATGTGTTTGTGCAGATGTTTGTAACACCTAAACATGATAGTCTAAGACCCACCATTAATTATACCGAACCTTTAATTATAGCCTCCTTATTTCTTTTCGGTATATTTTTTAGCATAGCCACCATTAAAACTTCCTCCTGAAATGAACATTTTGGGATATAATTAGCTAGAATATTACTCAATATTCTCAGTTAGAAATGCTTACCAAAATTTGTGAAGATTGTACCCTAATTGACCTACCGTAGTAAGCGCTGCTTTGAAAATCGAATTTACCTTCCTCACAAAACTCACCATATGGTGGTATTTAATATGAAATAAATTGTGGTGTAGAAGTATAATTTTTTTTTTTTGCTTTTTTATTAAAGTGCCAAATGCTAAAATAAAGTATGGACTATAATTATTTTCACGTACTAGTTATACGTTGTTTCGAATGTCTATATAGGTTTGCCCCCAACAGAACTAACTTGTAAGTAGTAATTATGTATCTAAGTAATTGATTTTAAATGAAACGCACAAGTGAAATTTCTACCCCAGAAAGCATTGCCAGTACATTTACATTTGCATTTCCTGCAGGGTAGCAAGCCACAACTCACACACGTACTTATGCAAATCGTCGTACATACAAGCATTTAGTAAAACTGTTATTTCTGTGGCATATGTAGAGCACGATTTAATTCAATTTCTTGGTTTTCATCATTTTGGTTTTTTTTGTTGCCACAACATGTCACTTCTCTACTCTCTCTGGTTTATGTCTTCCTTTTTTCTTTCCTTAGTTCTCTTATTAAAACATTTTTCGCCTACTTATAAGCAGCTACTAATGTTAATGTTCACATAAAATTTTGCATAAATACACACATACATACAAGCACTCATAGATCCATACACGTACGAATGTATAAGAAACGTAAGTTAATGCTTGTTTCTTACTGCAATATTTATAATGTAAACAATTTCAGAGTCATCAGCCAACGCAAGTACTGCAACAACATCAACTCATAACCTACAATTACAAAATATGTACATATTTTTCCTTAAGTGGAACTGCCTCTTATAACATTTTGTTTAAAGATTTTATTTTAAGTAAGTACCCACATCACTAATGTAAGTGGTAAGAGTATATTACAGATGTCTGTAACGCCCAAAAATAATGGACTGAGACCCACCTTCAATTATACTGATCGACTCAAAATCACTTACTGAGTCGATTGCAACATGGTTGTTCATGTATTCTGGAGGTCGCATTTTCGGAGATTTTTTTTTTTAAATATGGCACAGATTGGTTTTTGTCATTCGGGCGACGAAGCCTATTAAAAATGCTGGTGATTGGTTCATTATTTTATAAATCCCCATACAAATGCCCTTCTAGCAGCATAAGCTTTACTTTATAGGCTATAGCTTCTTCGAATATTACTTTATTTTTACATATTTTTTGATATATTTATCTTCTTTCACACCAAATGTTAAATAGAATCCTATAAAAAACACTCTACTGTCTACAATGGGTCCCTTATAAGTGAAACTACCGGAACTTACATTTGATCTGAAATATTGCAAACAGTAAATGCTTTAAAAATGTGAAAACATATGCGCAAATCTATTTAATTGTAATAAAGCCATACCCTTTACATACTGGTAAGGGTATACATATATCAGTTTGTCATTTCGTAATATCTCTTAATATAATAATAGCGACTTCATAAAGAATATATATTTTAAATCCTTAAAGATCGGAAAGTCGATACAATTGTTCAAATGTTGTAAACTTTCTGTTGAAAACTACAATAGCCATACACTTTAAGCCCACCACAAATAATTATAATATTTACTTTTCGAAAGAGCTTGCCTAGATAAGGTGACTGGATAAACAAAAAGACCAATGTGAAGGGTATTAAAAATTCGGCACAGCCGAATATAGCGCTCTTACTTGTTAACATTTCAAAATGTAAGTATCTAAGTGTTTGTTTAATGTTGAGTTTGTAGTTTCAAGCTAAATTAGAGTTTGTGCTTTGAATTATTATTTGTATTACTTCTGTGTTCTTCAACTATTGGAGGAAAATAAATATGGTCGTGTACTTTATGGTTATGTATAAAGGAGTGTGTTAATGAAAAGAAATAGTTTTAGCTCCAACACCTTTAGGTTATGGTTTAAAAGAGTTTATATATAATATTTTTTTAACATACATACAAACATACGAACATATGTACAATCATAAGTATATATAATTTTGTTTGTGTTAGCTAATATTCAATAAGAAAAATCTATCCACCCAATCAATGTACTTTGGAAGTATTGAAAAACTTAATATTTTTCATTTTCGTTACGTTTAACTGTAATTTTTGCTAAAGTATATTGAAGCAAAAATTTTACTTTTTTATACGTTCTTTAAGATAAAATATTCCTTTTCCCGATTTCCCATTGTTGTTTCTATAATTGTTGATAGCAGAGACAAAAAGAAAAAGAAAAACGTTATCGAATAACAAAATAACAAGATGAACACCATAAGCAAAAAAAAAAAAAAAAACAGAAATTGCATACGAATACGTTCCATGAAGGAACAAAAGAAACGGAAAAATGAACACATAAAACATTATTTGGGCGAAAAAAACAATATGAAATTTTTTTAAATTTATTTGTTCAAGAACTGCCTAAAGGTACTTTAAGATGGGAAAAAACTAGTAGCACAAGGAAACTTTTTGGCTTTTCTTGATTTCTTCTTTTGGTAGTCAACGCTAAAGTAGTCGAAATAGAAACGGTAACAAGAGCACTTTGACTTGTGGCATTTAGATTAAGTGAATGGTTACTCAAAAAATAATACACAGAAAGAAAAAACACCTTCTAAAATCAAAAATTTTATTCCTGAATTAAACTAAGATCATAAAGTTTAAAGAACGATCCGTTTTCTTAAATCAAGCCTATTCGGATTACTTTTAAAAATCAGGCAGTAAAAACCTATTATTTTTAATGTATTTTAACATTTAAAAACCGAGTGTCTCGGTGGCCTAGAAGTTGCACGCTGGTGCTGCAGGGTTAAATAGTTAAAATATTAAAAATTAATGAAACAAAAATAATATAAGAAAACTCTTTTCTCCGTTAGTCAAAAAAATTATCCCCTTTACGATTAAGTCAAGCCGATCTTTTTAAGCTTATATTAAGTACAGTTAGAATCTTAAATCAATTTTTTTAGGCTTAAATGTGGCTAAAAGTAAGACATTCCAACTTGATAAATCGTACTTGGCTTAAGAGAAGGCGTACTCACCGTACCTTTGGCACCATTATGGCTTGATTCAAGTAAAGATTACTTTGTTTTAATTTTTGTGTGTACAAATGTACACGTGTTTGTAAATATTTGGGTATGTGTGCAAGAGCAATGGCAGTGAATAGATATGAAATGGTGTACTTCAAAACACATTTACACCAACTGAAACTGCAACTGTAACGGTCTATAAGTCAGTTTTCTTTAGCTGCATTCGGCACTGAGAATGTGTTTTATTTAAAAAATAATTTCTTATAATAATTTACAGATACTTACTTGAACTCACACTTATACGTAGATTCTGCTGCAAATGTTCTATTTATGGATTAAAGGTAGAGATGTTTTATTCCGTTTCATTTTATCACTTTAAATTTTATTTTTTGTGGTTTATATAAATACCATTAACTGTCAAAATAACTTGTTCTTTGAATAAAAAAAACTTTGTCTGGTAATAAAACTGCATTTAAATAAGTAACCTTTTAGACTAACAAATTATGACAATTTTTAAGTATATATGTGTGCTTCTACATATGTACCTACAAATGCATGTGTGTGTGATCATTTTACAATGGATTTTTCTTTTTTATTTACTTATACATACATACTTTTGAAATCTATTATCATCTGTATTAAAGGTTTTTGTAAATATTTAAACTCAGTTTAACTAATTAACGTTAAATATTTATTTGGAAAGTTAATTTTTGGAGTTTCAGGTATATAAGCGCTATTACTTAAAATGTTGCTAAAGTCTATATGTACTTTTAAATTTGTTCAATTTGCAACCTTTTGTAAGCTTAGAATTTGCGATTTACGAAATTCGAAAAACATTCAGCCCAGGCTGAACAGGATGGGCACTGACCTGCTGCTCAGGGGGGGTTCTGAGGTGCATTAGTGGAACTCTCACAGGGCACTGCGATGTGAGATATAGGACAAACAAATGGGACAGCAACTTTCCATGGTATGCGGGGACGAGGAGGAGATACAGACGGTAGAACATCTTGTCTGCCACTACCCTGGGCTGAGATTCGCCGCAGAGGTGGCTTGGAGGGCGCTTTTAGATGGACTTGGTGAAGTCCCTGGCTGTGGGCTGGGGAGCATCATAGGTTTCATTAAGGGGTTTGGGTGGCTGGGCAGATAGGTGATTCAGTGCCTATGACTACTGACTTTCTTGGACATCTTGCCTGTCTTTACTTTAATTTTTCTTTTCTTGACTCTTCTGAAAGGATTCACAATGGGCCTGAGGGCCTCCGAGTGGAGGTGGCGAGTTGGACTAGCCACTACCCTTCGTTACATAACCTAACCTAGAGATTTATACATGTTTTACGTGTTTTGTACATATTTTTAATAAATTGACATTGGCCTTGGTGATTTCTTTATCCCTTTTCAAAACTGTTTTGCTGCTAAATAACACCAAAAATTTCCTAACATTTTGAAAAATTATCAAATTTAATTTTGCAAAATTTGAAACAATATTGACCGTACCTGCCTTAGTAATCTTTACCCGAAGATTATGTTAACGTTTTATGTTTTCGTGGGTAGGGAAAACACCCGAACTTAAGTACACTTAGTATAAAATGTGGTTTGGGGTATAATATGGTCGAGCTTGATCGAGTATAACGTTCTTATATGTGTTTTTTTTTTAATATTATTAAGTACAAACCAACTTTCCGTTCAAGTTTAATTTAGCTTATCACTAATATCAATAACTTGTTAAAAATGTTTTTGCCAAAAAATAGATAAAATCCTTTAAGACAATCCGTGTAGTATTTTATATTTTAAGAGAGTTTTATCTAATTTTTTTAAACATTTAAACATACTAAATACATAGTAATTATACACATTCATATGTATGTATGTATGTTTGTATATGATTGCATGTTAATAACAGTGAATATTTATATGTATTGTTAATTTAAAACAAATTAATTTTTTTAAAAAATTTTAAAACAATCAAGGGTTTCCACATGTACTTTTCCTATGAAATCTAAACCAACACGCACACATCCATACCATCTAAGCATGTAAAAATTAAAGTAAGAAAATAGTCACTACTCTTGATCTTCTGGCAGATAGTGGCATATTTTAATAGAAAAAGATAATTTACTTTTAAATTTATTTATTACCTTTAAACATAAATCGCAAGAAAATATTGTTCAAAATAGTTAAAATGGTTTCATATTTTCCCCCTTCAAATTGTACTATTTCTGTGATAAAAATTGTTTGAGGAGGGAATGAGCATGTGTTGCATTCACATACATATATACGTTTATATAAATGTATGTATTACTTATTTAGTATTTAGTTACTTATTGTATGTACTGCATGATGATTGCCGGAAGGTAAAGATTTCTAATTAAAAACTGTTTGCAGCATATAAAGGATATAACTATAAAATGAGAATAAAAATCAGGCCCCATCTGTGTATCTTTGCGCATATCTGATATCCTTCTCTCCCCACAAGCACGTGCATATGTCAATATGATATGAAGCTTTGACTGTACGACGATAGACCTTTTTGAATGAAAGGGGTTTTTGTTGGCAGAATTTCAATAGAATTTGTTATAAAAAGGTAACTTTTAAAGAATTAAAAATGAGATGCAAAAGATTACGAGAATGTTTACATGGTGTAGCTAATTAATTTTTCAAATTTAGATATTGTCGAGCATCATAAATAGTATAACGCAACACTACATACAGATGCTTAACTTTGTATTTAATGCATTTGAAAACTTAATACAAATAGTTATTTAAAATGATTTGTTTTCATAAACATAAACACTATGATTTTCTTCTGTTGTAAAAAATAAAGATGGAAGCGTTGGTAAACTGACGTAAATAAGTATTTTTTTTAGCTTGTGTGTTTCCATTTATTTTATACATATATAAGAAAACTAGCTTTCTTAAATCAAGAATTTTATTCTTGAATTTATCCAAAATCTGTTTAAGTACGATTCTTACTTACATTTTCTTGAATCAAGCCTATTCGGATTGCTTCAACAAATTAAGCAGAAAAAAAGCTTATTGTTTTAATATATTATTTTACATTTGAAAACAAAGTGTCTCCGTGGCCTAGAGGTAACGCGCTTGTGCTGCAGTACAAAAATCCGTGGTTCGAATCTCAGCTTCGGTAAATACAAAAAACTAAATTTTTAAATTATAAATTAATTATAAATAAAAATAAACTATAAAAAAATTCTTTTTCTTTGATAAAGCTCCATAAGTCAAAAAAATGACATTTCATTTTCGAATTAATCCCGTTTATGGCTTAAATCAATCTTTTTGTGGCTTACATCAAGTACGGTTCCGAA
This sequence comes from Melanophora roralis, assembly GCA_963583895.1. Taxonomy (NCBI): domain Eukaryota; kingdom Metazoa; phylum Arthropoda; class Insecta; order Diptera; family Rhinophoridae; genus Melanophora; species Melanophora roralis. The sequence goes on from OY757187.1 coordinate 155,322, forward strand.
CTTAAATAAAACCTTTTTTGGCTTAATTGTGGCTAAAAGCAAGAAATTCGTACAAAGAAAGAAATCAAGCCTATTCGGATTGCTTCAACAAATCAAGCAGAAAAAAGCTTGTTGTTTTAATATATTATTTAACATTTGAAAACAAAGTGTCTCGGTGGCCTAGAGGTAACGCGCTTGTACTGCAGTGCAGAAATCCCTGGTTCGAATCTCAGCTTCGGTAAGTACAAAAAATGAAATTTTTAAATTATAAATTAATTATAATTATAAAATAAAAATAAAATATAAAATTCTTCTTCTTTAATAAAGCTCCATAAGTCAAAAAAATGATATTTCACTTTCGAATTAATCCAGTTTACGGCTTAAATCAATCTTATTCACGCTTACATCAAGTACAGTACGGTTCCGAACTTAGATCAATCCTTTTTTGGCTTAATTGTGGCTAAAAGTAAGAAATTTCGTACTTGATTTAAGAAAAACCGTACTCACCGTACTTTTGACACCGCTATGGCTTGATTTAAGTAAAGTTTTCTTAGATAATTTTTTGTGTGTAGATATATCTATTTATAACGGTTACAGGCAAAAGATGGGCGACGCGCCCTTATATTTTCTCTTAGCTTACGTGCGTGCCAGCCTTGCCAGCTGGTTACATTTCATGTACATTTTATATAGCTTTTTGACCGTCTATGTAACATACAAACGTTCTCCCGGAATAAGTATTTTGAGCTATAAATGGCTCGAATATTACTTAACCTTCTCAAAATTATTCACATATCTTTATCTTTATTCCACCAATTATTATACTGAATACAATATATTAACGGTATATATTTTTATATAGCCTCCATATAATAGTGGTGTAGGGTATAATAAGGTCGAGCTTGACCGACTATATTTTCTTACTTGTTATGGCTTATAAAGTCCAACAAAATTAGAGGCATATAATGAGTGTCTGTAATTAAATGTTCTTTAATCATGATAAATTAATGTAAAATCTTAGACGCTATATTTTTTTTAAATTAAAACTCTTACAATTAATTAATCACCTGGCTTCAATTAAAGCTAAAAAAAATAAACTCCCATATTTCCTGAAACGCAACGCCCTAAAACAAAAACAAGATGTATGGAAAAGGTTTTTAAATTTAATTTTTTTCCACAAAATATTTTTTGTTATTATGTGTTGCGTTTTACGTAATTAGGCACTAAATAAAAAAATTAAAAAAAAAACGTTTAAAGTGGGGTGGCAAATGTGAGATTTTTGTTGCGAAGCTAAAATTAAGAACCAAAATAATCTATTGTTTGTTTGGTTTTGTAAGTGTTAACTACTTTCACAGAAACAGTGATTCCTTTATTGCAACTTTCATTATAAGAAATTTTGCCAATATTCTTACATTGATTTTCTTGTAAATTTTTTCTTTCTTTTAAAATTTACACCTTTTAATAATATATGACCCGTTAAAGAGTGGTAAAAAAGTATCGTAATATGTATTATCATTACACGTTTAATGCTTTTACAGGTGTCGGCCCAAAAAAACTTTTCCATTATTTGAAAGAAAAAATTATATAAGTTGTTTTAAATAATTATGATGTTGCTGTTAATGTTTCAAAAATAAATTTTACAATTAAAAAAAAAAACTGCGTCGCTTAAATAACTGCCGAATTAATTTTAAAAATTGGCAGTCAGTTTGCAAAACTTCAAAGAAACTTTGAACCTGGGTTCCTTTAGTTTTCAAAAAAAGGGCTGGTTGTTACAACCCTATTTTCTAAACTACTTGAACATTAGCGTCTAAAAAAATTTTAGCTTAAATCTTACTTATATTCGATTATCGATGAAAAACAAGGATACATTGTTCTTAAGCAAAAAGTTTTTTCAATAGTAATTTTTCAATAGTAATTTAGCATATTCTTAAGCCCACCGTAATTAACAATTTCTTTTATTGTGAAGTACATGCTTAATGAATATGTTTGTTGTTGGTAGCGAGGAAAGAAATAAAAGTTTTTTAAAACTAATATAGGCAAAAACAAAAGCAACTTCTAACTAAATTATAACAAATTGCAACTTTTGTTGCACACGATTTTCCAAAATAATTATTCAGAATCTATAAACAGTTTATTTCAAGCGCTAATTGCAAAATTATTTAAAGCGAACAACTTAAATACATATTATTGTGATGAGAAGAAAACATTTGTGAAAAGTTATCTAGTTTATATTTATCGATAATTCAAAAACTTAAAAGCGTTTACTATGAATGAAAATGAATTAAAATAAGAATAGTCGTTTCTCTTTGCAACATATTGAAAACTCCATCCTTAACTTTAAGCACAAAGTTTACTTAATGATAGCCAAGTTAATTCCTGTTAAAGGTACACAACAAAATTACTAACAAAAACCTTAACAATTAAATTAAGCCCCGCAAAAATTTTAATTGTCGTTATGAACTGGCGTTTAACATTTAAAATATGGGTTCGAAAAATTAACCAAACTGAGTGTCTTAGACAAAAAAAATTCTAGTGAGTAATTTTATTGGGCTTCATAAGAAAAAACAAAAAAATTAACAAAGTGTGTGCAATCATATATTGATCATTTATATTCTTTCAATGTGATGTAGTTAAGCATTTTTGCAAACTTCATCAAAAAAGAAATGCTACACATTTAATTCAAGGTAAGGGACTTTTTTATCTAAAAAAAATACAATAGTTTTCGGATCGAGAGTTAAGATAAAAGTAATAAATGTAATATTGCTAAATAGCGAAAAAGAGCTCGGACACGATGAAAAATGTTAACTGGAACAAAAAAGACACACTTAACATTTTTTTTATAACAAACGTAGAGAAAAAGCAGCCATACATTTGCATAAATCCTGATCTCCGATTGGCCACCAACGGCTTATAAGAGAAGAAGGTCAAGGATGAGTGAAGAAAATATAAATTCTCCGACGGATGAAAATTGCACACTGCTAAAATCTCTATCACAATGCACTTTTCATCTACAAGGCTTAAAAGCTTTTTTTTATCGATTAAAAGCATAATACTTCTGGTTATTTAACTCTTGGATGTTTTTTTTTTTCAAAAATTTATAAAATTTATATATAATCAATGTATTTTAATACAATATATGTATGTATATAGTACTCACCACATTCGAGATCAAACATCATTGACGTGCCATGCACGTACACCCTTATATCCCTTTAGAGAATTTCACGCAACCTGGTGACTCTTTGCAAATGGATCGGTAAATCCTGGACCCTTTCTGAAAAAATTAACAAGTCATACATGTAAAGATTTGTTGTAGGCTTAAGTTTGTCTTTATCCATTTCTTTGGTTCTTACACAGAATCATCAGTAGATTTTAACAAAATTCTTGAAAAATCTTATGAACACTTTTTGCCTTTATAAAATACATAACTTTAATAAAATCATTCAATATTATAATAAATAAAAAAAAAATATTCAAGAGTCTTTTTTAAAACCCCAATAAAACATTTAATATTTTGATTTTCTTTTTCCCTACAACAGTTACATCCGAAAAAAATATTTAAAAAAAATTTTTTTTCTATAAGAAACATAATAAAGAATAGCTACAGAATTCCATGATGTTTAAACTGACGACTAACAAAGTTAAAGATGTTTTGAGAACATTATATAGCGTCCTGTTTCGGGAACAATCTCTCAGCAAAATATCATCTCTGCAGATAAGATTACTGGAATATAATACTGTTAAGGACATAGAAAAATTAAACTGCAGATGATTAAATTAATTTTCAAAAGTTTTCAAACGTATAAACTTTATAATTAAAGTTTTATATCTTTAATACTTTTTAAGTACCCAAGTGCTTAAAAAATTAAAACATAGCTTGTCGATACAAGCTTTAATTTTTCCCCGCGAATGTGCATAATTTTTTAAAATGATGATCTTCAAGTAGGGGATAATTGATACATTTTGTTTACGTTTCTTAGCAATAACATAAACTATTATTAGTGGTGGCCTAGTGGTCGAAACTTAATCGTTGTTTGCTCCCCGTTGCTTATGGATATATTAAAAAATATAAAAAAAATGTTAATATTTTATTGTTGACCTTTAATAGTTATTATTCTGTGGTATAGTTATTTTGGATTTAGGTAAATTTTTCCTTTTAAATAAAACTCAAGTTGTTTGTATCAATAATAAGCTTACATCAATAATAGTTTTTTTAATTAAATGTGACCACCTTTTTTAATTAAATATATTTGCGAAATATCCCTAAAGGTGGTGTAATATTGAAATATATATAAAATAGATTTTTCCTTTACAACAACTGCAAACAACTTGAGTTTTATTTAAAAGAAAAAATTGACCTAAAGCCGAAATAACTATACCACAATATGAAAAAATTAAAAAAAAATACTTTGATAAAAAGATAAACTAAAATTTTGTTATTTTTAAACGTTTAAGGCCACTCCGTACCCATATGTACATGCGTGGTGCGGACATTATGTGTTTGTGAAAGTATTTTATTATCACTTCCTAAGTTGTTTGAACAAGTATGTATCCATGTATTTCTTGTGATTTAATTGCAGGTCGCATTTTTGTAACTAATTTAATAAAATTTACCATACATAATTTTCCTAGCACCGGGACGGAGCTCTGTTGTCTATAACTTAATTTTTGTTTCATTCATATGAAGCTAAAGACATTTTCCAGGCTATATGAGACTAATTTGTAATATTGTGAAGAATTGTGCTTTGGTAGATCTATAGCTTATTAATTAACACATAAAAGTCCTTCTCCCAAAAACTTAGAACAGATAATAACAGTGACATATATGTGAATATGATCAATTTGTTTTTAAAAAAAAATGAGCTTGTTAAGTTTTGTGAAGACCGATCCCCTATTGACGTCCTTACCTCCTATTTATCTGCTTAGATTGCAAAAAACAGTTGCATCAAAGTTTTTTTTCCCACAAAAATCCGAGATTATTTATAAGTAATAACTTATAAATACTTTATGCATTAAGGTACTATAACAAATCATGTCTTGAATAATTTTTATATGAAGAAGAAAATATTCTTTTAAAAGTTATATTTAAGAAATTAGGCTTTATCCCAGAAATTGTGCTAGCCCCCATAAAACTTGAAGGTGGATGTCTGGGCATTACAAACATCTGCACAATCGCATATAATAGAGGTATTACGTATACGTATGTAGGGCGGTTATAAAAAAATGAAAAAACCCCTTAAAATATTAGAACTATTTATAGTTAAGAGGTTCGTTCAGAAATGAGATCGTTTATGGAAATAAATTAAATGCATAATAGTTCCAATAATCAAGTACTGATTAAAATGAAAATCTAATGGACCATACATTTTTTTTATTCTTCTAGCATTTATGTAACAAAACTGGAGCTTACAAAAATTATTATTCCTTTTTGTGTACCTGGTTTTCTCTTATAATATTTTTCCTTTAAAAATATGCACAATCAAATGGTCGTAAGCTAAATCAATATGTAAAAGCATTTGTTTTTCATAAAAAAATAAATTTAAAGAGTATAAATCTGAAGTGTCTTTGGCTTTTATATGACGTTCTTTTATTATTATTTTTCCTTTTTCTTGAAAATGCATTGTCAAATAACCTCAAGCACACTTTGCAAACAACAATCATATTTAAATCAACCATACATGTGTACACATATACATACTAACTTACATATGTATGCACATTTTTATATAGAAATATTATAAAAACATTTCTCTGTTAGTTTGTACGTGTTTGTAACTTAAATAAGACATTTAAATAATGCTTAGTATACAAGACAAAAGTCCTGGAAAACATTTACACATGTATATAAATCTGTTTGTACATGCATTTGATATATATAGATATACATGGTACACTTACGAATATGTATGTATGCATATGATTATTTATTCGTAAGCACATACATATGTATGTACATATATGTTTCTATGTCGTAGCCTAAACTGAGAAGGTGACTCAAAACTTAAGTATAAAAGAAAATTCAAAAAGTAGGCGTTTGTGCCGAAGTGAGCTCATTATATTTGGTCACACTACAGGCAGTTTAAAACGAATATATTTTTGATATCAAACAAACTTGTTAAAACTGATGAAAACGGTCGATTAATATTTTAATAGATCCATACGCATAATGTGGAACAAGCCTGCATAAAGTTTTTGGTTAATACTGATATAAACTAAAGAAATAAAAGCTCGATTGACCATAAATTTTTTTAATTTTTTTTTTTACGGCCTAAAATCTTAAACTGAACTGCTAAGCTGTAGATCACAAGTACGTCAAATAGAACTGGTATCTATTATACAAATATGTATAAGATATCTGACATTACATCAATACTTCTCATTTGATTGTAATTTTGAACATTTTTTGTTTTCTCTTATCAACTAGTTATATTCTACACACGCCCCTTCTCAATAGAGTTGTGCTTAATAGTTCAATTGACTGACCGGTCTTTTTGTTTCAATTTAGTTTAGTGAACTAGGTCGGTCTTTTAGTTCAATAGCTCTTTTAGGTTAATCGGTCCTTTTTTTAATTAGCCTTTTATTTCAACCGGTATCTTTTATGTAAGGTTTTTTTGGAAATTTTGAATATTATTTTACGAAATAAAAAATTTAAACACATTTGAACATAAATATAGCTTCTTTTAGGTGTTTTTAGTAAAAAAAATTATTTTAATATCAGTTTGTTCGATTTTGCAAAAATTATACAGACAGGGAAAAAGTTGTTTTAACAAGATATTAGTACATAAAATTTGCATATTTTTTAAAATAATCTTAAGAACCTATTTGTTTTATACATACATACATAAAAAAATCAGTTTTATTGCAATTATTTATGAATACAAAGCAAATGCAATATCAACATTTTAACATCAATTTATACAAAAGTATTAAAAAAAATATAAGTCTTCATTCACATATTTTTGTGTAAGAAAACTATGCTATCCACTTTTTTTTGGCTTTAAAAGAGTGCGCCTTTCTGACACAATTTGTCCAGTAGCTGAAAAAATCCGCTTGCATGGCACGGATGTGGCTACTATGCATAAACGTTTTAAAGCACACGCGTAAACTCTCGGATACAACTTCTTCCTCTCCTTCCACCATAATAATGGGTCTTTTTTTCATGCCAAATATTCTTCGTTCAGATATATATCCAATTCCTTGATTCCCGCTACCACATTTTTGTCTGGTCTAACGGTCGTGTAGCCGAAAGAAAATAAAGAAGGAAAATAAAAGAAGCAAAGAAATCAAGTGAAACAAAAGAAGCAAACGAATCAAGTGAAAAAAAGATTCATGTGTTACAAAAGAAGCAAATGAATCAAAAGAGCGATAAAAACTGAACTGTTTCAACCGCTCAGTGGAAAGAATCGTTTAATTGAACTAGTTCGTTCATGACCGACACAACTCTACTTCTCTATTACGTTACCGATATAAACATTTAAACTACATAAGTAGTAATGCAAACTCAGCTTGTATTAAAACGAACACTAAAATTGTAGTAATTTATTTTTAATAATATTTATAAAAATTAATGCTTATTTCTTTAAGACTGGACATAAGATTCCTTCAACGTGAATTAAAAACAAAAACTCATTGTGTTTCTTTGCAACAATCGAAATTTAAAATTAAAGCAAACTTTCGAACGCCCATACATATATAGGAAAACTGATGCTGAAATGCTCACAGAGAGCAGCCTAAACGTTAAAAGGATTTTAATTTATAAGTTGTTTAACAAAATGTTCAAGAAAAAGGAAGTTTTATTATACGATATATAAAAAATTCCAATAAACTTTTATTATAATGTATTAGCAACTTACGAGGGGCAAATATTTTTCATAGCACGAATATAATCGTACATAACATAACTTAAACTTTGGGGAAATAAAAGGTTTAGGGTTCCAAATAGGTAACAGCAGCAATTTATGTCAGTATTTGCTTCAGCACTTAATTTATATAATGCCTCTTTGAATATTTTTTTTCATTGAAACCGTAATTATATCTTGACAAAAAAATTTATTTAAAATTTTGCTAATAGCAACTTTTAACTCTTTCCATAGTTACATGATGAAATTACATGCAATTAATGTCATGAAGTAACTGATATTGATGGCACGATGGGTAGAAAAACGCGGGGTAAACAAAATCGCTTGACAGAAAATTTTCAGGGAATTTTTATAAACTTCTTTTCTATTACCGAACAGATTGTTTACTTTTTTAAATATCTGTATTTTTTTTTGTTTGTTTAATAAATGAATTAAAATAAATATAAAAACACATTCAATGATATGTTTGATAACACAAAATGTTAAATAGAAGGGTAAAGAATATGTTGCTCTTTTGCTCTTGCAATTGGAAGAGCATTAAAACTAATTTGTTATTAAATCGTCCGTGAGATCTCTCTTTATTCATTTTCTTTCTCTTTATTGGCATATCATCGCTGATTTACAGCATTTCAACAAATTTGCAACAATTCGTAAATATTCAGCATAACTTTACTAGCAATTTAAATAAATAAATTAAAAATAAAAAATTAATATGAAATAAAAAATATTTTTATTAAATAAAAAATTTTTTATTAAAAAATTCCTTAAAGTTTTTTTAAATAAAAATATGTTGTATTCGATTTTTTTTAGAATTCTTTCAGATTTCTGTTAGATATGCCAATTTCTCTGGCTGGGTATGCAACATTGGATGTACATATTATATGTTTTAATGTATTTGTTGATATCAGATGTTGGTTTTTGTACTCTTGTTAAATTTTATTAAATGGTTAGTTTGCTATAAAATATATATTTTTGTATATAACATTTTTTTGTCTTTCTTTATAACTTGAAAATTTTCAGCTTTCGCCTTGAACTTAGGACCGACTAACTCGTGATCAACCACTGTTCACACGAAACCCTTCTCCACTTCAGTCCTCCAAGGTCTCATTCGATTATTTGCATATTCTTTACAAGATTGCAGTTAAAATTTTATTTCTTTACAATTTTAAAAGGGAAACTTAAAAATGTTATGTAAATTAATTTGTATGAAAGTTGTTTTAAAGTTTTGCTTTTATTTCTTTGCAATTTTAGTTTTTTAACTGCTGTTGTTATTTTGTTGCTGTTGTTTCGTTAGACAAACAAAGAGTTTTGAAATATTGTTCATTTGATTACTTGCAAAAACCACTTAAAGTTAATGAAAAGAAGTTTTTGGCGTTTGAAGATAAACAATATTTATTTTTTGTTTTTTTTTCTTCCTTGGATTCTTACTTGTTGTGGTATTGTTTTACATTTGTTTTTATACCCTTCACATAGTGATAAGGGTATACATATATCAGTTTGTCATTCCGTTTGTAATTTCTTTATTATTCATTTGCGACCCCATAAAGTATATATATTCTGGATCCTTATAGATAGGGAAGTTGATATAGCCATGTCCGTCTGTCCGTCTGTCTGTCTGTCCGTCTGTTGAAATCAAGTTTCCGGAGTCAAATAAAAAGATACAGACCAGTTAATGGTGTCAAACTATTGGAAATATCCCGCTAACAATCGCTATTTAAAATCAGCAAAATCGGTTCACTATTGACCGAGATATAAGCGAAAACCCAAAGTAACCCATTTTTTTAAGGACAAAATCCGTGCATATATCCCTATATATCTCAGTAAGTATAGTCACTCTTGCCACAAAACTTAACACGGATACTCCTAAAGAAGGGACCTAAATAACGGAAAAATTTTTTTCAGATAGGACCAGGGAAAGGGGTATTTTTCCTACAATTGCACAAATTTGGTGAAATATTTTATGCGCTATATCTCGTAAACTATAACAGCTATCGACTTAAAATGTTCTACAAAAAAATAATTGTACGCTAAGGGCGACACTTTAAAGAAAAAATTTTTTTCAGTGGGGACAAAACAAGGGGTAGCTTCCATAAAAATTAACGATTTTTATGAAATATTCGATTTGCTATATCTCGGAAACTATAACAGATATCAAAATCAAATGTTCTACAAAAAGTAATTGGGCAATAAGGGATACGCTGTTAAGAAAAAACTTTTTGGGTGGGGGCAAAAAAAGGGGTAGCTCCCATACAAATTAATGATTTGTATGAAATTTTCGATACGCCATATCTCGAAAACTATAACAGATATCGAAATGAAATGTTCTACAAAAAGTAATTGGGCCATAAGGGCTACGCCTTAAATAAATAATTTTTTGAGTGGGGACAAAACAAGGGGTAGCTCCCATACAAATTAACGATTTTAATGAAATATTCGATATGCTATATATCAGAAACTATAACAGATATCGAAATCAAATGGTATACAAAAAGTAATTGTTCATCAAATGTTATGTTTTTAAGAAAACATTTTTTGGGGGGGGGGGGGGTGAACAAGGGGTAGCTCCCAAACAAATTAACAATTTTTATGAAATTTTCAATACGCTATATTTAGGAAACTATAAAAGATATTGAAATCAAATGTTTTACAAAAAGTAATTCGACAACAAAGCCTACGATTTTAAGAAAAAATTTTTAGGGTGGAGGATGGACAAAGGGGATCTCCCATACAAAATTAACATTTTTTATGAAATTTTCGATATGATAAATTTAGGAAACTATAACAGATATTGACTTCAAATGTTTTGCAAAAAGTAACAGGATAAGACCTACATTCAAGCAGGGGCAGGGGAAGGGGTAGCTCTAATACAAACTAAGAATTTTAATGAAATTTGCGATACGCCACATCTGGAAAACTACAACAACTATCGACTTCGAATGTTCCACAAAAAGTAATAATCAAAAAATTCATACATTTTGGAAAAAAAGTTGGAGAGGAGCAGGGGGACTAGAACATCCCATAAAAATTAACAACTTTTATTAACCTTTTAATATAAATAATGTCAAAAACTTGCATTACTGTCGACCTCAAACGTTCCTCATCTATTTCTATTATTCATACGAACGTTAAAATTTTGTAAAGTTTTCTATGGACTTTAAAACTCACACAAGGTACTTTTTGTAACTTTTGAACCAATAGAGGTAAATACGTAATATAAATTGCGTTCGACAGGTATCGACAAAATAAGAATATGTTTTCGATACTTTTTTAAAATTTTGGACCCTTAGGCACAAAAAAGGGTACAAATTACATATATGTAGTTTTTAGGTACTTTTTGTAACTTCTTAGCTAATAAAGGTAAAGACATAGTTTAATTTGCGTTCGACAGGTCAGGACAAAATATGAATATATTTTTTAAACTTTTTTAAAAATCTAGAACCTAAAGGGCAGATAAAAGACTACAAATTTGTAAAGTGGTACTTTTTACGTACTTTTTGTAGCATCTGAACCAGTAAAGATAGAAACATAATTCAAACTGCGTTCGACAAGTCTTGACAAAATATGAATATTTTTTTATACTTTTTAAAAACTTTAGACTTTAGGGGATAGAAGAAAGGGTACAAATTACATTTTGGTACTTTTTAGGTACTTTTTGTAATTTCTTAACCAATAAAGGTAGAAACTTCATTTAAATTGCGTTTTGCAGGTAATAGTTTAAGAAATAAAGGCACAAAACATCACCTTCACTTAATAAATTTCTTAAACTGCGCTTACAAAGTAGCGGGTCACGTGCCAGTTGTATCCATATATTAATACTATGCTTTAAACGTATGAGCATGTGCTGTATATGGGCACATACTAATGTACATTCTACCTATAAATGTACATCGTGGAGTAAACATTGCCAACCGCCGTTACACAGGAAGCAATAAGCGGTACCCAACTAAAGGATATAACACAAAACATACGAATAAGCTTAAAACATCAACGAGAAATGAAAAAGTAATAAAACAGCGATGAACACTTTGATGTGCTCGAAAATTTTTTTTTTCAGTTTAATAAATGTTGATTAATAAAACATTGGGGTTTGGCTTCTAGCTTTAAGCTTTTAGGTTTCAGTTGCTAGATTTCTCTTTTAGATCTGAAGTTCATTGAAAGTATTTTGAAGAGAAATATTTAAAAATAGGTAAAAAATATAATACATAAAGAAAATTTTTATGACTCGCAACCCCTTTATAAATAAATTTTTTATTTTTATAAAAAAATAAATACTATAAAGTACGAACAACAGGTTTAAGAATTAATTTATTGTGGAAATAAGAAAAAAACATAAAAATAAATTTTTTTGTTTGGGCCGTTTCAGGGGTGGGATTGGAGGTTTACCTCTCCCTGCCAATAAAATTTCAATAATTTTATGATAATTAATTGTATGTTCTTTACAACAATTTTAGTTTTATGGTATTTAAGCGAAGGTTATAAATTTCTTTTAAAATATACATTATTTTTAAAAATTTTATTTTATGGAGCCGCCCACAAAAGATGGCGAGGACGAAAATAGAATTATGTTTCCAATGGTGAATTATCGACTGTTCACGATATATATAGGTTACGAAGGGTAGTGGCGAGTCCGACCCGACACCTTCACACGGAGGCCCTCAGGGCCATTGTGAATCAAGATATATGTATAAACGCAAACTTTCATAAAATATTATTCGAGAGAGTTTTACCTTAATATGATTATTCTGAGATGACATTTGTATGGAGACAATGTCAAAAATTAAATCAAGCATATATATATTAACTATACTATTTGGTAGCATGAAATTAGCTCAATAGTTATTTATGCACATGTGTGAAGTACATATTGTGAAAATAGAGTAATATTCAAGTCAGTTACTTTGAAAAGTGCTTATTCCAGGAAGATATTTTTATGGGGGCTGTATCAAAAAATCGACAAAACATTGCCTTAAACAATTGAATTTGTGTCATTGCCAAAAAACTTATCTCTTCCAAGTTTCATTAAAATATTTTTAAAACTGTGGCGTATAATTTGATCACAAGAATACATGATTCAACTCAGGAAGTGATTCTCAGTCGATCGATATAATTTGAAGTAGGCAAACACTTGTACAAACGCATATTACCCCTACTACGTGATTTTTTGTAATAAACAAAAAGGCTCAACACTTAAAAAAAAAACAATTTACATTAAAACTATAAAATTTTCTAAACACTGCTTATATCATAAAGCAATTATTTTAATATTTGTTGTTCTTTTTACCTCCACTTACGCCAGAAAAACGTCCATTTACTTTAGTTCTTAAAAATTCTTATGCTTAGTTATGTTGATGCTTGGTTAAAGTTTTAATTCAACATAAAATAAATATTGACATAAGGCGGCCACAGTTAGTAGAACTTACAAAGAATCGCAGCTGACTACAGCTGTTTTGATATCCTTTTGCAACATGCCCTTGAAGAAAGTCAATCATTTGCTTTGAAATGTGTAAACTGCTGGTAGAATACAAGTGCCCTCCATCTAACGCCTGCCTTTTAAAAACTCTGCTCCATTTAAAAACTTTATTCTATTAACTATCCCGTATGAAATCAAGGCTTTTCTGCAATTTATTTGCCGTGGTTGAAAGATGAAAGATGCTAAACGTAAGCAAAACATAAAACGCAAAACTTTTAATGCTTCCTTATAGACAAAAAAAAAACAAAGAAAACTAAAATATAACTACTTTGGCCAATGCTTCCTTAAAACTACGTACAAAAATACACACTCACACACACACAATTACTTTCTTGAAATTCGAGTGCATGTGTAGGTATTTTAGCTGGTTTGTAAACATGTTGGTCTTTGTTATACAGTGCACTCGCGATAATGTGAACACTCTAATATTTGAACACCCCAAAATATGAACACTTTTTCTTCACCATTGACTACTCTAAAATATGAACTTTGTACAAAGGTTTTAAAATTTGAACAGTTTTTTTTTATTTTTAAAGCATACAAATTTCAGTTACAAAGCATTAGATGTTGGGGAAATCCCGAGTTATATTTATTTTAATACCAAATCTTAAAAAACCACACATATGTACATGCATAAATATGTATGTATATGCACGGGCAAGGTCTATTTTTTCGTTAGTTATTACATGTACGCGACCGCAACTTGTCAACAGTTAAAGTGCTTATAAACGTAAATAATTTGTTAAATATGCATACAAAAAAGCATAAATTTTTAACTTTAAAAGAAAAATATGAAATTTTAGAAAATTTATTTAAGCAGGAAAAGTGTTTACCTGCAAGAAAACAAAATTTTTTGCAATAATTTAAGCCAATTGTAAATATGAACAATATCGAATATATGAACAGGCTCTGTTTTAATTAGTTCATATTATCGCGAGTGCACTGTATTTACTTTTAAATTTAAACTCTTTAAAAGTACATTAGGAAAGAAAAAAGCGCGAACAAGAGGTTTCTGCATACAACGAATACAAATTTATATGCCGGTTGGTTTCATTCTGTTTTCTATCAAAACAACAACGTGGTGCAAGTGGCAATAGACAGAAGGACATCTAGGCAGACTCACGGGTATACAGGCGGACATTTATAAATTGTAAAGTTATACAGATAAAGTAAAGTTAAATTTACTAAATGGCTTTTTATAAACTCGCACACTTTTAATTTTTTTATGATTTTTTTGCTTTTTCTCCGCGGTTTTCTTTTTTTTGTGCTAGTGTGAGTGAGTGAATGAATGTCTTTAATGTTTCAGGCAGAGACTAAGAATCTTTATCAAAATTTTTTGCTTCAAAATGTAACAAACACATTTATTTATTAGAACATACCGCCTATATGCAATAAATAATATCAAAACAAGACATTAAAATAATTATTAACATAAAAGAAAGGACATTTTTCTTTACCAAAACAATATGTTCAACACAGATAAGATGGAAACTATAGCACTTTTCGCGGTGAATAAAGTTAAAGATATCTAAACATACATATCGAAAAAGACCCTTAGCTCGTATTTTTTATAATTTCAGATTTTCGTTTATTTTGATGTATGATCTGATCATATATCACAATAAGTTAAAAAAATCCCAACTTAAAAATTCGAAAAACGTTTATTTTTTTCCAGGGCACATTTAACCAAGTAATATTAAGACCCCAGCTGATTATAATCAATTTGACATTTTTACGTTATAAAAATTTAATTTTATATGAAATTTTTAATTTTTTTGACATTCTACCGTTCAAACACAAAGAGGAAATGCAGAGGGCGAATTTTTTGAATTCTCCTTGGGTTTACCTTGTTGAATGTGCCTTGCTTTTTTCCTTTTGTTTTTAGAAATACATGCTCTTAGTACAAAATATTTATTTTTTGGTTCGAAAAATTATTTTTTGAATCCAAACAAATTAAAAAAAACATCCTTGATTAATGTTAACGTTAGAAACAAAACAATATTTTAAACAAAGACCAAAATGAAGATATTTATTTTTTTAAATCTTCATTCAGCAAGGCGAATTCAAAAAATTCGCCCTCTGCATTTCCTTTTTGTGTTTGAACGGTAGAATGTTAGAAAAATTAAAAATTCCATAAAAAATTAAATTTTTATGACGTAAAAATGTCAAATTGATTATAATCAGCTGGGTTCTTAATATTACTTGGTTGAATGTGCCTTAATGCTATCAACGTGTTTGTTTTCAAATTTATGATTTTGTTTTAAAATTTTTCAAAGCAACAGCAATTCAAGAGCAAAAATAAATTAAAAAAAAATTTTTATCAGCATAGCAACATTATGACTGTTAACAACATTTGTAGAACTTGAAACTAAACATAGTCTTTTTGCTGTGCTTTTCCTATTTGACAGCTGGCATTTCTATCGCTCAAAAGAACAACAGTATTTCTTGTTAAAATACACAGAGAGAATCCATTTGATGTGTACTTTTTAACTATTTCCCATTTTGTCCTATAAAGTTTTGTATATGATAATTTTGGTTACATTCAAATCAGCTTTCAGTGTAAAAGTATTCCTACGCCCATTGTTTTTGATTGTTTGGCAGCGTTGTGCCAGAGGGGGTCGTATGTTCGCCACAGTCACTCCACCTTACTTCGCTGAGACCCGGAAAAAGCAAGTCGAGTCGGAGAAATTCCTTTTCGAGTTGTGCAAGTCTTGCTGTACGAATATTCCAGGTTCCGAATCTTTTCCTTTTTTTCATTCCAATAGTCGTCATCAAGGGAGTTCGTTTTCAGTTTCAGTAATCGTTATTAGTTTGGGTGAGTGAGCGATTGGCCCAAACACCCTAGACTGGTGCTGGGAGTGCCAGCTAAAGCCACCAGCCTGGCCACCAGACACAGATCTGTTTTCGTAGAACTTCTAAGCAGTAATGTGGAGTGCTGGCTTCTTGCCTGGAACCCGGGACGTCAAGGTGTTATAAGACCAGCCGGATAAAATATAACAAATTGTAATGTATTTAATAATTATTAATTTGAACTTTTCTAGTTTTTATATTTTCATTCAGCCTATAGTAGTAGCGAACAAAAAATGTGCTAAAGAGAAATCGCGGCAAATTTCGAAAATGCATTACACTCCGCTATCGGAATTTCTTAATTTTTTAATAAAAATTTCCATTATAAGCTTTAACAAGTTCAACTAAGCCAGGTAATATCATGGCGAATTAAAACAATTCTTCCTTTGCATTCCCTTTTTGAGTTTGAAAGTGGGAATAACGAAAAACTTAAAAATTTACCCTGACTTATACAGTTAGTTCAAGGCGAATTTAAAAAATTTGCCCTATGCACTTCCTTTTTCCGTTATAGAATTTGAAAATTACAAAAAAAAAATTAATAAATCTCATATTCATTTTTACAAAATACCAAGACCAGAGTACGCTAAACAAGATAATATCAAGGCGAATTCAGAAAATTCCATCTCTGAGTTTTCTTTTGGTGTTGGAACGTGGGAAATTCAAAAATATTAAAAACTTCACACAAAATTAAATATTTGTAAAAGTGATTGTCAAAATTGTTATAGTCAGCTGGGCTCTTGGTATTATCTGTATGAGTGTACCCTGACCAAGCCGAATTCATTATCAGATGTGTTCTTAAACATTATCCAAGATTTATGGGTAATTGATCAGCTGACTTTTATATCCGCCATCTAACCTAACTTGGCAAATTTTTTATGTTATATAATGGTTGTGCATACTGTGTGTGTGTGTGTGTGATCGCAACATTTTTGCATCTTAGCTGAAATTTAGCAACAACAAAATACATGCTAAATTTTTACAAGAAGTTGTTGTTGTAGGGACGAAGTCACCTTCTTATTCCGTCATGTCTGTATCAGGGTACACCGCAACTGCAATAAAGAGCTCAAAGCCGAATAAATAGAAATTTTTATACTCTAAGAAATTGTGCTACAATTTTGCTTAAACTGCTGGGATTCAAAAATTAATGTATGTATGTACATATGTATGTATGTATGTATGTATGTATGTATGTATGTATGTATGTATGTATGTATGTATGTATGTATGTATGTATGTATGTATGTATGTATGTATGTATGTATGTATGTATGTATGTATGTATGTATGTATGTATGTATGTATGTATGTATGTATGTACATATGTATGTATGTATGTATGTATGTATGTATGTATGTATGTATGTATGTATGTATGTATGTATGTATGTATGTATGTATGTATGTATGTATGTATGTATGTATGTATGTATGTATGTATGTATGTATGTATGTATGTATATATGTATGTATGTATGTATGTATGTATGTATGTATGTATGTATGTATGTATGTATGTATGTATGTATGTATGTATGTATGTATGTATGTATGTATGTATGTATGTATGTATGTATGTATGTATGTATATGTGTCTATATGTATCTATGTATTTATGCACATACGCAAAATGTACGCATGTATGTATATTAAAACATACATATGTATGTATCCCTTTCATACTTTATATATATTTTTTTTGTTTTCGTTTCAAAATTATGTTACTTATGGTGGCATATAAATCGTTGCCATCTTTTTGATGTTTATTGTTTAAATGCTGTTATTTGCAGCCCCTAAAACAAGTCGTTTATCTTTTTTTTTCCTACCAAAGCAACTATTTGTAACAACAACATGACCAAAAACGAAACTGAAAAATTATTACGAATTGCTAACTAACAGAACATACGTTGAATTCGTTGTGCAAAATTACCAACATTAACAACATTTTATGTGTCATTGATTTAAGATATTTCTCATTGTCAAAGAAATGAAATGAAGTATTTTAGCTAAATTGAACAAAATAGCAAATGGCTTTAGTTCTTCACTGGTTAATTATTATTTCATAACAGTCTTATTAAAATAATAATTACAAGATGAGAAAATGCAGTTTAATTTCAACATTTATGATTAATTTTTACATTTTAATGAGACCTCCTCCTTCTCCTTCTTATTATATCCACTCACAGTATGTATTTACATTTCAATTACCTCTTACAAGTGTAATCTCTACTTTTCATATTTAAGTTTGTTATTTTAATTCTAAAATGTTTCTAAATATACATTCATAAATATATATATATATGTACATGTACAGGCAACAAACTGACTTAGTAACGAACTTTATAACAGTCATATACATATGTATGTGTGTATTTGTATTGGTCAGTGTCTGTGTATGGATGTATGATAAATCCACTTACAGCTCGTCTTATTTCCATCTAACTATGCACCTGGAATTAACAATCTAAAAGAAGATTTGTGTTTATTCAACATTTTGCTCATATTTTTTTAATCATTTTACTTTTAGCTTTCTTCTTTGTTTGATGTAAATATTTAAGTGTTTTACTTATGATTTTAATACAATTAAAGTACACTTAAGTATTTTTATTGAAAATATTATGAATAGTTTATACAATAGTTATATGATATGACTACAATAACGAAAGTACCTTAATATATATATATGTATATGTATATATATGTATATATTATTAATTATGTAGATATAAAAAATTATTTTAAATTAAAACACTTGTGTTCATGGCAGTCAGTTATGGCGATTTTTCGCCAAACGTGGCGATTTTGTGTTCCTTTTGGCATTCAAAATTTAGTTTGATGGTTTTCTAAACAAATGAGAAACTGTTGATGTTTCAACTTTATATGATTTCATACATTTTGAATGTAATTTTTTTACCACATGTTCAATCATATTTTCATCGATTATGTTATATATAGTGATTTCAAATAAGACTTTCTTTTATATAGGAATTTCTTCCTATTTTAATACATTTGTAGGAGGAATTGTTAGATGAAACTTACCGTTATGCAGGCTTTTAATTCTTACACTATTTATTTTCTGTTTTGATTTCTCTCCCCCTTTACATCTGGGAAAATATTGGTCTACACTTATTGTACATCTAAGGGATACCGAACAGACAACCCCCTTATTTTATGACAATAATATTTGTAACCTTTGCTTTAATAACATAATTGTCTTAAGTATCAATGCATTTTTGGGGAAACACTCCCTTCTGTAATTTCAAACTTCCAATACTTAATTCATCCTTTTTGTTTGGCAACTTAAATCACTAAAATGACAATTAAGTTCAATACGTTTTTAATAAACTGATTTGCCCCCATATTTTCTAAAACGCAACGCTTTTAAACATAAGCAAAATATCTTTGTTTTTGGTTTAAGGCGTTGCGTTTTACGTAATAATACCCTTAGTCTTTAAACAATAGGCTTTTCTTAATGGAAAAATTTTAACAATCGTCTGTCTCACACGACACAACGTAAACGAATCGGTCGAAAGTTAACAAAAATAAAAAAATTATTCCGAATTTTTTAAATATCAATACCGATCATCCCTAGTTTGTATGTTAAGGAAAAATTATTCAGATCCTAAAGTCACAGTATTAATACCGCGTAGACCGGTTTATTAAAACGAATTTTTTCGGTAATTATTTGTTAATATTCCTTTAAAAAAGAAAATAGGAGAAAAATGTTAAAAAACAGCATAAACTTAATGAGATTTTAAGAAAAATTAAGTTTCTTTTAATAAGTGAATTTCCCAAATAAAAATCTCTTCCGTCCTTTTCACGTACATTTGTATGTACACAAAAAAATTAATCCAATAATCTTTACTTAAATCAAGCCGTAGCTGTGTAAAAAGCCACATTTAGGCTAAAAAAATTCATTAAAGTTAGAAACCGTACTTAGTTTAGTGTAAGCTTACAAATATTAATTTAAACGTAAATGAAATTAATCTCAAAATCAAAACTATTTTTGTTGACTAACGGAGCTTAATTAAAGAATAAGAAATGTGTATTTTAATTTTATTTTATATATATTTACCATTTATTATTTAAAATTTGGTTTCTGTCATTTCCGTAGCTGGGATTTTAACATGGGACTCTTCGAAATGTACCACCAGCGCTCTACCTTCTAGGCTACGGAGACACTTTGTTTTTAAAATGTTAAATACTTATATAAAAAACAACAAATTTCTTTCTACTTGGTTTTTTTTAAGTAATCGCGAATAGACTTGATTTAAGGAAATCTAAATAGGGATCGTTATTAAAACATTTTAGGTACGATTTTGGATAAATTAAGGAACAAATTTCTTGATTTTTGAATGTGTTTTTCCTTTCGGTATATGTTTTCTAATGACCTCAAATTCATGCACATACATGCATCTCTATTTAAAAATTATTTCTCCCAGAAAAAATTAACAAATACTTAAAAACGATGGGCTTTATCCATACACAAGTAAAAATATACTTTAAATTTTAAAAAGACTTTTGTAAGTTTCCATTATGTTTTTTTTATATTTTTAAAGTTATTTTAAAACCAAAAAATGTCTAAAATCATTCTTATTAACAAATACTTATGGGGATAGTAAGTACTACAAGTTAAACCCAAAAAAAAAAAAAAAATACATTCACTTTAATTTGTTATAGAAATACTCATATGCGAATGTCTCCTACGACATAGAAGCACCGCTTATTAATGATTTGTTCCACAACTTAAATACATAAGCAAAGCAAAATAGCGAGAAAATTCTGGTGTACAGTTGGCAAAACGAAATTGTTTTGTAAACATTTTCAAAAAATACCTTCCTTTTATTATTTTGTATTTTTTTTGGCTTAAATAATTTTGTTTTAGTTTTCATTAAGAATTTGTTTAGCATTAAAAAGCTGTTCACTAAGGAGAGGTGTTTTTCTTTGCAAATTATTTTATCTTTATAACAGTGTAATCGCTGCGTTAAATGCCGTTAATGGAAAATGTTGTAAATTACTTGCGTTCACCACCACCTTTTGCAGAATTTTAAAACAATATAGAGGAGGAGATTATTGTAAAGCAAGAATTTTATTTTCATTAGAATTTATGAATATTTAAATTTAATGTCGGCCAAAATTAGTTTAAGTACAAATTTTATGTATCTATGTATGTACCTTTGTTGTTATATATGTATGTATGTATAGGACAAGGCAAGTTTGTTGAAATAGAAAATAAAATAGAAAAATAATTACAATTAAAATAAATAAGGCAGATTGGCCTATAAGTTGGCATCTCACCTACAAGCTGACGAAATTCCTTAATATTTTCAGTAAATATACAGAAAAAGGCTTTTTGTTCCCTAAAAATTTAGTTTGAATTCTTATAGATATAAAAAAGATACAAAAAACTTACCTTAAAACACTTTTTTTAAGAATTTGGAAAATAGTTTGAAAATATAAACTTGTTTCAGTGGTGTTATTTATTATAAGGTGTGCGCAGTTCAGAGAGAATTTCCTTTTTTACATATAGAATTTGAAAATACGGGTTCAATTATTTTACAATGCCTGTGTCAAACTCTATATATGTACATATGTATAAGGAAGAAAAAAAAATTGCGATAGCCTGATTAATTATTTTACTATGTTTGTTTCCATTTTGTAAGCTTCGATGCCATTTTTTTGCCATTTTTCTCTAATTTTTGTAAGACAAAATGGATTTTTTATTTTTTTTTAAAGAGATAAAGTATTAAAAAAGTAAAAAACTTTTCAACCTTTAATTAAATAAAACAAATTGTGCCTGTCTGTTGGAGTTAAAATTTGTTAATTGGGTTTCATTTAATGTTTTTGTCAAAGTTAAATCATTAAACTTTTGTTAATTTCCAGATGTTTGAAGAAAGCACTCCTTGACCCTCTAATGACAAGTGATTGCCCACTTCATTGTAGTAGCCACAAAATTTGTAGTTTAGTACACCTATCTTTCCCCAAGGAACCAAGGTGCAATCAAGAGAATCGTAATGCTGATAAAGCGAAGAATGCAGCATACTGGGGAATAATGCCGTCAGAAGCAACACGACTTTGGACAGAAGTATCAGAAGGAAGCAGAGAGGAAAAACGTTTATTCTACTGAAATAAATGAGAAATGAAAAAGCGTAAGCATATTGAGGTGTTAAAAAATGTCAAAACAAAAAGCGAAAGTTCTACCAAAGAGTGAAACAATAAACAAAATGCTTCGATATAGACACATCCTCTTGCCAATATAAAAAAGTAATAATAATACAGATAGTGTGCTAAAGGTATCTTAAGAAAATTTTTTTAAACTTTTTGGAACTCAGCATAACGTATGTCCGTTTTGCTAAATTGGAGTCAAAATAGCAGGATTTCGGATAAAGAACTAAAAGAGGTAAGCAAATAAATTTAAGGCGTATACTACTGTCTGTTTGTATAATTTAGCTTGAAGAACACACACCTGATAATTAAAACATCGGCATATTATGTCCTGTTTGCAGAAAGAAGCCCAGACAAGACAGCCTGTGCCAATTACAGAGGCATAAGTGTCCTTCCCTCCCTGAGAAATTTAAACTACGTTTCTACAGTCAAACAACTTTGAACGTGTTTTAAGGAGAGTCTGAGCTTAAATTGTTTCTCTGGAAAACTAAAAAGACTTTGCAGGATGACCTTAACTAATGCACGATCCTCAGTTCACGCAGAAAAAAATATTTTCGAGACTTTTAGTAACAAACAATTTTTCAAACAAAAGGATCAGGGACCATTAATTATTATATTTAGGGGCCGTAATAATTATGCAACAAAAAAAAAATATATCTGATATAATAATTATTTTTTTAGTTTTTATTTTTCTGTCGAAAATAAACTCTGTTTATGGATTTTTTTTGTTTTTGTCAAGAAATAGTAATAATTTTGAGTTTTTTTTTTGCATTTTAAATCAATATGAAAATTAAAATTATAACAATTGTTATGATCATAATGGATTTAATAAAGATTTTTAAATAATAATTGTTTCAGCAAAAATTTTAAAATTTTAAAATTTTAATTAATTTTTGACAATAAAATAAAAACTTAAATAATAAATATTATTATTTGAGATTTATTTATAATATTTCAAAACATTAGTTTAAGAGGAAAATCTGAAGCAGCTAACTGATTATATCAAAAAAGAAACAATTGATTTAAGTGCTATAACCAGCTAGATTAGCGCACAAAAAATGATTTTGCAGCAAAATTTAGTTAAATATTCGCCATTACTTTAAAATCGCCTTCAGGGGACTAGATAATCAAATTTATTTTCTTTATTCCAATATAAAAATTTTTAAAAAGAAAACTAAGCCAATAAGATTTTAATATGACTGCCAAAAAGATGCTTTTTTTAAATAAGTTGTCAGCTGGGAAAAAACAACTTCCAGAACGACGAAACTCACTCTCTACAAAACACAGATGCTAACCGTGCTCTTACATAATTCGAAAGTATGGGAAATTGCAAAAGATGAGGCAGAATTTAAAATATTTGAAAGAAAAATTTGTAAGTAAGATTTGTAAATCAATCTGCAACGAAGCAGCTCGATTGGAAAGATCAAGTAAAGGAAGCTATCTGGGAATTGCAGAAGAAGAGCAGGAAGCCGACGTGCATGAAACCCTAATCTACATTCGTAGCAAACATTCTGCTTAGTCATTGAGGTACCACTAGACTTACACGATGAAATTTTTCATGAAATTACTTCCATAAAATTTTTTTTTTGTAGGCAAAAAGGCTAAAGATGTGCCTTTTTTTCTACACCTCTCATCTGAAAACATAAAATTTCGTGGAAAAAATTTCATGAAAAAATTCATTCTGTAAATGTGATAGAAGTAAGAAGACTTTCCATCCAACACTTTGTTAGCGGAACTTAAAATAACAAGGCTTTTACCAAAATTTACATTTCTCAATAGCATTTCTGATAGATGGTTTTTATAAATTGTAATTATTAAGAACGAGAAAAGAAAGAAAGAAAGAAAGAAAGAAAGAAAGGTGTAATGATTTAAATCTTTTAACATGAATTTCTACTATAAAATTTGTTTGTGTGCAGTAACTCTTTGTTTATTTATTCGTTTCTTTCTTTTAAGGAGTGCTTTCAATACAAAATGAAAAAGTGATTTATTAATAAAAGTCTTAGGTCTTTACAAAAAAAGCTCATGTAAAAGAAATGTAGTTTTTTTGTAAACTTTATTTTTTTTTTTGTTTTACATAGAATCATGCATTAAGCTTCTTTCAAAAAAAGCCCTTCCATACAAAAAAAAGAAGCGAAGGTTTTTTGGATTTTAAAAAAGTTATTAAGTCAGTCAAAAAATCATTGTCCGGTTATAAAAAAACTCAACTAAATTATGCTTAAAACACTGATGTTCTATTCTATAATACATACATAGAAGTAAATAGTAATAAATTTTTTTCTTGGCGTGAGGGACTTTCAATGGGCAGTGGTAGCCAATTGTAATCTTTATACTTGATTTTTGTAAGAAAGTTTAAAACAAAATATGAAAAATGTCCCTACTACTAAAACAAGTAAGCAAGTTGTAATCGGTCAAGCCTTACTATATTATACTCTACACCTCAAATGCATGTAGACTTAGTTTTGTATTCAGTATAACAAATGGGGGCAAAAAAATAAATATGTGGGCAACATTTTTCGAAGATCAGGAAATATTAAAGCAATTTATGGCCCTGTATGTTCTTTCGGGATATATCAAACAATGGACCAATAATATCGTGTTTAATATGCTAGTTGTTGGCGGTAAATAAGACACATGTGAAAAACTTTGTGAATAATTCTGAGAGGAAATTTATATGGGCGCTATGTCATGAAATTAACTGATCCTGATCAAAAATTATAGGCTTAAGTGCCTCGAAATTTCGAGCTGTACACTTAGCACAAAAATACTGAAACACCCAACCGGACGGACGGATGAATGTGTTGTAATCGACTCATTAAGTAATCCCAAGTCTATCGGGGGTCTCAGACTATTAGTTTTGGGCGTAACAAACATCTGCACAAACGCATAAGTAATACCCCGGTGTTGGTATAATTATGCAAATATAATATAAGACAACCCACATCTTAAAGTTTTCCATCGATTAATGCAACTCCTCTTAGATCCCCAGCAGACATGAAGCGCTAAAAACTTAACATTCAATTAACAGTTGTAGACATATGTAGTGTTGCATTTGGGTTGACAGGCTGTGTAGATGTTGTTTTTGGGCTTTGAACTTTTCATATTAATTTAGTACGTTAACATTCAGTTAACATGTTTGGACCACCCCTTTCAAAGTAACTTTTTTCTTTAAAACCAATAATAATTGTGCGAATGGTAAAACGGTTGGATGCATTAAAACCCCTGTCCCCTGAAGATTACTCGACTTTTATACCAAGGTAAGTGCGTTCGTGCTTAATTTATGAATTTGTTTATTTATTTCCCTTCGAAACTTTGAATTTTATAAAAAAAAGGTAGCCTTTTAAGTTGATATTGCTCTTATTTCTTTTATTTTTTTAATTCACATAAAACCCTGTTTGGAGGCATGATTTTGGTTGCCCTGGTAATTTCGAATAAATTTTTAACTTTGCCACAAAATACTAAGTATTTTAACCGAATCGCTTGTCTTAATTTAAAAGATGTAGTTCTTAAATTCACATAAAAATCTTATATTTATTTTGTTATTCTTTTTATATAAACTTAACAAAAACATTCTAATAAGACGCAAAAATTATACTGTCAGCAATTACGCTGCAAATTGTAAGAAATTGTTATTTCGGTAATTATTTTAGATTAGTCACAAAAAATCCGAACAAAATAAGAACTTGTGTTTATTCATTATGACGCGACATGAGATCACAGCGGGATAAGTTTTGCTTGTTGACTTAATAGTCAGCGCTTTATGATTGTATGCCTTTGGCTTCTAGTACAATACACACACACACATAAATAATCTTTCCTTTTTTTGTGTGGGCTTATTAGGGTAGTAGAAGAAAAAAAAAAATAAATATTGTTTTGTGTTTAACTAGAAACTAATTTCTTTAACATTATAATTAAAATTGGCATACGATTACATCATAAAATGAATCCCTTGCCATGAAAATTTTTTTGAATATTTTTTTTTTAATTGTAAAAAACGGTGTAATGTCCTAGCGAGCTAGATATCTTAAACTTTACTATTGTATGAGATGAATTGATAAACACTAGTATATAAGAAAGCTAAATTCGATGAAGCCCCACAATATCATACCCTACACCACCAAAAACACCAAAACACCAAATTGTATGCAGGTTACTGTGGCTTTTGTAGTCGGGGTACCTTGAGTTTCGGGTAAAAGAATACTTAATGTTGAGACACTCTTCCAAAAATTTGGCTGGTTCCTTTCTGTTAAAAAAACACTTGCGAATGTGCATATATTAGGCAGTTGCACAAATATACTTGAACTTGTTGTATACTAGAGTATTTTAAGGATAACCTCTTTTTCGTAGTGCCTCTAAATAAAAAGTATTTTTCCTATGAACGCCATAATCGTCAACTATGTTTTCTCTGTTACTTGACAGAGTAACATTAAAATAATTATCGAGTCACTTGTAGGCAAAAATGTTTATTTCGGATGGAAATTTACATGAGGGCTATTAAAACAATGAATTGATCATCACCGAAAACAATAGGCGTCGTCCCTATGTAAAAAAACCTATCTATAGATAATTTAATCAAAATATCTTTAAAGACGCGACCTGAACTTTGATTGTAATACATGGATACCCAGCCAGAGGGACGGGCAAGCTTAAATTGACTTAAAAAGTGATTCTGAGTCGATCGATAAGCTTAAAGAGCGTTACTAGTATCTGCACAAACGCATAATACATACCTTTACAACGTACATATGTATGTGGGTTAAGTATAAAAACGTACGTAATAAGCAATCGGCTTTGATCATATAATCGTATGTACTTAGTACAGAAGACTACAAATATACGGATTCGCAGGAATATAATGATTAGTAAAATAGTCTCAAAGGCAGTTTCACATAGTACAATCTGGCAACGTAGGTAAACTAAGTTACTTTATTCTTTTTTTTATTGTTAACAAATTTAATCAAATAACTGCAATAATTTCACAAAACTAAAAATACATAACAAAAATAATAATGGTCCTTTTTTGTAAATGAAAGACTTATTTTTTATAACATTCAAAAATTTATTTATATTAAATACTTGATTAAGGACCAAGGAAAACGTTGCATAAGCAAAGTTTTGTTTATATTTGTTGTTACATATAGTGTTTCTTATAGTTTAACAATTGAATAGTTTGTAAAATTGACCTAAATTGTTTCCATTTTATTTCTTTATTTATTTGTGTATGTCGATTGTATTTATTTTTAGTTGCCCGATAAAATCTCTTTGCACAGGAAAAATTAAAAACAAAAAAGGTAAAAATAAAAATGAAATAAGTCAATAGACCCCAATACAGCAATGGATGTTGTTGATAATGTTTTTGTTTGTTTGTTTACACATCCACATCTACATACAAACTGTTAACATATAAACATACATACAATATTTGTTTGTAATAATGCTTTAGTGCTTAAATTTTATAGGACTACAATAGACAACAAACTCACCATACAATGGTACATGAACACATACTTTTATCAAACTGAATCTCATATACGTACAAGTCCTTAATACATATCTACATACATACACAGAACAATATCAATAAATAACGGTAAAACTTGCGTCACTTTGCTTGTATATTTCAGGCATTGTTGCCATCTCTGGGACCTTTTTATTAGTATAATAAAATTGTCAACATGTATGGTATTTTAGTTTTTATTTAAAGAAAATAAGAAAAAACAAGTAAGAGCGCTATATTCGGCTGTGCCGAATCTTATATACCCTTCACATTGGTCTTTAAATATACCCAGCCGAGTAATTTTGTACTGCAAATAATATAATAAAAAACCTTGTGCGAGTTTTAAAGCCCATAGAAAAAATAACCAAATTTTAACGTTCGTATGAATAATAGAAATAGATGAAGAAGATTTGAGGTCGAGAGTTTTTAAAGTTTTCGACATTATTCATATTTAAAGGTTAATAAAACTTATTAGATGTTCTAGTCCCCCTGCTCTTCACCAAGTTTTTCAAAATGTATGAATTATTTGATTATTACTTTTTGTAGAATATTCGAAGTCGATAGCTGTAATAGTTTTCCAGAAGAAGCGTATCGAAAATTGTTTAAAAATTGTTAATTTGTATGGGAGCTACCCCTTCTTCACCCCCCATCCGAAAATCTTTTTCTTCAGAGCCGAACCCCTAATGTCCAATTACTTTTTGTAGAACATTTGATTTCGATATATGTTATAGTTTCTGAGATATAGCATATCGAAAATTTAACAAAAATTGCTAATATGTATGGGAGCTACCCCTTTTTTTGCCCCCACTCGAAAATTTTTTTCTTTAAAGCGTAGCCCTTAGCGTGCAATTACTTTTTGTAGAACATTTCATTTCGATATCTGTTATAGTTTCCGAGATATAGCGTATCGAATATTTGATAATAATTGTCGATTTGTATGGGAGCTACCCCTTTTTTTGCCCCCACCCAAAAAATTTTTTCTCTAAGGCGTAGCCCTTAGCGTGCAATTACTTTTTTTAGAACATTTCATTTCGATATCTGTTATAGTTTCCGAGATATAGCGTATCGAATATTTGAAAATAATTGTCGATTTGTATGGGAGCTACCCCTTTTTTTGCCCCCACCCAAAAAATTTTTTCTCTAAGGCGTAGACCTTAGCGTGCAATTACTTTTTGTAGAACATTTCATTTCGATATCTGTTAAAGTTTCCGAGATATAGCGTATCGAATATTTGATAATAATTGTCGATTTGTATGGGAGCTACCCCTTTTTTTGCCCCCACTCGAAAATTTTTTTCTTTAAAGCGTAGCCCTTAGCGTGCAATTACTTTTTTTAGAACATTTCATTTCGATATCTGTTATAGTTTCCGAGATATAGCGTATCGAATATTTGATAATAATTGTCGATTTGTATGGGAGCTACCCCTTTTTTTGCCCCCACCCAAAAAATTTTTTCTCTAAGGCGTAGCCCTTAGCGTGCAATTACTTTTTGTAGAACATTTCATTTCGATATCTGTTATAGTTTCCGAGATATAGCGTATCGAATATTTGATAATAATTGTCGATTTGTATGGGAGCTACCCCTTTTTTTGCCCCCACCCAAAAAATTTTTTCTTTAAGGCGAAGCCCTTAGCATGCAATTACTTTTTGTAGAACATTTTAAGTCGATAGCTGTTATAGTTTACGAGATATAGCGCATAAAATATTTCACCAAATTTGTGCAATTGTAGAAAAAATACCCCTTCCCCTGGTCCTATCTGAAAAAATTTTTTCCATTATTAAGGTCACTTCTTTAGGAGTATCCGTACCAAGTTTTGTGGCAAGAGTGACTATACTTACTGAGATATATAGGGATATATGCACGGATTTTGTCCTAAAAAAAATGGGAGCTACCCCTTTTTTTGCCCCCACCCAAAAAATTTTTTCTTTAAGGCGAAGCCCTTAGCATGCAATTACTTTTTGTAGAACATTTTAAGTCGATAGCTGTTATAGTTTACGAGATATAGCGCATAAAATATTTCACCAAATTTGTGCAATTGTAGAAAAAATACCCCTTCCCCTGGTCCTATCTGAAAAAATTTTTTCCATTATTAAGGTCACTTCTTTAGGAGTATCCGTACCAAGTTTTGTGGCAAGAGTGACTATACTTACTGAGATATATAGGGATATATGCACGGATTTTGTCCTAAAAAAAATGGGTTACTCTGGGTTTTCGCTTATATCTCGGTCAATAGTGAACCGATTTTATTGATTTTAAATAGCGATTGTCTCCAGGATATTTGTGATAGTTTGACACCATTAACTGGTCTGTATCTTTTTATTTGACTCCGGAAACTTGATTTCAACAGACGGACAGACGGACAGACGGACAGACGGACAGACGGACAGACGGACAGACGGACAGACGGACAGACGGACAGACGGACAGACGGACATCGCTAAATCGACTTCCCTATCTATAAGGATCCAGAATATATATACTTTATGGGGTCGCAAATGAATAATAAAGAAATTACAAACGGAATGACAAAGTGATATATACCCTATCACTATGTGAAGGGTATAATAACATAAAAATTATCAAGGCAACAAAAAATATTTAGCTGATTTTGCAGTTTCTTAAGTTTTACTTCTTTTTAACAGTCTAAACAACCATCTCATGTTAAACTTGCTCACGTTTTTTATATAGATAAAGTAATGTATTTAAAAAAAATCTAAATTCTACGCAAAAAAAAATAATTTTAAAATTTTTTACTAAGACCGTTGATGATTTTTGTTAAAAAATTTCTGATCCCTATAATTAGGCAAAAAAATTTAATACTAACAAATGTGCTGTTCTTAGATTTTTGAAGCAATTATCTAAGTAGAGAAATGGGCAAAGTTGTGGGGAATAAAAAATCTGAACATAAATGCACCCACGTAACTTTTACTTTATGCAAATAACGGTGTTTTAAAAACACAAACAAAAATACAAATAAATATTTAGAAATAAATTTTTTTAAAGTACAGCTTAACAAAAATGTTTTGATTTTTTTTTTAATTTTTATTTGTTTAGTATAATAGGGCATGCGACCTATTTTCCGTCCTATTGCAATTTAAATTACTTTATTTTTAAACTCATAAATGCATTTTATATGTATTTTATTTAAATAACTTTCAAGGTAAAAAATTGAGCTAGTCGATAGCAATATTTGTTGAAATCAGGTAACTAGACTTAATTATGAATAAAACCGACATTTGTCCATCGATTTTTATCGAAAATGACTTAAATAATTTTTAGTTTGTTAAGTTTTATAATCCTGTAAAAAAATAGAAAGTTTTTGCCACATTCTTCAAATTTTTTTTTAATTGCGGATAATTTAAAAAACTGTTTTAAGAAAATAAAAATATCAGTTTTTTTAGCGGTTCTGTCATAAGATCATACATAGTCCATCCAGAAAATTTAGTGTTTATTAAATGTTACGACAAATGTTGAAATTTGTTGGATAGTGTAGTGCATATAAAGAGTTTTAATGAAAGAAAATCATGGCAAACATTAGCAAGGTTCAGAAAATGTTTTTCTTTTTACGTGCTGCCAACAGTTCATTTAATTTTAATAAACAAAATAGCATTATTTATTGCCCATTGCGTTTACCTTCTGAAACTATACAATAATAGATTATTGACAATTTTTTTTAATTTATATTGGTTATCTTTAAGTCATAATTAAATCCCTAATGTCCTAACTTTGGTAAAGAATAAGCTGTGGGTTGTTCTAAAGGAATTTTCGGCTGAATCTAACTAGACACAAAAGCCATAAAAGTAAATATTCGATGTTTTAAGTGGTTTTTACAACTTTGGACTAACTTCCACTTCAGCATTCCATCAAAGTTTTGAACTATCTGTTATATTTATATTTTTTCTTTTCCCTCTTTTAAATTTTTTATTTTTGTTTTGTTGTAACACGATTCAGAAAAGGTTTATTTTCTGTAGTTCCACGCTAGATTTGCATTAGTTGTTATTTGATAAATTTTTCTTTCATCTCTAATAAACCAAAATACGTGGTATTGTTTCAAACATAAAAATGTTCATATTTTTAGTCCGACACAAAGAAGAGAGGAGCAAATAATAAAAGAGTTTCCATTATATATTGTACATGCTTTGAACAACAAATTTTTCGTAAGCCAAGTATTGCCACTGCTATAACATGGCCAATTGTACACATATTTAAGGAAGTTTTTGCTAAAATGAATATAAACATTGATCGTGTTTTTTATCTCCGCTAGCCAAGAACACTATTATCTACTTAATTTAATAGATTTTATAATTATTATGTATATAAATTCAACTAGCAACAGCAACATTTTAGCAAAACCTAATGAAAGAGCGCTCTATTCTATTCCTAATAGCTATGTTGCTTTCAAAATGTAAATATCAAAGCAAAAATATTATGTGACATAGGTCGATTTTGCCCAAAAAACAATGGGTAATCTAAGGTTTTTGTTTACATCCCGCTCCGTAAATAACCGATATCGCTGATGTTAAATAGCGATCTGCTTAGGGATTTTTTTTAAGTCTGACGCCGAAATGTGTTGGTAGGGTATGACGTGGCTCCATTAACTTGATCACAACATACGGACACAGGATATTCCTGCCTGGCCAAATTGACTTCCACATCTATATGAATCTAGAAAATACATACTTAGTGGGGTCGCAAATGAATATTGTAGAAATTACAAACGGATTGACTATGTAAAAAGTAAAAAAATGTGTGCATAAGAATTCATCATAACCCTACAGATATAAGATATCGGTTGGTTTTGACTTTAGACTAAATGCATAACTATCCTTTCTTCATACAACAAAAATCGATTTTAACAGGGGTCTGACTACCTCAGTTGCTTCTTATAGCTTTAATCCTTTTTTTTATATTTTAATTAAATTTATTACTCAGCGCAGGTTATATTTAATTTAATTTTCTGTTAATCTTGCTCTTTTTGACTCGTTAAAACCTATCAGTTTTGCAACAGTCCTGGTTGCAACTAGTAAATAAACGTTCTTAAACGTAACTTATTACAACTTTAGTTGCAGTTAAGTATTTTGTGTAAATATTCGATTAAAAGGGCGAGTATGTATTGTCCTTGTCCATAAGCGTACATATCTGGCGTACTTACATACATAGATACGTACGTATTAAATTTTCAATGTGTTAATAAATATTAATCAGACATAGTAGCATTTCCGTTTAAATATCAACAATGGACAGGTAGAAACAAAGCAAAAACATATTGACACACGCACGCACACACACACAAGGTGGCACATATCATATCATATGCGTGTATGTGTGTGTATAAGTTAAGTGTTGTTATTATTGTTAAGTTGTTTTCGTTTTTTTTTTTGTTATTGTTTGTTTTGTTTCATTGTTTTATGAGTAATGGAGAAACGAGATATCGAAATTAGTTAATTTTACGTGATTCGATACATTTAATCGCACGTGAACTTTTAAATAAAATTTGGTAAAATAAAACTTTGATCATAAAAGAGAATAAAGTTCATTTTAGCAATTTGATTTAAGCATTTAGTATTATTGCTAATAATATAAATATACTTATGTTTGTATGTATGTATATTTATTTTAATAATGTATCCAAGCATACATGGTTCATATCAGTTGTACCCTTCGATATAAGCAATGTTACAAAAACTAGAGAAAGGGCCACAAAACATATGGGGAGACTCTCCACAATACAAAAATTAGCAAAAATTAGGCGTTAATAAAATAACATATTCATATAAGTATTAGAAGTTGTTGTAGTTTTTTTTATTTATTTTTGGCCTTTTGAATAGAAATTACCACTAAACGTGCCGGGATACGGTTATAAGGTGAATTAATAAAATCATTTCAAGATTTGCTAACCTCCACATTTGCAACCTTTCAAAATTTTTTGTTATTTAAATCGTAGATTGTAAGCGATCAAGGTCAGTATTTGCCTCCAATACCCTCACTGTGTTAATAAAATGATAAAATACCGATTATTAAGAAGCAAAATAGAGTTTAATAATTTTCCACCACATGTATGTGAACAGATTAACATTTAACACACATTGAAACCCCCCCCCCCCCCCCCCCCCCCCAAAAAAAAAACAACTAAGAATGTTTTAGGTGGTCTAGTCCGACCATATTATAACCAACGCCGTAATTTTATTTATTTTAACTACATCCATATACATGGGAGCAATGTCAAGAATAAGGTCAATCATTGCCACAAACAATAGACTTGGCTGTACCAAAAACTTTTCCTGTACAAAATTTCTTTAAATTTGCTTTATAAATACGACCCAAACTTTGATTACCAGAATGGACTCTCATTCGAACGAACGGACGGCGGATTTGATAGATATGCTTCAATCGATTCAGGAAATAATACTGAGTCGATCCGTGTTTTTAAAGGTATTCCTAGACTAATATATCGCAGTTTGGCACGAATTTGGGAGCTCCTGATTGTTGAGCGAAGACTTTCAACTAGCCCAATTTGACATTTGGCTTTGTTCGCGATCGTTGTTTACTTTTGTTTGCACAAATTTTGATTAATTTCACACTATGCGAAATTATAACCTTTTTAAAGAATTTTTAAATAAGCGTGTTCAAGATTTCTTAAAATAACTTTGAAAATTAATTAAATTTAAAATTTTTGTTTATAATTTTGCTGGATGTTTTTTAAGTGTCTTGACTACCTTTAAGGATTTTTTTAGTCATTATTTAATATTTAATGAACTCTACTAAAATGAATTAGATAATAACACTACAAAAAATATAAACATTTTTCGAAAAAAACACAAAAAGTAGGCATTAGAAGTTCGATTCTACTACCAAAGTGTTGTAAAACTCTACACTCAGTTCAGCTTAATTGGTGATCGTTTTTTTATGGATCTCAAAAGTTAAGAAATATCAGTAAGACTGGGTTAACGGACTTACTACCCTAAAAGAGTAGAATCTCGTATATGTACTTTTTTACTGTCGCACTGTTTAATAAGACCCTAAAGAGTTTCTCATAAGCCTGCTACTAAAATAAAATCCTTTTTAAAATATCAAAAGAAGTTTCACCACTGTGCGGGTGTTGAATCTTAAAATGAAAATCAATACTTTATTACGTATTTTGTTAGAAAAGTAATTTCCTTTTAACATTTTTCCAAAATATTAGATAATAAATATGTATGTACATACTGATATGCAAGCGTTTTTAGTAAAATTATCTATTTTTCTCATACATATGTTTGTTTGTATGTATTTGAGGGGACACTATTATATAATGTTAAATTTAAATTTCACTTAGTACCGCACAAAGTATTTGGCAATTTTCATCTTTAGTAATAAATGACAGACTTCAGTGATCAAAGTCAGTTTGAAACTCTTAAAAAAATTACTTTTTAAAATAGACGTTTTTAAAAAATGAAACCAGATTCAGAGATTGTATGAGCTTAAGAGAGAAAAAGAAGGGACGATTATTAACAAGTTGACAATTTTATATTTGTCCGTATAAAATGATAAAATAAATATAATTTTGTGTATGCAAAACTATAGAAATCGTTTCTAAGTAATGGAGGGCCACATGAAGTGGATAAATTGATATCTTGGCTATCAATTTTCTTTCGTTCTAAGTATTTACTTTAACTTAAAAAATTTTGTTGATAAAATCTGCACATTCTTGTGAATGTAAGTACTTACATATCTATACATAAATTGATGCATATATACATACAAATGTGTGTATGTATGCATCAACTTACATGTTAACTTATGTTTGTTTGAACACTTTTATAACAACAAACATATCGAATATGGCCATTTAGCATAATGTTGTTGATAATATTTATGTTTTGGTATATAAGAATATGTGTTTGTGTGTATGTGTGTATATAAACTTGTGTTTACATACATATGTATATTGTTTGTAAAATGCTATTAAAACTTTTCATCCGTTATTTTATGTATTAATATTAATTTAGATTTTTATATATTCCGATGTAAAAAGATACATATGTTCATATGTATGTAAATATGTTTGTTTGTATGGTAGATATACGGATATATGGAAGTAAGTATGACCATTTGTGCTTGTATTATTTTTTTTATGTCTAAGAAAACAAATGTCAAGTCATTTGTGTTTATGCCTGAAATCATCTGGTTTACATAAAGAAAACATTTATTTTCAATATTTTTTGTAACAAAATATCTACTTAAATATATCTTTATATATATGCATGTGTATGTATGTATGTAAGTATGTATATCTTTTTGGAATATACACACATACATACATAGATTCTTGAAAACACATTCATTTATAATAAAATAAAATAACGAAAAGGACTAGTGGATGACAATGACATATTGTAAGATATAATAAAACGTTTGAAATTTTATGTACCGCACATAAAGGAAAAATAGAGCAAAAAAAACTGTTTGCTTAATTTTGTTGCCATTTTGGAAGGGATGGTAAAGATTTAAATTAAACGAATACGGAAATAACTTGCTGTACTGATATCTAAAGTTTTCCTTCTCCTTACTTTTGTACTAACATATGTACATAGTTAAAAGCTGTTTAGATTATAAAAAAATGTTGAAACACAAACATTAAGAATTATTAAACTTAAATAAAAATATTTAACTTGATAGTGGTTTAGGGCGGGAATTCATTTACTTCTTAATGGAATATGTAACGAAACACTATTCTCGTAATAGAGTTTGTTGCAAGTGAATCGATTCATTGTAATAATTTCTTTGAAAAATTTTGAAATTTTTTTTAGAAACGCTATATTAATACTGCTGACATTTATTAAAACGAGTTTTCAAAACCTGATTTATTATGAATTAAATAATAAATCAAGTGTATATTTAGGGGCAGAGAACTTTAAAGCGCTGCTTTAAGTTTTAGATTTTTTTGCGTTAACTGAATAACCATATTTACAGGAATAATTAGTTTCTAGCGATTGTCGAAAAACCAAGATTTCCAGAAAAACTCACTGCTGGGTGTGTAACAGCAAATAACAAGGGTCAAAATGTCCCAGTTAAAGATCACTGTTATATTGATATGTTTCACATATGTCTCATGTGTGCCAAATATATCTGTATGAAAATGTTTGATGACCAATAACAGCTAGTTTAAAATGGAAATACCCTCACCCAGAAAACAGATAGGCAATTGCAAACTGCTCATTCCTCATTTAATTGCTCGGATTTGAATTATTTTTTCCTCGGTATTCAATTGTGAGAATTATAATCGCTCAAAAGCAATTAAATGTTTATCTTTCGAACCAAAAAAGTTGTGTATCACAATTGAAAATTACTCTAGGCGACGATTTAAGATATCAGAAGTGCCAGCGTTTTCTATGTAAACATTTATGTCATCGACTGAAATGAAATGAGCAGCTGAAAACATAATAAAATAAAAAAAATGCAATTGCTAGGTCAACAATAAACGGCAACAAGTTTTAAGAATTCTAACATAATTTAGAAATGCCCCCACTGATGTTAAAGTCTTGACACATACATTCACAAATTACCTGAACATACCCTGAAGGAAACCTGGGGACAAGTGTCCCCATGTCAACACTTTTGTTGACAGTTATGGTACCTAATTGGTGACTTTGTCAACAATACGTCTACAGTTTTATATTTAGCATTGATAAAAAGAAAAGAAAACTGTCAGGGAAAAATAAAAGCTTCAGGTCGCCGTCAAACGCAAAAGTGTATCAGCGACTAATGGTCTTAATCAATTGTTGATTTTTTTAATTGTGCTCAAAAAGTAATTTATATACACAATTCACAGTTATTTTCAATGACAGGCGCATGTTAAATGTCTATTGCAAAAACACATTTCCAGTGATATAGCTAGTCAGTAGAACTGTAGATGAATTGCTAAAATTGCTAAAAGGTACTAGTTAATCACTGGTTCCAATGTCTACATATGACCTCAAAAGAACTACCTTCTTAATAGTACCAATGTAAGTGGTGGATTTTCAACGACACGCAAATGTTAAATGTCTATAGCAAAAAGCATTGTATGGGGCAAAGCTTGTCAGTGGTACTGGTGACAATGTCAATAGTGAATTCCTAGTGATTCACTATTGACATATTCTGCATGTTGGTTATTGTAATAGAGTAAAAAAAACATTCGCAAAAATACAGTTAAAATAAAACTTAATTTTTTATTTTGTCATTCTTTTTTAATTAGAATAGAAAGTGTTTAAAGAAATGTATGTGATTATTTTTTAAAATTATAAAGTGAATATTAAGATCACATGAATTATTTTTTTAATTTTTAACTCATTGCCACATTTTTTTGATCACAGTGTGTGCGTTCAAAAGTTAATACTTAGTTCATTGTTGATTTTTTTGCATTTTCTCCTGATCTTTTTTTTTGCTTATTGTTGTTTTTGTTGTTATTAACGTATTGTTTAACGTACATATATTACACTCAAAAAATTATTACAAAAACTAACTGTAAGTTATTTAAGAGGTATTCCGTAGCGTTGTTTTTGAATAAAAAAAATAATTTAATTTAAATATAAAATTTTTTTAGACTTGTTTGAAGAGTTATTTAAAGCTTTACCTGCACGCAAATACTAATTTTAAATTGAAAATCCGGTTAATTTTTAAAGTTTGTGTTAGGTAATCTTTTCAATGTCTAAATTTAAATGAAATATTGTGTTATTTTTAATGAATAACTTTTTGGAGGGCTAAAAAAATATCCAGTTATTTAAATTAGCATTTCTAGTTGATTTTACATTAATAAGTTTTGGGTGTATATGTACGTGGGTGTATTTGTATAGATTTAGTTTAGTTTTCTTTTAGTTAGGTTTTTCACAGTTGGTCCCCTTATTGGTGTTCGTGAAAAATCAACGAGGCATTAATAATTTCCTTATTGTATGCTTCTATCGTGCATATACCACAAACACTCAAACAAACACACACACATACACAAGAATATACGTTGTATTGTGTTTCTATTGATTTACACAAACATATAGATGTGCACACATACATACGTACATATGAAAAGGTCGATAATGTTTTCAAGTGCTCACTTATACTTAAGAGTTGTACTATTGTTACGCCTCAATAACTTTCAGTTCAAACAACTCCTTCAATAAATTGTAAACTTGTTCAAAAAAGGCACATATTTTACAAGTTGTTGTTTGATTAAACCATTATTTTGGTCGAATAAAATATAGTCGGAATCATTTGTGCTAAATTAAGATTTATTATGCAACATTGTTCAAAACACATACAAGCAAATTTTTGTAATTTACATGTGTAAATTCCTTAGCAAACTTTCAAGGTTAAACTAAGTAGAATTGTAAACGAAGAATTTAATAACAAATTTAAAACTTAAGACTTCTTCGATCTACATATATTAGCTGCATTAGAAGGGTCTGGCTTACGATGCGTTAAAAGAATTTGACTTTAAAATGGTACTCAAGATTTTATGGCACACAGGTGGGTGTTAATTTAAAAACAATTATGTGTTTAATGTTAAGTGTTTGGGGATTTTTAAAGTTTATCAAAAGAAAAAAATGTTAAGGAGAACCAAAAACTCAAACTATTTTTAATCGATATTTGCAGTTATAATTGCGACAACTTCACATGCGACATATGTATATCTTCATGTGACCATTAATTGGTTGCTTTTTTATTTTTAATTATTAGAGAAGTAGAATGATAGCTTGATTTTATTTCTCTAATAATAAAAAATAAATATGATAAATACAATTAACATGTTTTTTTTTAATTGTCATTCTATTTTTATTTTGAATTTACATAACATGTCCACAAATACATTATTAAGGTAACAGAACACAATTCTATAACACATAATTAAGTTTTTTAACACTTTAATAATCAAACTCGTTTTAATTTACACATGCTCGCGTAGAATAAAATTTACTTATTGTGTGACTTGAAAATCAATTCTTTTTTTTTTGAAGAAAATATTTTAATGTACTGCAGTCTTGTTGCTTCTTAAACATTATTGTTACGAATGACGTTTGCAACTATTTTAGAGAGAGAGAGAGAATGGTTTAAACAGACATGAAACGTTCTGTATTATTATTGTTTAAGGGATCTTGAGAAAAGGCTCTTTTTTATTAAAGGAAATAGTTTTGGCAAACATACAATTAGAAATGGTATGTTTGAAGTGAGGTTATTCGATTACAACAGACATATGAGGCCGTTATAAAATGGACTACTTTTTCTGCGTTTCGAAAGAAGAACTTTAATAAATATTTATCGCTACTGCACCAAAGTATTAAATAATTACACAGAGCTTGTCAAATGCTTAAGCTTTAAGAGGTGAAACCCAGCTATAAGGGATATTTGGTTGACCGCTTTCTACCTTTTAAGGATAATAAATAAGAGTTCACATTAAGTAGCTCTTGCCACTTAATAAAAAATTTCTATTATTTTAAAATTTTTTATACGAAGATAGTCCAACAGGTCATACTCGGGTATAGTTTCTCAAGAAAAAAAGGTGGAAAATGCCATTTAAAATTGCGTTACTTTATTAAAGCAAAAAAAACCTAAACGTTTGTTTTCTTTTGACTATACCAGGAAAAAGTTCAGAAGACATTTTCAAGTGTTCAAGGGTGAGGCAAGTACTCCTTATAAAATTTTCAAAGTGATCCTGAATTGTAAAATTTAAAAAGTTTTTATTTTGAAAATTTAACTTTAAATTTACCAAATTATTTAAAATACATTTAAGACCAGCGGTCGGCGCACTAATACATTTATATGTTTTGATTGTTTGTTTTTGATCGTAATTATTTGTCTCTAATGGCACTAGGGTGGCCATAGTTGAAAGTTTTTAATATGATAGAATTGCATTGAAAACGTTTTGGAATATAATATTAAAAATTAAGCCGCTTATGTGTAAGAAAAAATTTGCATAAATGCGAAATAATTTTGCCGTACTACTAAGTTTTGCAAAATCTCATAGATATTAACCCTAGAATACTAACCCACGTAAATTTTACGCTGTTGTACGTATATTGGCAATATTTTATGCGGATAAAACCTTTGACATGTTTATTACTTACCTTATTTTTTATTTTGCTCTTAACTATTTTTCATAACGAAAATAAAGACTCGAAGATATAAGTTAAAACAATCATTGAATGTAATTTAAAAATTTGTCCATTAAATATTTTGTAAATCCTAGCTGGGCACACTGGTCGTCTGGTACAAGCGACTACAAAACCTATTTTTTTTATATTATTTTTGTTTTTGATTCGTGAACAGATCAGGCACATTGATATTTTTAAAATAGCTATGTATGATTTATTATACCTTTATTAACTAACAAGCTAAGTATGTTTTTTTTGCCATTTAATACTAAAAGACGATTTCTTGACAGAGCATTTTGTCGCTTACTAACAAATGTGCTCTTTTAATCGTTATGTAATCGAATAAAATATCTAATGTTTACTATTAGAACGACACCGCATAAACATAGATACAAATATATGAACACACAAATGTATGTTTCCATGTGACTCTAAATGTATATCTTTGAAAATGTCAACAATTATTTTGTGTTTAAACTTTGGTGCCTAAATTTGATAAAAATAGCTTCTAAGGTCTCCTCTAAAATTAAACAGGATGATTCGCTTATCGCAAAAATTAGGTTCATTTAAATTTTACTTGATATAAGGATAGCAAATGTATTAAAAAATTTTTTACGTCTTTTAAATGTTAAAGCAATTTTCCATAATTGCTGTAATTTTTGTGATTATCAGAATTGTCACCGACGACTTTCTCCGGCTTAAACTGTATTACACTCTGACTCTAAGTGCCTCCATTAATGGACTTTGCGCTGTTTTGCATTGCATACATACGTATGTACGTACATACATATATGTATGCTTCTATAATTTCATTCACAGACTAAATAAACACAGACTCGCATACACATACTTCCTCACAATGGACTGGTGGTGGTGTTTAGAAAATGTAACACTTTGTAAGCATTATTACTGTTTTTTGCTTTTGATATAGAATTTCGCCTTTTGAATTGTGTATCATTCTTTCTTACAACAAATAACAAAAAAAGATAAAAAAAAAAATTAAAAAGGCAAGAAAAAAAATGTGAAAGATGAAAGCATTTGATGTTGGCATTGTTTTATGTTTTCTGGGTCAGAAAGTGGCACACAGCCATTAAGAGTTAGATTACCTAAGTCGGTATTAAAAATTCCAACACATACGAAAATTCACTGTTCACACAGATTCATGCACACATTGTTACATTAGCAGACATTTAAGAAAATGGAAACAAAAATTCTAAAGCATTCCGTAATACGCGCAAATTTTGTAATTATTTCTTTTCTTCAAGAAAAAAAACTAATTTTTTAATTTTTTTAGACAAACATACGACTTTATTGATTCAAGACGAAATACAAGACTGATTTTCCTTTATAATTCATAATTACAAAATAACTTATTCTAGACAGTAATTGTGTTGATTCAACATTTTAATATTATTAATAATTTGGGTTAATTTGTTACTTTTGCAATTCCCAGAATTGCGACCGAAAAATAATAAATTTAACTGATTAAGTTTGCACTAATTATATTGTTTAGTTTGCAATTTTGTTTAACTTTATATTTGTAATAAATTCGTCAATAGTGTCTGTGTGTATGTATGTGTTTGGTATTGTGTATGTAACTTCTCCCCCCTTTAAAGTGGAATTCTCCTGAATTCTTTTATTTAATATTATTTTAATATGTTTGTGTTTCAAGATTACAAAAATTAAGATCAAAATTATTATTATTGCTAATACTAAACTGAATCCATGAGATACATTAGTATGATACTTAAGTCTATTAATGTTTTGTATGTTGTTTTTGTTTTCTTCCATTATATCCCTAAATGTTATTTTTTTTGTAAAATTTTTTATACTTTCATTTTTTATTATTAATATTTTTGTTTCATCTTTTTCAATGTAATTTGAAAAATAGTAATCCTTAATTTTTAATGAACAGTTATTAAATTGTACTACATAATTTCCATTTACAATAGTTTTATTCTTATTACAGGTATGTTGAATTGATATATTAATTGCATTTTTAACAATTATTGTTTTTAAGTCTATTGGTATTACTTCAAAATCTGCACTTTTTATTAGTTTACAATTTTCTTTTAATGCACAGTTTGTGCTAGGTTTTAATTGTCTAATTTGTTTATTATCTTCAAATTTATAAGTATTGTTTTCATAAGTAAATATTTTTTCTATTTCTTCATCAATTTCATTATACTCTACATTAGGTATTGGTATTATATTTCTTATATCTGCGTATACAAATGATTTAGGTATTTTAATACCGAATATTAAAAATGTGTTATTAAAAATAGCTGTTCCTAATTGAATATATTTAAGTTTAGTATAGTCTATTTCATATTTTAAAATTTCATTACTTGTTAAAATATTTGGATGTATTATTCCGTATTTAGCTGAGACCAAATTATCTTGAATATGTGTAATTTTATCATTTAACAATTGTATTTTTGTGAGTTGTTGCAGATATTTATTTTCCTCGTGTCCTTTATCAATATATTTAGTTATTACATTAAAATTCCTTTCTATTTCTTGTCTGTCACTTTTTATAATATCTTTTAATTGTCCAATGGCTACATTAAAATAATCATTAATTTCAATTTGTTGATTAATAGATGCATTCGTTTGTAAAAGGTGGTTATGGATGTCCTGTCTGTCATAATCGTCCATTGT
Organism: Melanophora roralis; assembly: GCA_963583895.1. NCBI lineage: Eukaryota > Metazoa > Arthropoda > Insecta > Diptera > Rhinophoridae > Melanophora > Melanophora roralis. Next base: position 198,894 of record OY757187.1, read on the forward strand.
GCCGAATAACCATCTCGACATGCTTCCTATTGCATTAATAAATCCCCGTTTTTGTCTATGATTTCTTGGTATCAGTGTTAACAATTTGTTTCTAACCTCCAGTAATTTTTGTTGTAGTATATCCTTGTGTATAGTTTCCATTAATATTGTATTATCCGTCATTTCATTCACTATATTTTCTAATTCTTTTATGTCAATCTTATGTAGTATTATATCCGTGTCTTTAACTATTTCCTTAATTCCTATTTGAATGTCTGCAAATCCCGATTGACCAGTTAGTTCGCTCATGGTCATTTCGCCCTTGTTCGTCGGTGTCCGTATTATTATTAGTAATAGTATTATCATTATCTGAAAATTTGAATTTAAGTAGTATTTAATTCCCGGGTTGATTGAGTTTCCACAGTGTTTTTGTATTTTGTTTTTATTTCCCTTAAACGTCGGGTCAAGTCTTCGAAATCAATGTCCTCGCCTTCATTGTCAGTGTCTGAGAATTTATACGGCCTTTTAATATTGCTTGGGTGTATTTTTTCCAACTTCGCTTTCTTGTATTTAGGTTGTTCCTTATGCCTGACTGCCTTATAGTTTTTTATGAAACCTTCCACTCTATTCTCTCTATAGTCTTCCCTGTTCCTGTTTAGTTTACCTATCAGTTTTCTTTTATTTTCCTCTATATTTTCCTTAATTGTCTTTTCGTCGATTCTTCCTAGTTGAACTTCGTTCGGTGTGCATTTAATGGCTGAATGATATCGCTCATTATAATTCCTAATGGTTTTTTGAATTAATTGTTTTATTGGTATATCCCTATTTGTCTTGTACATTATCCTGAATTTCTCAGCAATTGTATTATGGAATCTCTCAATGTCCGCGTTTCCTGTATGACTATTAGGTTTGGTCAAGTGTAGTTCAACATTTTCCTGGTCTAGAAATTCCTTGATTCGTAAAGCTTTGAATTCATTGTCTGCTATTATCTTCTTTGGCTTTCCTATTTTTGCAAAATGGTCCTCTAATTGTTCTATAAAAGTCATATGATTTCTGTCGTTGATCGGATAAGCCGCTCCGAATTTTGAAAATTTATCTATTATAGTCAAAAACATAAATCTCTTTATGACATAAGTGTCTATGTGTATTATTTCGTTTTTCCCTGACGGTGTTTCCGTGATGGAAAATTTCAACTTAACTGGATTTCTATCATATTTTATTTCCTGGCATAATTCGCATTGAGTAATCACTATCTGAATGAGCTCCATCAATTTTGGGTAATATATTTTTCGTTTAATTTGATTATAAGTTTCAACGATGCCCGAGTGTACACTTTCTCTCACATGATATAATGATATTTGTTTAATTGCCTCAGTTTCCGTTTCAATATCTTGAGCTCGAATAGTGCATTTAATAAATTGTATTTGTCTATCGTTCGAAAATAATTCCATTAATTTTTCTTGAACTATGTTGTAATTATGTTCTGATAACTCTGAGAATATTCCTACTTTTCCTGCCGTTATGTATTTTTTTAACAATTCACCCATTACATTAAAATCAGCTTCAGCTATAAAGATTATCCTTTTTCCATGCAAAACTTTCATTTCCTCAATCTTATTATTAGTTAAAATAATTTGTGTTTTATATTTATTCACTATTTCGTCTTTTATATAAAAATGATCTAGTAGATTTTCTTCTGCTGAGTGAATAGTGACAATCGATGCATTATCCTCTTCTACGTTGTTTATTGTAGTTAATTCTCTATCATTTTCCCTTCCTTCAATAATACTTTCCTTATGTTCTAACCTGCTTAGAAAATCGGCTACCTGATTTTCTTTTCCCTTTATATAATTAATCTCAAAGTCATACTCTCCCAGTTTCAGCAGCCACCTTTGATGTCTCGGTGACATGTCTTTACCTTTGTACTTCGTATATAAAAATTTAATAGGTTGATGATCAGTGTAAATTTGAAACTTCCTTCCGTAGAGGTATGGTCGTAAATAGTTTACGCTCCATAATATCGCCAGAAATTCCTTGTCAGTCGCAGAGTAATTCCTTTCATGATTGTTTAAAGTCCTTGAAATAAAACATACCGGATGTCCTTCCTGGGATAGGACTGCTCCAATTGCATAATTGGATGCATCTGTAGTCAGTGCGAATGTTTTTTCGAAATTTGGGTATCTTAAGATGGGATGTGAGCTTATTAATGTTTTCAATTTCTCAAACGCCTCTATATAAGTTGGGTCTTTTACGTTTATTTTTACGTTTTTCTTCAAATATTTAGTTATAGGCTGTGCCACTTTGGCATAGTCCTTAACAAACTTCCTATAATATCCTGTTAAGCCTAAAAAACTTTTAATTTGCTTCTCTGTCCTGGGTATTTCTAGTGTCTGAATGATTTTAATTTTGTCTGGGTTTGGTTTCAGTCCTTCTTTAGTCAGAATGTGCCCTAAGAATTCCGTTTCCTTCCTCATAAAATTACATTTGTCCATTTGAATTTTTAGGTTCTTTTCCTCTAATACTTTGAAAATGTCTGTTATTGTCTTAATGTGTTCCTTTAACGATGTGCTAAATATGAGTATGTCATCTAAGTACACTACGCATGTTTTGTTTATAAAATCCCGTAGGGTTTCGTTCATAAGTCTTTGGAATGTCGCTGGTGCGTTTTTTAGTCCAAACGGCATCCTAATAAATTCGTATAGTCCGTGTGGTGTTACGAAGGCTGTCTTTTCCCTATCTTGTTCCCTAATTAATATTTGATGATATCCTTTAGCTAAGTCTAGAGTGGTGAAATATTGTGATCTTCCTAATTTATCCAAGATGGAATCGATGTTAGGTAACGGAAACTTATCGTCCACTGTTACCTCATTTAGTTTCCTGTAGTCTACTACTAGTCTATATTTTCGCTCTCCGGAATTATCCATTTTCTTGGGTACTACAATCAATGGGCTTGAATATCTTGAGTTGCTCTTCGCGATTATTCCTTGTTCTTCCATCTCCTTTATTTGTCGTCTTACTTCGCTTTCATGTTGTGGAGGATATCTGTATAGTTTTGAATTTATTTGTTCCTCTGTTATTGTTCTAATTTCATGTTTTACACTCATTGTGCTAGTCAACTTATCTCCTTCCTTAAAAAATAGTTTCCTAAACCTACTCAACACTTTCAAAATTTCACTATATTCTTCCTTGTTTAAGTGGTCCAATTTTAGTCTATTCAAGTCAAGATCCGATTTTTCTAACATACATATCTGTATATTCTCATACGGATTGCTTATAAAATTGGTTTTCCTATTATTAAAAATTATATGTCCTTCCTCCAAATTTATCATGGTATTGAAACAATTCATCAGATCGACTCCTATAATAAAATTATATTTCCTTCCCTTTAACTGGGTCATTTTCCATTTAATTTTTGCATTCCTTTCTACGTTAAATTCGAAAGGTGCGTCCGTCAATACTTCGAATAAAATAATATCCTTCCCATTTATTGTGCTAAATTCTAATGGTTCAGTTAATAGTTTTTTCTCAAATTCCTTAATATTCTGGTCGACTAAACTAATGTTTGCGCCCGTATCTATTAGAGCTTTATATTTCCTGCCATCTATTGTTAGTTCTATGATGGGTAAACAATCGGAGGTTGTTCCCAAAAAAAACTATTCGGTTCATATTGCCGTGCTGAAGGTCCTTCCCTTCTTACTTGATCATATTCCAAATTATTTCTACTATTTCCTGTGAAACCTTGTCCGTTCGGGCTTTGTCGTACTCCACGTTGGTTACAAAGACCTTGGTTTTGTTGCGAATTTCCTGCCACCCTGGAATTGTTTGCCTCTGCAAAAGTTTCGTTCAGTTCTAGATAGTGTTGTCCATTCGGGCTTTGTCTGACTTGACCGTTGTTACAAATACATTGGTTTCGTCCAGAAGTTCCTGCCACCCTGGGTCTGTTTACCTCTAGATTATCTATCTCCATTGGTTCTATCCGGTCAACTCTAGGTTGGTTCCAGTGGTATCGCCCGGAATTTGGCCTAGAATTTCCTGTCTGTGCAAACCTTTGGGTATTCCATGTATTATTATTATTATTACTATTATTGTAATTATTTTTATTATTGTAATTATTATTATTATTGTTATTGGCTCTATATCGGCCTGAATTGTAAAATGGTCTGTTCCCATTATTTATTTTATCTTTACTATTATCATTATTTCCAAAATTGTCCGTATGACCTTGCATGCAATTTCTATCCCTATAATTCTGATTCGTATTCGTGTTGTACTTATTCGTTCTATATTTCCTATACTCTGGTCTAATGCAGGTATCTTCAAATCTTCTTTTAACTAAAATCCTCATTATGTTATTTATGTCATGTTCCTCGTAAATTTTATCCAACAACACCCCCTGGGTCATTTCTTTGACCGTGTTCACCAAAAGGCTGTCTATATTTGAAAGGTCAATGTAGTGGTCGTCTTGATAGTATATTATAAGTTCGTCTGACTTATATTTAATGTTCTGTATTTCACTTATTAGTTCACTTACCGTGTGTACTTTTAAATTAGCTATTAATTTATATAGATGATGAGGTTCTACGCTAGGTCTATATCGTAGTTTTAGGGTTTCTTTAATTACTTGCCAATTGTCAGGTGTGGGTATGTTTCTTACTACGTCCTTCGCTTGGCCCTGGATGACTTTGTAAAATATAGTGCGTACCGCTTCCTTTTTCTGGTTTTCATCGGGAATTGTTGATAATAGATATTCGATATTGCTGAAGAAACTATTTATGGTTATTTCCCCAGTTCCCGTAAAGGTTGGTAAATGATTAATAGTATTAAATATGTTGTCCCTCGTATAGTTGGATTGGTGGAGTTGGTGTTGTGGTTGCTGTTGTTGTTGTTGTTGTTGTTGTTGTTGTTGGAGTGCTACATAGGCCTCTCGCAATTGTTCGAGCTGTTGTTCCCGCCTTGCTAACTGTTCCAGCACAGACGTATCTATTCCTTGAGCTTGTTCCATCCTGATTCTATCGTATGCCTCTTGTCTTCGAACCTTGATTTTTATGGTATCAATTGTGGTAAAATTTTTTTTTTTTTTTTTTTTTTTTTTTATTACTTAGTGGCGTCCAATTTGTATTTTGACAATGGTTCACTGCACTTAATTTTTATTTTGTAGTTAGTGGCGTTCAATTTGTATTTTAGCAATTGTTCACTGCACTAAATTGTTATTTTGTAATTAGTGGCGTTCAATTTGTATTTTAACAATTGTTCACTGCACTAAATTGTTATTTTGTAATTAGTATTACCCTGGAGGGTCCCGTAGGATTCGCAGGATATAAAATTACTTGTTAAAAAAATTATACACTCGATTCGTTTCACTGGATCCCGTTCACTAACTTTGGGATCCTACCGACTGCGCCAATTTTGTAATTATTTCTTTTCTTCAAGAAAAAAAACTAATTTTTTAATTTTTTTAGACAAACATACGACTTTATTGATTCAAGACGAAATACAAGACTGATTTTCCTTTATAATTCATAATTACAAAATAACTTATTCTAGACAGTAATTGTGTTGATTCAACATTTTAATATTATTAATAATTTGGGTTAATTTGTTACTTTTGCAATTCCCAGAATTGCGACCGAAAAATAATAAATTTAACTGATTAAGTTTGCACTAATTATATTGTTTAGTTTGCAATTTTGTTTAACTTTATATTTGTAATAAATTCGTCAATAGTGTCTGTGTGTATGTATGTGTTTGGTATTGTGTATGTAACTCGCACGTACAAAAATAAAGTCGTGTATGTAAATGCGAATGAAAGTCTAAAAGTTAACTCCATCTCTAAGATGTTTGAATTGATATTTGAGAGTGTATGAGTGTATGAATGTTTGTATTAAAAATAATAGTTAAATGATAAGAATATGTAGATGTGTTCTGCTATAAAATTAAAAAACAAAAAACATCGTTTTTAAGCGAAATTATGTTTAAAGAAATGAAAATAAAATGGTGTTTGTGTGTGTGTATGTGAATGAATAAACGGTATCGACCAAATGTTAAAGCTTTCTAAAGTCGCATCAACACCTTTAAATACTTTGTAAAAGTTAAATAATTTTTCTAGAGTTTGTGATAAACTGTTCATTTTGATTGCTTTTACCAAATCGTAAATTTTCGTTTTTCTCCATTATTGGAGTCTTTTTTTCATTTATTTTTTTGTTTCTTTGTTTTAACTTTTTCGATTTTTTTTCTCTTTTAATACTTATGTACATGTATATATTTTAGTGTTTTATCAAATTTGTAATGGTCACTCGATTTCGTTGACATATTTTGAAGATAAAATCAACCTGAACCGACATTTCAATTCGCTTCTTACGTAGCAAAATTTATAAGGTGCGTTTTTTAAAAAACTGTTACAGATTTTATTCTAGCCTCAAAAATGTTGAGTAAACGGAGCTTTTATAATGTAGTTATTAATTCTAACGTCTAGATATCTTAATCTGATTTATTTTTTTTCTGTTGTTAAACTTAATCTAGTCCTTTCAGAATTCGCTTTGTCGTGTGGACAAAATGTGATCACATGTTTCCGCCGTATCACAGGCTATAAAATATATTAAAATAAGTATATGAAATAATCCAGTTTAATAAAAAAATCGTTCTGCTTGTTTCATGTTCTACCATTTTTAATAAAAGAATTTTATAGTTATAGTAACTTTATAGTATTAAAGATTCTTTCTTTATGAACTTAATACGTCAGTTAAAATGTAAAAGTTTTAATATCGTCAAAAGATATCATTGACATTGCTTAAGTATTTATGTAAATTTTGTTTTAAGAGAATTCAAAAACAAACTTTAATCAGTCAGTGTTGACAATGCAATGACTACTCCACCAGAGGCTTTTGTTTTTTTTCTAATATTAACTCACTATATGCGAATAAAATAAATACTTAAATGTATAATTTATGCATGAACTTTACTTTTATGTATTTAAATTTACAAATTTTATTTGACTTCCAGGTCATAATCTGCCATGTTCTAATTCGTTAACAGTTATTTTAAGCCATTTCGGTAGAAATTATTGTTTCAAAACACTTTCTTCATAAATTACTTTTAAATTAAAAGTATTTCTATGTTACAGTCAGTAAGAATTTTGTATTTAACTTTTAGGCTTTTTTTTGCTTTTAATAAGTTGTTTGAACTGTACACTTTTGTTTCTGTCTTCAAAAATATTCTACCATATTTAATGAGGAAGGAAGAGGAATAAGAAGAAAAGTTATAAAGAGCCTGAAGTTAAAACCTAATAAAAATTGGTTAAAAAATTATCGCACCTGTTGACTTAATTTGCATTTCAAATAGCTGTTTATTTTTTAAAACCAAATTCGGTCTAATGTGAAAAATTACCCGGAAATAAATGGCATTAACTAAAAAATTTATTTGGCCACCAGCTAAAATATCTAACAATTTTTGGTTTTGTTAAACCAGTTGCCAGTTTACCCATGGACTTACACATTTTGTTGTAAAATTTACATTTTATGCCGGTTAAAGTAAATATAGTCCAAAATTCAGAAAGCCTGCATCCAATATAGTGGAATAATTTGCCTCTTTGATAAAGTGAGCATAATCTAACTTGTAACACTTTACAGTATTTCCGATATCAATATTAATTTGTTTATGTTAAGTGTGTGAGAATGGAGATAACCATACAAGGCAAACGATAACTACACAGAAAGAAAAAACAAGTCTTAGAATTAAGAACTTTACTCTTAAATTTTCAAGTAAGATCAATACTAAGGTTTTCTTAAATGAAGTTTAGTCGGGATTAGTTTTAAAAATCAAGCAGAAAAACTTGTTTTTTCATTTTAAAAACAAAGTGTCTCGGTGGTATAGATGGTATCCCGTTGGTGTTGTAGTTCGAAGAGTCAGTCATAGGTTCAAATTCTAGTTACGTCAAGTACAGAAAAAAATTCAAAATAATAAATATTATGGGTCTTATTCATAAAATTTTTTTTTAGATTTTTAGAGGTTTATTTGACATTTATTTCATAGAAATATCCCAATTCAGCCGTAAATAAACATAAAATAATTTTTATGAATAAGGGCGTAAATAGACATAAATTAAAAATAAAATATAAAATTCTTCTTCTTTAATATAACTCTTAAAGTCAATAAAATTACTCTTCATTTTTATATTAATCCTTTTTACAATTAAATCAATATTTTATGCGTACATCAAGTACGGTTTTAACCTTATATTGATCTTTCTTTGGCTTAAATGTGGCTAAAAGTAAGAAATTCGTACTAAATATATCACAACTGGCTTAAGAAAATCCCTACTGGCTTAATAATAATAAATATTACTTTTGTTTTTTTTCTCCAGTAAAGGCTTTGGACTGTAAAACAAAAAAATATTAATCAAAGGGCAGTAACATAGATTTGTCGTTAATGTAAAGCCAAAAACATAAAAGAAGCATATTTTAGGAAGAAACTACATAAATTTATTTGTAAACTTTGTAAATGAATTTTGCTTCTTTGAATTAACAATTCCATAGCTTAAGGCTTTATTTTTTTTTTTTATTTTCGGTTTTGTAATATGAGCAGACACACGGCTGGTGAAGGGGTTGGGGTTTGTCATAATAAGAAGTCCGTTACATAAACGCGTTTCGCATGAATATGAGTATGCAACGGAGGCTTTTACGGAGGGCAAAACAAGAGCAAACATCTTTTAGAACCTTAATGTGGTGTGTGTTGTTTGTTAAATTTGTTCATGAGATGACTGGGGACTTCTTGAGCTGTATAGATCCAAGGCCAACCAATGAACATCACTGAGCGAACGCCACCGATCTAAAACCGTCCACGTGGACCACTACTAACACAAAACAGTTAAAAGTAAAAAACCCGTAAGAGTTGAACATTTTTTTTTAATATTTCCCAAAAGTATTATGGAATTCTCAAAAAGGACTGGGTATTACTTTGTCCAAATTTTTTGATTACAAGTATGTTTTATATAAAACTGTGTGTGTATTCTGGTTGGCAATTTGCCTGTATGCAATCGAAGAAAACATTGTTTCCATAAATCAAATTCTTTCAATCTAATTTGTTTTAAGTGCTTGCATGACTTTTATTTGCTACCAACAAAAGTTTAGTATAAGAAAAATAGAGAAGACGTTTACACATAGAAACCTGAATTAAATTTTATTTTAAAAAGATTTTTTTCTTCTTTTGAAAAACTTCTTTTTGGCACATGCAAAAATTTGATATTAAGAAGTAATAAAATCTTGTTATTGAAACTTTAAACATTCGTAAGGATGCCAGCAATATAAATTTATAAATAAAAGCCATCATTTATGGCGCATATAGACTTATTTACAAATATGCAGTTCAAAGTGCCATTACAATTTGATATCCGTTTGTGTTTATGTTTAATAGCTGTTTGTGTGTATGCACACCCTTAGTTCGTATTTTACTTACTTTTTTCTATTTACTAAAGTCACAACGGCTAAATGTATTTTCAACAATACAAACATGTATCTTTGTATGTAAATATTATGTAAATATGTAAATATAACTAACATTTTTTTCCAAATTTGTAGTTTTGAGTTTTTTCCAACTGACTGAGTTGAGTATGGTTCATACATCAATTACTCAAACTTATTTTTAAAAGAATTTATTTCCGTTTATTAAGTTCTGCTTTATAAATAAAAACTTTTCGAAAATAAAGTTTCTTAAGTGGTATTTTAATGCAATTATCATTTCAAAGTTACAGACTTTCAAGGTAAATTGTTGATTGACTTAAAGTTACTAACTAGCAGGAATAAAAATTAAAATAAATCAGTTAACCCGAAGAAAACTTTTTTAGAAAAAAAGACCATCTCTTATAAAATTGTCATTTGCTACTTAAAATAATATTAAAGCTTAAAAATGTTACACTCCAGACAAGGATTTTGGCATTTGCCAAGAAATACTCTCTGGTGCTCCCTGGATTTCATTACATCGACATAGTTAATTTGGTTGTCGTTTCTTCTTGTCTTAATCCGAAACGTCTGTGTGGAGTCTTCGGGACCATCCAGTTCAACCTAGCCTAACATAACTTAACCTAAACTAGCCTTACACCTACTGTTTATTTTTATTTCTATGTTAATGATGAAAATGTTCCAGACTTGCCAGTTTAGGTAAATTTATTGTCAATAAAACTTAATAAAAACTACTACTTTCTAAATGAGTTTTAATATAAATTAAACGCCTCATAGTTGTGGACCTGCTCGGTAGGATGAGAATTCATCAATTTGTTCAATTGGTTGCCATATTGGACCAAGGAACAAATAAATAACATGTAGTTTTTAAAACTTACATGCGCATGTAGGTTAGGGTGGCCCCTTTTTTCAGGTAAAATTTTAAAATTTATTTAGGAATCTGGGCACCCAAATTTTTTTTTTACTAAAAAAACAACTAGTATGTATGCAAAGTTTGAGGATAAAATTTCAATAATAAGACAGTGGTCAAACCAATATACACTTAATAGTAAAATTGAGAGGTTATTTAAAATGGGGTTTAATCAGCTTAATAGTACAAAAAAATTATTTTACAGTAGAAAATGAATAAATAATATAAAATAAACTATTTAAAAGTGATAAGTTAAGTTGAGAAACAGGTGTAGGTTTTTTAAGATACGGCTTGTTTTGTCGTTTTGGTAGGAATATATAAGCGTTGAGTAAAAAATTAAAGGGTACTTTGGTGTATAAAATGAATTTGAAATTTTTGGGCCACCCTAATGTAGTTATGAGCACGTAAATAGGTTTGTAACAGCTTCTGTGTATAGATGCTTTAATATAGAAAAGCCGTATTATAGGAGAAAAATCACTTTATTAAATTTGTATAGTATAAAATATATATTCAAATGAATTTTTGACCAGCATGTCATTTATTTGGCGGAATAATGCGAAAACGCTTTTTTTTTTGGGAAAAATCGAGTTACGCCCTTTTTATGTTAAGTTAACCATATGTAACTCTATTATGATGGCTAATTAAAACTTAAATAAATATGTTACATTGTAAATGAATGAAAATAAAAATTATGCATCTATTGACGCTTGCGTTTTATTTTATTTCTTTTCAAAACTTTCATTTGCAATTTAATCACTTTGCGGGAATATAATTTAGCGTCAGCGAATATGTTAAATGATCTAAATTGAAATAGTACTGGGACAACAATGTATATTAATAACTATAAATAAAATAAACCACTCTTATAAAACCTAGTACTCAATTTCAAATGCCACATTAGTAGAGTGAGCGCCTTCTACTTGCCGACAAAGTAAGTGAGATACTAAAGTGTTCATTCATGAATATAAAGGTTGTTTACTGCCTGACATACATATATTGTAAGTTGGTAGTGGGCAGCTCTAATACAATCTCGCTTATTATGCGAGCAGGTAAAAGGCATCTGGAACACCTCTTTGCGCACATTGTAATACGGAAGTATACAGCCATATGAATGCACTAATGATGCAGAAATAAAGAGCAAGCAAATCTTTTTTGCACAAATTTTCTATATGGTGTATTTGTGAACCGAACAATGGCTTTGTCTTTTTTAATGATATCTTAGTTTGATGTTATTTAAAGCTCCATTATTCTGTTTCCTTATTACTTCCTAGCTTTTTAGCAGCACCATGGAAACATGCTCCTTGCCATTTGTAAATTCTTGTACAATCTACAAAGTAAGCATAAAGTAAATGCGAGCGAGCCGTCATGGATATTATGCACACACCACATATGTACATGGTAGAGGTATTATGCGTTTGTACATACGTTTTTAACGCCCAAATTTAATGGTGTAATACTCACCTTTAAGTATACTGATCGACTTATAGTCACTTCCTGAGTCGATTTAAGCATGTCCGTCCATCCTTCTGACTGGGTGTTTATGCATTCTTGTGAACACGCTACAGGTCGCAGTACAAATGTGATTTAGGGTACATTATGATCGGGCTTGACCAACCTTAACTGTCTTACTTGTTTTAACTATTGCACAAACAATTCACAGATTTTTTCCTCGATTTTATCTTAGTGAATACTAAATAGCCGACTAAAAAAATAATTTAAAGTTTAAAATTAAAAAAAATATTTTGCAAAAACATGGTTTTACCCATATGGAACCAAGACTTTTTCTAAATTGTTTAACTTTTTAGATATAACTACGTATATAACAAATTTTAAGTAATTGAAAATAATGCTAAGTCTGACAATTGACTACCACTTAGGACATTGCAATGTTAAAATAATTAGTTGCTTTGATTTAAAAGTAATCCGAGTGTCAGTCAGTACCAGTTGCAAAATATATATTTTAAAGTAAATTAAAAGTTAAAGCATTTTCCGAAAGAGTTGCTCCAGATTTTCGGTTTGATGGGGATGCGAATTTTAGTCCTACCACTGGAACTTTATAGCCACAATAGCATAATTCAAGTGTCAAATCCGTATAAATCGGTTGGCAATAAATTAGGGTTTTAAAAAAATACAAATTTAATATAATAACTGATGACTTTTTAATTTCAATATAACAAAGAAGTATTTTAATACGAAACGTTTGTTTATATTGAACGTTAAAGCATTTGCATTGACGATATTCTCTTTTCACATACATGTGACGAGCACAGAAGCAACTTTGCACGTCATATAATGCATGTCTATGTAGTGCATGTTTTTTTTCTTTTTGGTTTTTTTTTAACATTCACGCACATCCGTATATACACGCACAGTCAAGTATATGTAAGAGAAAACTATATGTGAACAATTTTAAAGTGAAATTATGAACTTTAATCGAAAAACTTTTATAAATCCTCTTTTATGTATTTGCTTGTCCTCTTGTATTCCTACCATTCTGTCTTATTGTTTTTGTTTAATTTCTGTGCAGTGATGCTAAACAATATAAAGGGGATAAAATTTATCATATAAAAATATTTGTAACTTATTTAATATTAAAAATAAAATTGAAATAATGTTTGTGTGAATAAAATGTTAACAAATAAGAAGGTTATAGTGGGACAAGTCTGACCATAATGTACTCTACACCTTAAATGAATTTATATTAAGTGCCATAGTACACTTACTTCTAGGGGAGCCATAAACATGGGAAATATGTGTAAAAAAATAAAAAAAGTAATTCACTTATCGCTTAAATGGTCAAACAACGTCATAATTGAAAAAATTCATATTTGGAGTTAAGGATGCAAAAATTTTGGTTATATTATGCTAAATACTATGTACAAATTTCATAATAAAACTATTTCTACTGTTTAAGTTTGAAGGGAAATGCGGTATTTCTTTTTAAAATAGTTCAAACATATCAATAAATTCAAACGCGTTTTTCTCAAAATTGTTTTATTTTAATTCTAAAGTTGCGGTTTTAGCAAATAATCGATATGAAAATTTTGTAAAAAATCGTAATATTCGAAGCAGGAATATCTCGAAATGCTTATTACGGGAGGATATTTTGATAGGGTTCATGTAAAAATAGAACCAAGAGTCATCTCTTTCAATACGGCGGAACACTTTTTCGTGCCAAATTTCATAAAAAATCTTTAAAGTGATATTTTCACTTGGAAAAAAAATCATGAACACCCAGACGGACAGAAGGACACACAGTGGGTTTTTAGGTACCAAAATTGGAAATAATTTGTTGCTGACTTCCTCTGCTTTTTATTATCAATTTTTTTTTCAATATCAATTAAAGAGCGTAAGCTCTAAAATTTGACAAAAAGTTGGCAGAATATGATTGCGAGTACACTCTACACAAGGTATGTGCTAATAGAAGGAAATTATTTGAGGTAGCTTTGTTTATTGATATACATACATACATACATACAAACAAACATATATGAAAGTAAGTATGTTTCTTTAAATACGATTAATAAGTTTTTGCAACATTTTATTTTTTTTTTAACATTTGAGTGATTTGCGATCTGGTGAGTAAAACTTGAACGCTGAAGAGCCCCATATATATTGTAATCTATATTGGTATCATCTTATATAGTTATACATGCATCTGTTAGAGTATTCATCACTGAAGAAATATATATTAGTGTTACGCTAAGTTAGTTTACAAGAAGCAATTTGCTACCTCCTACCAGAAGCCCATTGAGAATCTCTTCAGAAGAGTTAAAAAGAGAAATAAGAAAGACAGAGGAAATTGTAGATAGTACGTAACACGAATAAAAAAAATCGAGAACGTCATCAGCAAAAAAATCAAAAGAGGTCAGAATACATAAAATTGGTCGATTTGTTTGGGAAAAGTCTCCACACAGAGTTTCGTGATAACAAAGAAACTAAAGTTTCAGATAAAGCAGTTGTCAGCGGGATAGTCCTAGTACCTAAACATCTAATTCCGATCTGTAGAATTTGTCTTTACTCCGGGAACTTAATTTTTTTTTGGTACCAAAACCCCAACGTGCGACATATGGGCATTCTTAAGTCGAAAGGAAGTGATTCTAAGTTGATGGGTTTAATTAAAAGTGGCTCCTAGACTGTTACTTTTTGGCGTCAAAATATGTATTAAAAATAAATTACAGTTTGTTAAAATCGCTGCAATTGCAACATTTGTATGAAACATTGTGCGAGTGGATTTGCGTTTAATTGTAAACGATGGTTATAAAATTAAAAAAAAATATTTGTAATTAACTTGTTATATGTCGCTTCATAAGCTCATGTAACAATATGTGATTGCATGCATGCATTCACATACATCGGTACACAATATTCAAGGGGGATTTCATGTCAAGTGACCCAACTTTTTTTTTCGATTCAAAAGAAATTTGGACCAAAGTTAGTTCTTGCAGAGAGTAGTTTAGACACAATTTTTTAACACGATCGGTCAAGAACTCTCTGAGCTAGAGGGGTTCAAAATTTGACGTTTTCGGCAAATAGGTGTTTTTTCTAATACATGTAGTTTATTACCTTTTGCTTTTAACAAAATTCGTCCCAAATACTTTTGATAGCTTTTTTTTCAATCTTCCAGAAAAAAAATTTTTAAAATTAAAAAAAAATTTTTTTATTTTTTTATAAAATAATTAGAAAAAAAATTTTTTTTTTCCAAATGTGCCCATTTTTTTTTTTTTTTTTGCTCAAAAGAAATCTTAGGTCTTTCCTTTGAAGGGCTTGGAAGTCGCTTAGTGGGAGTTTGAGCAAAAAAAAAAAAAAAAAAAAAAAATGGGCACATTTGGAAAAAAAAAAATTTTTCTAATTATTTTATAAAAAAAAATTTTTTTTAATTTTAAAAATTTTTTTTTCTGGAAGATTGAAAAAAAAGCTATCGAAAGTATTTGGGACGAATTTTGTTAAAAGCAAAAGGTAATAAACTACATGTATTAGAAAAAACACCTATTTGCCGAAAACGTCAAATTTTGAACCCCTCTAGCTCAGAGAGTTCTTGACCGATCGTGTTAAAAAATTGTGTCTAAACTACTCTCTGCAAGAACTAACTTTGGTCCAAATTTCTTTCCAATCGAAAGACATCGGTTTTAAAAGTTGGGTCACTTGACATGAAATCCCCCTCAAGTATAAAATTTCTTTTATAAATAAAATTGCAACATTATGCCAGTGGGCTTTTGTGCGATATATATAAATGATAATAAAAAATTATTAAAAATATGAAAATAATAATCATTCCATACGAAGACAAGTACAAAAGACATATACATTGTACATACACACATATACACACATGACTTTATTCTGCTTCACCTTAAAATGTCCTTTTGACGCATGTTCACCTATGTATGTATGTTTGTGTATATGAATGTGTTAGCTTTTGTCCAGGTAGCAAATAAAGTAAAAATTAATATTGAAAATTGGGCAACAGTCGCAGCAAAGAAGAGATCAAAGTGTTTCTTATTTACGAATAATAAAATGGAAAATTTATTAAAATGAATTAATTAAAATTATCAAATTTGAACTTAAAGGAACTTTAAAATAAGATATAAATACATTTGTACGACACAAAAAATTTGGCATATTTTGTCATTTTTATTTGCTTAGCCTTTGATATTTAAAGTTATGTGTATTTGTATTTAAATGCAAAAATATATTGATTAATATTTTGAAATGCATTTCTAAATATTAAATAAGAACTACATATAAGTATGAATATTTTCAACTGAACATACACAAACTGCAACTGCATTCCAAATGCATATTTTAAAAATTAATTTCGTAAAGATTTTCCCTATATGTTAATAACTTCAAAGCAAAAAAAAAAAAGGCATAGATATTACATATTGAGCTTAACAAAAAAAATTTTTTTTTAACAGCGTTTAAATTTTTTTAAATATTTGTGAGCAGATATATGTTTCTAAATTCTTAGATGCACAAAAAAAAGTCATAAAAAGATAAATAAATTTGTAAACATCATGCAAATTTAAATGTTTATTTAAATAACAGCAAAGAAACTATCATATCATTGCAAATAAAAGACACGACTTATAATATAATTCGTTTAAGGAAGATGTATAAGCATTTAACATTTGTCGTTTATTTCATGCAACGCGTCGATCAGGGTTTCGCCTTTTTTTTGCCTGTCTTTTACTGGCAAGTTTTTAAGTTAAACAACCAAGAAGAAAAGATAGTTGATCAAATTATCCGAAAAAGAATCAGTCATTCTATTCGCTTTTGTCAAACATTCATATGAACACAAGTACATCAACAAAATACTTTTGCCAAGAAAAGAGTGATACTGACAAGATAAAAAGGCAAACAGTAAGGCATGCACATATGGAATGAGGCACAATCATGCTTAAAAAAAATTAAAAAAAAAATACAAACAATTGCGCAAATAGGATGTTAGAGAAATATACAGACTATGTACGTGTAAGTATGCAAGCTTTTGTGTTTACATTTACATACATAGACACAATGTTTGTGCAGATATTTCAGACACCAAAAAGCATATTGAACCGCAATCGAAGCAAAAAAATAAAAGTGTTCATGCATTCAAGGATATTAAACCTAAAAACTACAACAGATGTATAAATATTCATATATATTAGGGATGCCAAACGGGACAAGTTTTTCATATCACGGAATTCAAACAATTTTCGAAAGCCAGTGTAGGGTAAAACTGGTTCAAAACTAATACCTCATAACGGATTCTAGGCGAATCCAATATCAGCGCCTTTCCTTCTTTGTATATGTGTACGCATATATGTATGTGTGTATGATGTAAACAAATGTATGTTTATACATATGTAGGAACCGGTATTTATATTTTTTCCCTATAACTTTTTACACATCTTTTAACCAGTTGTACTACGTGCAGCTTTTCAAGCGATCATGACCAATAACTAACCTTTTTTATTACTTATGTTTTGCACTAGTCTCAGGGCGAGTACCCCGACCAATTGCGACACATTTCCCGCAGAGTTTTCTTTCGAACGAATTTTTGGCTTGTTTGTTTTATTTAAACGTTAATATTTTATATATATTTTACTAGAAATAAATTTATTTAGTGGATTAATCGACGGCTAAAAATGTTAAAATAATAAAAAAAAGGAAATTATTTGTTGTTAAAACTGGAGCAAAAGACTTTTGAAGAGAGTGTACCTTTTTCAATTAGTTTTTTTACGGACAAACAAGAAGTAAAACAAATAATAAAAATAAAGGGAATTTAGATGTACATTGTCCAAGTTAATCTATTGGTATATTTGAAATTTTGTTTTTTTTCTTACTGTTTGAATGAAAACTTTTTAAGCAGCCTTCCCTGCTAGAGAAGCTTTTAAAATAATTCTTACGTGGTTGTCCATAAGCAATATTTGTAATAAAATATCCCATAAGTATTTGCTAATGGCGCCATCTAATTTGCTTTGAACAAAAACTTTGTTATTGAGAAGAATTTCATCATATAACGATTAATCAGATTCATAGTTAAGTATTTGACTAATATTTACAGACATTTGAAATAAACTGCAATATTATTTCTTTGATTTGTTTTTAGTTGAAATTATTTTGAAATTTTTTAATAAAATTTTTATTTTGTGGACTTATAATCTCAAAAAGCACTAAAAATGTGAGAAACTATTTTTTTGTTTACTAAGTTGATTTTCGACTTCAACCTAGGAGACAGTAGTTTATAGCTTTTGTAAAGTAGACTTATATGGTAAAAAAATAAAAAAAAAACAGATACCGAAGATGTTAAAAAGTTAGCAAAGTGTTTATCAATTATATTTTGCTGCTTTTGGGCTTTATACCTGAATTGGGCTCTGTAGTTGTCGAATATAATTTGAATTATGTTTTTGTTTATATTAGTTAAGAAATACAAGGATTAAATAAAAAGGACTTAAATATAATATTTACCCCGTATTAAACCTTAGGAACCAATATTAAAAAAAAGTGCTAGATACGGGTCTACAGAATTTTTGAACAAAGTTATCATTTATAAAATTTTTTTCTATTAAGTATGTATAGTTTAGAAGATGCAACTTCTCGAGTTTGTGGATCTATTCATCTAGAGAGGTACCAGGAGTCAAAATTTCAAATCGCCAGCTTCAAGCTCTTAAGCTTTACAATGACGAATCAGTGTGTCAGTCAGTCAGTCTGCCAACCATTTAGCCAGTCATTTGTTTGACTTGTGTTTGTCGACCACACATATTTTTTATTTGCATCAAATCTCTTAAGAAATAACAAAATCAAGTTAAACCAAATAATAGATATTTAATTTGATAATATTTTTCCACAAAAAAAACTCATCGGTGACCAACATGCGACCATTATCATTTAACTGAGACAAATTAATGCGTTTTAATGGTTCTATATGCGAATTATCGTTTGAGTCTATTCATTTTTGTTTGATACGAATTAAGGTTTATAAACATTTGAAAGAATTTGCTGTAACTATGGAAAGAAGAGAGATATGGACATAAATACAAATAAAACTAAAAAAAAATAATACAAATGTATAAAGTGAGAACTAAATGGTATAAATTTTTAATACATTTTAGTAAAGATGAATCAAAGAAAACGCTGGAAAAATAACTAATACTCTTAAATATGTACAACAGTGTGTTCATGTATTAATGAAAGTAAAGCGGCAGTGGCTTAATGTGCTGGGATTTCACTTTTAATTGTAAAAAACTGGAAAAAGAGGATTAATGTTGTCAGTTTAACAAGAAAAAGTTTTATCATGCTTCGGAACATACATGCATGCGTTTTTACAGATGTACGTGCGCACACATACCACCACACTTGTGTTTATATGCAAGAATAATTTTAGAAAACTCTCTTGCTTGTTATTATGGCAAACCTAAACTTTTTTACAGTCTTTTTGTCAAATAAAACAATTTTGATTAATTTACTTAATTTTGCAATTTATCGGAATAATTTATTTATCCATTTTAAAGTTTAAAGATTTTTTAATTTAAAATAACTAGAAGTTTTAAATTCGAAGGACACAAATGAACTATTTTAATGCCTTCCATATTACAAAGATACATATTAATTCATATTAAAATTAAAGCTGTTATTAATAGAAAACTAAAATTAACCATTTTACCCGGACCTTTTTAGCAAGAAAAGTTCAAGAGTCTTTTTGCAAAAAGTTTTCTGTCTTAAAAATCAGTTTATTTTCTATTAAAAGGTAAAAAACAAAATAGGTTGCAAGTGACGACTTGTTAAAATTTTAAGACATTTTTTATTTAAAGCGAGCAGATATATTTCAATAAAGGTTGGCAGACATAAGTGGGTAATAATATTTTCATGTATTTAAAATTTTTTAATTTATTTTTAATAATGTTTTGGTTTTATATCTCGACTTTTATCTTTGAAAAAATTATTTATTTTTTAAAATTTCTTTACATATTTAAAGAGTGAATTGCAAGAATTTTTGTCCAACTTAAAATTATTAGGATTAATACTATTGAAAAGTTATGATACAAAAACAATAAAAAAGTTGCAATTAGGCGTTTTAATACCACTCGATAAAAAACACTAAATTATCGATAATAAAAAATGAGTTCATTATGAAAACATTTTTTTGATTTCTAAGTTAACGAACAAGGGAGGTTAATCCTGCAATAAAAATGATAAAAGTTAATGTACGTAAGCATATCCAAGTTTGCAAAAAAATTTAGTTTAATTCTTATCATATATGTAGTAGCAAAAACAGTTATTTGTTCCGTTATTTTTGTTTTTTGAAAAATATGTAAAGCATTGACCTTTCGCTAGTAGCCACTTCTTTAAACGTCATAATTTTTTCAAGAACAATTCACCTTTAAATAAAAATGAAAAAGATTTCCGCAGCTTTAGAAAATCAAATCGTGGAAATGACAAAAAACGAGAAATCAGCACGTGAAATTGGGAGAATACTAGGAATATGCCCCCGAACAGTGCTTCAAGTAAGAAAAAGAAAAAATATAAGCATAGAAGTGCAAAAAAATCGTGACGAAGTTTGCTGACCGAGAGAAATGCAAGGGCCATGGAACATTTGTTGGTTACGAAGCAGGCAAAAACACCAAAAGAGGCAGCAGCTGCGATCAACAAGCCAGTTAGTGAGTGGACAGCCCGCAGGGCGCTGAAAAGTATCGGGCTCACTTCAGCTATAAAGCAAAAAACCTGCCCTGTCAGAAAAAATAGAAAAGCTCGACTTAAGTTCTGCAAATACCGTAAAAACTGGACTGTAGAACACTGGAAACGGGTAATATGGTCAGATGAAACCAAAATAAATCGTTTTCAGTCGGATGGCAAGGAGTACTACTGGCACCGTCCTTATGAAACCCTAAAAAAACACCAAGTAAAAGGAACCATGAATCATGAAGGTGGAAGCCTTATGATTTGGGCCTGTTTTACTTGGTGGCACCTTGGTCCAGTGGTGAAAATTGAGCGCATAATGAAAAAAGAAGATTATCTTCATATCCTAACGGATCATTTACCCGATTTTGTGGACCATAGTGCTTACCCGGAGGAAGAAGTAGTTTTTCAACAGGATGGCGATCCCAAACATACGGCCAAAATCGTTAAGGAATGGCTGTCAAATCAAAATTTTTACACAATGCAATGGCCAGCGCAAAGCCCGAATCTCAATCCGATCGAAAACTTATGGGCTTTGCTGAAAAAACGACTTTTGCGGTACGACAATGCGCCAACAAATTTAAATGAACTTTGGGCCCGATTCCAAACGGAGTGGTCAAATATTCCAAAGCATTTTATTGAAAACTTGGTCGAAAGTATGCCAAGACGTATCAGAAGCTTGATTAAAGCAAAAGGGCTCTGGACAAAATATTGAAAATTAAAGCAAGAAAGTTTTTTTTCAAACGTGCAGAAGTGGATACATATAACTTTTTCATAAAAATGCATTTATCTTTATTTTATCTTTAAATATTATTGAATTTAACTTTTTGTTTTTAAATATTATTTAGTTAAGAAGTGTAAATAATAAAAATACAGACTGGTTTTTCTTTATATTGCGTATTTTTCACGTCTTTAGGTCTTTCGAAGCAAACATGTATCCATAGGTGCTCGCCACTATATAAACTTATGTATGCATTTGAGCATTTGTTTAAATTGATTTCATATTTGGCGCTTAAAGAAAGTATCTATCAAATATCATTCCCACAAACGACTTCCAAAGTTAAGGTAAATTTTCTAAATCTGTAATTAGAAGTATGCATTTCCAAGTGCCATTAAGTATTTATGTACTTTCAATAATTACGTTGCCTGTACTAAGTAATTTTTTTACTTCTAAAGTTTTGTTTTTGTTTTTTTTTTTAATTTATAGAGAAAAAATGTTATTGTTTCCTTGAACGCAATGGATATGCCCTAATAAGACATGATTTGTCTTCGTAACAATTTTCTCTTACAAATTACTTAAATACAAGTCGTTGAAACAAATCGTAATAATACCCTTATTTCTTTTATTAGAGACATTTTATATTGTTATTTCTTGTTAACGTTATATTGAAGCAATTAAATAGGTAAAAATTTTAAGAGATTCATGCAAATGAGAAGCGGAATGTTAATTTTTAGAGACGTTTTAATTTAATGGCCATCGTTAACAAGACTATTAAAAAAAGTCATTAAATTCTAAGTGGTAAGATAGAAGACGTTAAAACAATCACCAGGAATGAACGAAGCTAGTGACCTGTTTAATTATTGATGGTCAACATGAAGAAGAAATTACTATAAGAAAATACCAAACTACGTAAAAAGATATTAATAATGCTTTTGCTTTTGAATTCTTAGCGATTGGAACAGCTAGACTTTTTACAAAACAACTTTAATAATTTCTAATGAAACTGTTTTTACAACAACAATTTTAAATGCAGTTTCGACATTTTCCGTGAAACTTAATAGAGTCGTAGAATGATAAGTATAAAAATGCACTCAACTTCTCAGGGGATTTTTAGTTTAAGCATGTTTTCATGCATACACAGAAAAAAATATTCCCAAATTTTTTTTATTAACTCAACAACAAAAAATTTTTTTTTTAAGCCCAATTGTCTCAATTAAAATTTCAATTGTTTTTAAAAACTAAATGCCAACAATGATGTTGGTTTACAAACTCTTAAAAAAACCGAAATTTGGCTTAAAGCTTTTATTTATATGTTTTTGTTAGTATGAAACACATTTAAAGTTGAGAATATAAAAATAAAAATTAAACATTATCGCCAATATAAGCCAAAGTGGTACCATAATATAAAGTAGAACTTAAACATCGAAAATTTAATGTCTCTTTAGCCTAGTGGTTAGAGTCTCAGCCTGGCAATTAAAAGTTGCTGGGTTCATTGCTTTAATGGTCAATAATTTTTTTATATTTTCTTTTCTTCCCTACTTGGTTTGTTTCTGATTGGTCTTTGCACAGCTCATCTCAAGCTCAGTTGTTGGTGTTGAATTTTTTAATGTGGAGTTAAGTAAATCAAACTAAATAAAACCCATGGTTCGAGTCGTTTTTGAGACTTGTTATTTATACTTATATGTTAATTAAACATAATTATTATATAATTAAATTAAATAAACACAAATAAATATAAATAAACCAAAACAAATTCCAACAATTAGTTGAATTTATTTGTATATAATTTTAGACTTGTTCGTGTTTTGATTAAATCGATTCATTCATATTTTAATTGAAAATTTTTAATTAAAATGGTTAATTGATTATGCGAGTTTCCTGATAGGTTGTAATATAAATATTTTTTAATCAAATTAAAGGATTTTTAATTGAAAATGATATGATTTTTTCCATGTAAGTTATTCAATGATGCTAAAAAGAATGATTTAACATTATATCAAATTAAACACAAAACTTTTAGTTCAAAAAGTTTTTAATTAGTTTCTCAGAAAAATAGTAAAATAAGTGCAAAAACACTAATGGCTAATTTGGAGGGTCCCCTTAATAAATGCGATGTCAAAAGGTTAATTTGACCAGAAGGGACTTAATTTCTGAAACTATGTGGCCTCGTATGCAATCTTGTTCAATTGGTTTTACCTACGTGGTCTTGATATTTTGCACAAAATATCTTCTTTTAAATTTGTGCAAACTGAAGCATTATACCGGCTGCCAATGAATATACAATAAGTTTCAATTCCCTTTGTAATTTCTACAATATTCATTTATAGCCACAAAAAGCAAACATATATACACCTATTAACAGGATTAAAAAAACTCCTTCATATGCTTATGGCTAAGTTTGTATAGAAGACAAATATAGCGCACTGACTAACAGGTAATAAGGGTTTCGAGGTAAACGTAGCTGCAATACTGCTCAAGCTGACGTAATTGAGAACAATATTAATATTATAATTGATATTAAACGAAATTAATGTTGGCTGTGTGGCAATCCTTATACTTTGAGACCACTCTAAAGGTTTTGATACTGTGGACCACACAATTTTATATCAAGAACTTGGAAAAATTATAAACCTCTCCTTGACATTAGTTAAGCTACAAAGCAAAAAAAATTGCATTTTAGCTGAAATGAAATTAGTTAAAATATGGTCCTATGTTATGCAGCCATTGATCATATTATAGTCAAACAGGAACTTATATTTAAGCGACAGGTTTTCGTTTTTTAATGGGCAAATATTAAGTTGTCGTAGCTGTAAAACAAGTCCTCTTTGAAACGGTGCATATAAATATTGCTCTAACTTAATATCGACGTAATAAAAAAGCTTGCGCGATTGATCTAAAGCGAAGTAATTTTATGATGACGTCACAATTACGTCAGAGCCATATGCACATGCAGCTGATTACATTTCTAGTACTGTGGGCTTTAGATATATCAGTTTACTGGAAAAAGAAAAGGCCAACTTAGAAAGGTATATACGATTGGGAAAGTCGAACGTACTACCGCTTTTACTTGTTTTAAATTGAAATTTTTGGTTTTCATAATAAGTATTTAAATGCACTTTTGATTTTATAAAGAGTATAATCATCATAAAAATCATATTGACTCAAAAACTTAACTAAGGAGCTTGTATATCATTTTAAAATTTTTAATATTTTGATATAAAAAATTTAAAAAATAGCGTAGCTGTTGTTGTTATTAGTTTTAAAATTGCATTTAAAGTTTTTGATTTTTTCTAGATCAAAATTTGTTAATCGATGGCTTAATATAAAAAGGGCGTAACTCGATATTTTTATAATATAGTTTTTTTTATTCCTGCAAAAACACGTTTAAAATTCACCATAAATTTTTGTCGTTTTTTTCAAAGTGAATTTACATTTTTTTGTAGCTTTTTTTTTAAATTTTATTTAAACTTTTTTATTTGCGAAATTTTAAAAATTTTATGTATTGTAAAAAAATTGAGTTAGGCCTTTTTAATATTAATCCATAATTATGTGTTTAATATCTGTATCTAAGAGTGGCATTAAAAATATCAAGATTGTTTCATTATTATTTCGGGTAAACAAAAATGCACTAAGACTGCATGCATCTACATATATGTATGGACACACACACACACACACATACACAGGCATTTAGTCTATAATAAAACCGGAAATATTTAAAAGAAGCAGAAGAAAAAAAAAACATGAAGAAAGGTAAAAACATTTTGCTTTTAATGTTATGCAAGCAGAAGGTTCTTTTAGTAATTCCACATTAATACGATGGTCAATAAAAGGTGATCAAAAATAAAATGAAATAAAAGTATAAAATTTAGGTAAAGAAGGTGGTTTCGTACATGACGCAAAAGCGTAATATTAAACTTATTTGTCGCCACAATGTTATTGTGTCTCCTACCGTATTTCTTTTGTTTTCTTTGAATGAAATATCTTATTGTTCGCTTTTTGTCTAGTTTTGTTTACGTTGAAATTGTAATTGTCTTAATGCCAGTTCAGGTTTGTGGTCTTTAAAAGTTCAGCAATATTAAAACTACTGTTATGCATTAAAAACAAGTAAGAAACCTTTAGCCGATCAAAATCCTGTTGGGTTTAAATGCAATAACGCAACCAGCCAATGCTTAGGTTCAGTAACCAAAAGGTATTCTCTAGTATTATTCATTACAAAAGATATATTTTCTACAACATCGATTATAAATACGTGTTGCATTCTAATCCAAGTAAAATGCATATTTGGCTGTAATAAAAGAAATTTGGAACGTCAGTTCTTAATAATATAATTCAGTTAGGGGAACCGAGCAATATAACTGTGGAATGTCTGATAAGCTTATCAAACTTTAGCTAATGTACTATAATGTTGTTTCTGATTATTGTGTTTGTATAGGTTTTAATGTTTCCCAACTAATCGCTTTACTGTGTTTACCTTGGTTTAGACTGAAAGATTTAAAAAAAATCGGTAAATAATGATGTCTGTCAATTTTGTAATGAAAGAAAAGATAACTTTGAAACGATATTGTGTGTAGCAGGCTTTTAAATCTTTTCTATTAAAATGTGTTTGTATCTGTATGTAAATATGTTGCTTAAATAAATAATTTTCGGAAGTTTTTCTTTGTTAATCATTTAAGTAGACATTTCTGTAGTACTAGTCGTATGAAAACTAAAAATATTTTTGCACAAATAAATTTAACCTACAAAAGGATTTAATAAAATTTTAAGAAGACATTGCTATCACTAACACCGACATCTTCATAATCATCATCTGTTGTTGTTACTTAGTATCACATGAATGCCTACTACCTATGTAAGAGTAGACACGTACATGTACAAACACACATACAAAGACACAATTATGTACGTGTGTAGATATAGTATGTGTATGCATATTTAAAAGTTCATCTTGCGTTATGATTTTGTTTTGATAAATGCATACATATGTACATTCAAATGAATATGCGAACATGTGTGTGAATCCTTTCATATATAAAAATATGTTTGTTTGTTTGTATGAATGTGATATGTACATTCTTACGTTTATTTTGTATAAGTTTATTTTAAAAATATAAGAGTTTCAGGTATTTATGCTGCACTAACTTTTTGCGTTTTTCATTCTATAAAATCCTGTCATAAATTCCAAGTTTTATAAAGGAAAAGAAAACAACCTATGCTAAGTATAAAGTGTGTATGTGTGTGTGCTCTGCTTGTATTCTGAAAAAAATGGAATTTGTACATTTTATTTTGCTGTTCTTCTTAAAATTCTTTCTTTTTTTTTGCTTTAAGAAATAAAAAAGTTTAAAATAAAAAAATTGAATGAATGAGTATAAACAAGTAAACGCGCTATATTCGGCTGTGCCGGGGTTTATATACTTTTACATTGGCATCTTGAAACCCCGCACTTTTCTTTAATGAGTGGGTCAATGCTACATTCGTCCTATCCACGGGCACCCTGGAAGCTATAGGGGGGATTTATTACAATTTCCATTGGAGCCCCCTTTGGCGATGGTGATATTTTATTTGGAGAGGAAACTAATGGGGGGTCGGTCTTTATTGATCCAAGGCCGACTTAGGTGCAGTTATTGGCATTTTTACACCATTTTTGTAAATTTTGTATTGCAACCAACCCTCTTTATTTGATGGGGATAGGAGGTAAGAATGGTATAGGAATACGTTTGGGAGAGAATTGCAATGGGGGCTGTTGTTCATTTTATTCCTCGAAGGGCGTCTCTGGGGAAGTTGTAGGGGCTGGAGATAGGGGTAAGCTTGTGAGGAAAAATTAATAGGAGTCGCTCTTATATTGTATTCGTGTAGGGGCAACTCTGAGGCAGTTGAGAAGGTTTTGATGTACAAATTTTAGAGAAATATAAAGAGATTTATATCTCGGTCAGTTATTGGGCGATTTTGCTGAAATTTAATAGCAGTTTTGTCCCAGATATTTTCAACAGTCGACATCGGGGGGCTTCAAAAAGTTGATTGCAGCCATAAAATGGTCAGACGGACATCGTTAATGGAGCTTCTTATCTATAAGGACCAAGAAAATATATACTTCAAGCGATCGCAAATGGATAATAAAGAAATTACAAACGGAACGACAAACTTATATTTACCCTTAACACTATGTGAAGCGTATAAAAATAAAAACAATGCAATTCCGACCACTGTGCTGCTGCACACATATACTAAATTGTGTTTAATACGAGTTAAGCGGATGTTCACTTGTGAACACAAACCTACTTACTCTCTCACCATGAAACATCTCAACTTTTGCACAAATGCAAAACAAGAAATGTCATCATCTATATACGTTTATGCAAGTAAGCATGTGTTTATATGTATATATGGACATACATACATTAATATAAGGCTTTCCATAGGTACTGCTCAGCGAAAACCGTATATGGGAAAATATATGTTTTGTTTTTTATATAGAAGTTTTGATGATTGTCTTACAGATGAAAATGTCCCGTTAGGTTTTACGTCAAAATAAATACTGTCCGTAATATTAAATTCATAAATTAAAAAATACTGGTTTTAGATAAAAGAAGTTTTTTAATTGCACTTTTCGTTAAGAATTAGTTACATATTTGAAACCCACATTATACAATATATAAAATTAAAATTAAAAAATTTTCTATTTTGATTAATAAAACAAATAACTTGGCAGGTAATAATTTAATTTTTTTCATATTTCAATACGCCTAGTTTGCCCTTTTATTAATACATTAAAAAAAGCGTTTTTGGCATTGCATTTAAACCCATTGCTGTGGAATGCATCATTTAATATATAAATATTTATAGCTTGACTTTGGCATGGCTAAAAGCTTAGTACTGTGAGTCCGTATAGCTGCATATGTACATATATGGATGTATGTAAATGAATGAGTAGAAATATGCATAGATTTGTGTATGTGTGTCCGACCCCTTTATTTGCGTTTAAAATTTTCATAAAAGTGGCATTTGAAAGTTCTGTTGCCTTAACTGTTTCCGCTTTTTTTTTAGCTTTTTCACAACTGTACTTTAGAAAAAACCGTTATTTCCTTTTTATTTTTCCTTATTCTGTCTCTCCCTCTTCTTTTTATTATGAATTAGTTTTGTTTATGCAGCGTTTAAAAGAAAAAAACAAATAATAGTTTAATGATTTAACTGTAAAGTTTAGAGCTCTTCTTTAAGAATATCAGAAGTGATGTTAACGATTTTATATCTGTTTTGAGGCCATAATTTTAATGTTAAAAATTTAATAAATTATATTTATTAAAATGATATTAAACTTAAAAGTTTCATTTTTCGACAGCGTTGTGACACATCTTTTTATATTTGCAGACTTATTTTTCCTTTATATTTAATACCATTTTGGAGGCAAACAAAAAAGTTTAGTCTTAAACGCATCAACTAGTAACAGTATGATATGCGGAAAGTAATGTGTGGTGTTGGTTTCTAAACTAGAAATAAAATAAAAATTTTCATTTAGTGGTTAACTAAATTATGTTTTTAAGTTTGGAGGATTTTATTTTTCCACGATCCACAAATATTTTTATCCCTTGAGTTACAAAGGTATTGATGGTACTTTTGGCTGGATGCAATTGTAATTTGAATATGAAAGCATTACCTTTTAAGAATGATTTATTTTATTAAATTATTAATTCTGTTTAAATCTAATTAAAAAAATAAAAGCTTCGAAAAAAAAGATAAAAGGGGTAATAGTTATTTTAAACTGCAAGTTTTGTGGCTCAAGCGGCACTAAATGTCATACTCCACACAGTACTTATTAAGTACTAGCTAATGGAAATTACGGAATTGGTCAGACAATGAGAGCTGGGATTAGGAAATTTTTCTAATACTACCCATACTAGGATATTTTGCAGAGTAATCTTAAAGAAAACAATTATCTCTGATAGGAGCTGTTGGTTTAGATACCATAGTCTGTTGGAGGAATGTGCAGTTTTTACAAATGGATCTAAGATGGATAAGGCACCGCAGCTGGGGTCTTTATCTTTGGGAGAAAATAAACTTACCCTGCAAACTATCTGAAGGGTAACGCATCTTATAGTAAATATGTTCCAAAGGGTGAAGAAGTTACTGTTTATATTACCAGTTAGGCGGGCCTTAGGATCTCTTAGGCACATGGTGCCGAGTCAAGGAGATCCTTGTTGCAATATGGATACCTTAAACTTCAGAATATTTTCAGTTCCGGGATACTGTGATATACATAGTTGGCAATCGTTTAAGTTGCCAACAATCTGGCTTGTTGTTGCTTTGCAATTGAGTTGACATACTACATATAATGAAAAGATTGGGACATTGATGCTCAATACGACGAATCTATAACTGGAAAATAGTAAGGGTGACTACAGGTTGGCTAATTCCATAATTTAAAATTTTTATTTTTATTCCGGAAAAAAATTTAAGCGCAACCATTATTAGTTTGGTCTCTTTTTATTTGTATATATCATATAAATAAATAAAAAAGAATAAAATTATTAAAAGTTCGATAAAATATCAGGAACTTTTTACAGACACATTACGCAATGGCATAAGAATGAATTTAATATTTTACCGTAAACGTAATGGAGAAAACACGTAAACAGGCTTCATTATTGACGTCAAAGTTGTTAAGTAATGAAATATATAATTTTTTCAACTAAATGTTCAGTTGATTCTTTCATTTATAATAAAAGTCTTTGTTTGAAAATTTATGTTAAAGTTGTTGTTGAAATAATATTAAATGATCTATAGTCACTAAACACTCTATTCAGATTTATGCCGCCTTGATTTTCATTTTGATTATAACATCTTATGTAGTGTTATTAATTTTTTTTTTTTGATATCGTTTTCATTAAGTAAACAAGTTCATTAGCAATAATTTCCATGACATTGATTTTCATATCTTCATTAATTTTATTGGTATATGAAATACACCCGCATTTACTTTCTTTTCTTAAGTAGTACAGAGATACAAATGATATGTTCACAAATGATTTCACTGCGACTTAAGCGTTTTAGAAAAAATTTAGATTGAATATTTTTTAAAATAAATATAAACCTATACACACACATGCATACAAACATTTTGTTATGTATAAATGTATATGTTCATATGTATGCATGAAAGGAATATAAATTTATGGCTAATGCTGAGTGTATATTTTTAGAGGGATGGTTAGATGGACGGAAATATGTATATAAATATGCAAAAAATATGAATATCCTTATTTGCGCAAAAAAGATTCGCTTGCCAAGACATAGACTAGATTCTTACCACACATTGACATATGAGAAAATTATGCTTCTCGTTTTGTTGTAAAGCCTAAAGTAATGACGTGGAGACACGCGCTCGTCTTATTTAAATCACTGCAAAACGCTAACTTCCGCTCGTTAAACAGTTGAAAAATTAACTATTACCCTGAAAAAAAAACAAAACAAATAAATAAAAAAAAAACGAAAACACGATAAATTCAAATGAAACGCGTTCAATATTGCCAACACATCGCGATATAAATAATGTTTACATACAATATACATACAGATAAACTAATGTATTCATACATATGTATAAGTATATGTATATACGACTATCCCTGCAAAAAATCTTGGACCACATGGTCCGTTTTAGCTGAAATGGAATAGTTACAACATGGTCCTTGTGTAATGCAGTCATGGACCATGTCATTGTCAAACAAGAACTTGTAGTTACTTAAGTGATATGTGTTCGTGTTTTAACGATTGCGTACAAAAAACACGATCTTTAAAACACGAACGCATATCACTTAAGTAACAACAAGTTCTTGTTTGACAATGACATGGTCCATGACTGCATTACACAAGGACCATGTTGTAACTAGTCCATTTCCAAGTTGTTTGTAGGTAGGATAGAGTAGTTTTGAAACTACTCCGACGTAATGCAAATCTGGGTTAAGTGGTCCGGCCCTAGGACATCATAATGTTAAAAAGACCATGTTTTTTACATGCATTTGGGTTAGTTTTGGAGTAATCCTACTCCTTTATGGACTAGTCCATACACGCATGTATGGACTAGTCCTGTTTTCTGCAGGGATATTGTTTTTCTTTTTTTTGTGTGAATAAGTAAATAAGCAGAGCATATAGTAAATTATGGCAATCATTTAAATGGCGCCACATAGCAAATGACAATAAATAAAAATAATAGTTTGTTGTCATTGTTATATATATGTAACGGACTATTTTAAGTAAAATGATAACCGACATGAAATCCTATACTCGCACAATCACTTAAACCAAAAAAAGCGTATAAATATCCATGCAAAGATGTAACAAAAAGGATATTATACTGGTTCAGAATTTTTGAAGCCTAAACTAGTGACAGATGTATCAAAAATTATATTTTAAATAAGAAAAATACTCCAGATTGAAAAAAAAAATTCCTTAGAAAACCATGTTTGTATATTATCTTTGTATTTTTTTATAATTAAAATAAAAAATTTAAGGACAAAAATTTAATATTGAAAAAAAGGATAAGTATTCGGGGCTTTTTGAGATTTTTTTTATTTTTGCTTTCATGAGAAATTGGGACTCAACATGCAAAAATAAGATTCAGTTATCTAGTATACTTATTGTATAATATAAATTATGATTTGAATTTGAAAAAAGTTTAAAATATTATTTGTTTTCATACTTCGTAGCTTTAATTACCTTATGAATGTAAATTAAATAGCTTTTGTTAAAGACAGGTTAATTTTCTTTTGCTTAGGACTGTTTTTCGTGAATTTACCTAAATAATTTTTATTAAAAACGTTTCTCTCTTTGAAAAAATTTATAGATTCAGTTTTTTCTGGATCAGTCTACTGAAATCTTTCTTTTCTCGTTGTATGAGTAAGATGGTTTTAAAATAGGTCTCTAAATATTTTAATTTTACAATGTTTTTTTTTAACTATTTGTCTGCAGCTGTTTGTATTAAAGGATGATGCGGACATAACTCCATTAAAGTCATTTAATGTCATTTACGCCTGTCTGTATTCATGTAAAAGTGACGACGCCATGTATGTGATTGCGTTTAAAGATTGATAAGAAAACACAATAACAAAATGTAATTATATATGTATGTATGTCGCTTTGTATATATTTTATTGAAAAGTTTTTTTGTTGCTCCAAAAAAAAAAGCCACAACGAGTTTGTTTTTTATTAACTGTTTGTCGTTTTTGTTCTCAGTATGAACATAAAGATTTGCAAAACATTAATCTTAAGGATTCATGGAGGAAAAATTTACTTTTATTTACTGTATTTGTATATATGTATGTAGATATAAACACACATATATGTATGCATGTATGCGCTTAAAGAGTAAAATGAAAAAGAACAACAATAATATACTGCTGGCTGGCTGTCAATCTATGTTGATTTAAGTTTTATGTTCATACATTCATGTTTTCCAGCGTGTCGAAGTATGAGACAATTTCATATTTCTTGTAAATGTTTTTCTTTCGTTTATATTTGATATATCTGAAGAGGTGTTAAATGTGTCACGTGCCACAGAAGTAATTTCACTTTTATAAGCTCTCATTTTGAATGAGACAAAAGGACACACTTAAGTTAGCATTAAGTAAAATAGGAAAATGTGATGACCGTAAACTTAAGTGTTTCTTCTTTTTGTTGCTTTTGTTGTTGGGCCAACATATAAGCATTTGAAAAGATTTGGTTTGTTCCTGGTCTTAAATGTCAATAATTTCACGGCAGTATGACGTTTAATATTCTAACCATCGACCGGTGGACAAACTGTTAAACTGTTTAAACAGTTTAGGGTCAATAAAAACACAATTACTTCGAAGTTATAAATTTGAATTTAATATTTAATTTGTAATAAAGTCTAGTTTAATTTAAACGACGAATATTTCCATAAAATATTTAGTTTTCAAGGGAAAAACGATACTTTTACTTTAAACATATATTAAGATATTTTTAGTGAAATCTAGTTATGTGGCGCTGTTTTCCAAATAAGATAATGACTTTTTTAAAGACAAGCAATCTCTTAACGGGCAAAATAGCGTCCTACACAGTTGTTTACAGGGAAAAACCAAGTTAGTTCCTTTGTACGTATTAAAAGTCAGTATAGTTTTCGATTCCGTACTTTAAAAATCTGTTTCGTTTAAGAATTGAATAATTTAAAAAAAGTCACTATTTTGTGTAGCTTTGTTTTTTGTAAGCTTGTATTTAAAAAGTAAATCATACTTTTTTATTTTCTGACTACTTTTTTTTATCAAGTGCGTCCAAAATTTGCGAATGACAGAAGTTTTTTAAAAAAATGTATCTCAAGTTTATAGCGCTATGTTCGGCTGGGCTGAATCCTATATACCCTTCACATCAGTTCTTTTGTTTACCTGATCTGGGCAATATTAAATATTATAATTATTTGTGGTGAGCTTAAAGTACGTAACTATCATAGTTTTTAAAACAAAAAACTCGCAACATTTCCTATCTTTAAGGACCCAGAATATATACATATACTTTATGGGGTCGCAAATGGAAACTAAAAAATTACAAACGAAATAACAGACTATTATATGCACCTATCAATACTTAAAGGTCAAACAACAATCATCAAAATACACACCCACTATGGCTCTTAAAAAAACAGAGAACAAATTAAGCAAAAACCATACACAGGTATGATACGATGTACGATGCAAAAGTGTTAAGAGCGATAGTAAACTATAACGGTTAAACTCATTTCATAGAAACATAGCAATAATTATTTTGCATTTGAACTGTTAAACGTGTGCCAAAATCAACAACACATGTTCATACATATTTATGTCTAAAGATACATTCAGAAACTTATTTATGCACATTCTAATGTATGCTCAACAGCGTTGCCAGTTGGTTACATTTGTTTAATTTTTTTGTATAGATTTTGTTCAAAACAAACTGGGACATGTGCAGTATTTTGCCTATATCAAGGTCCGCGGTAAACCGATCTTGCTCATTTTAAATAGCAATTGTTGGCGGGATATTTGTGATAGTTTGACATCAACACCTTGTCCGTAGTAAAGATATACAGACGGACATGGCCAAATCGATTTTCTTATCTATAAAGACCCACAATAACATACTAACATATATCCTTATCACTATGTAAAGGTTGTAAAAACCAAAAAAAAACAAGTAAGAGCGCTATATTCGGCTGTGCCGAATCTTATATACCCTTCACATTGGTCTTTAAATATACCCAGCCGAGTAATTTTGTACTGCAAATAATATAATAAAAAACCTTGTGCGAGTTTTAAAGCCCATAGAAAAAATAACCAAATTTTAACGTTCGTATGAATAATAGAAATAGATGAAGAAGATTTGAGGTCGAGAGTTTTTAAGTTTTCGACATTATTCATATTTAAAGGTTAATAAAACTTATTAGATGTTCTAGTCCGCCTGCTCTTCACCAAGTTTTTCAAAATGTATGAATTATTTGATTATTACTTTTTGTAGAATATTCGAAGTCGATAGCTGTAATAGTTTTCCAGAAGAAGCGTATCGAAAATTGTTTAAAAATTGTTAATTTGTATGGGAGCTACCCCTTCTTCACCCCCCATCCGAAAATCTTTTTCTTCAGAGCCGAACCCCTAATGTCCAATTACTTTTTGTAGAACATTTGATTTCGATATATGTTATAGTTTCTGAGATATAGCATATCGAAAATTTAACAAAAATTGCTAATATGTATGGGAGCTACCCCTTTTTTTGCCCCCACTCGAAAATTTTTTTCTTTAAAGCGTAGCCCTTAGCGTGCAATTACTTTTTGTAGAACATTTCATTTCGATATCTGTTATAGTTTCCGAGATATAGCGTATCGAATATTTGATAATAATTGTCGATTTGTATGGGAGCTACCCCTTTTTTTGCCCCCACCCAAAAAATTTTTTCTCTAAGGCGTAGCCCTTAACGTGCAATTACTTTTTTTAGAACATTTCATTTCGATATCTGTTATAGTTTCCGAGATATAGCGTATCGAATATTTGAAAATAATTGTCGATTTGTATGGGAGCTACCCCTTTTTTTGCCCCCACCCAAAAAATTTTTTCTCTAAGGCGTAGCCCTTAGCGTGCAATTACATTTTGTAGAACATTTCATTTCGATATCTGTTATAGTTTCCGAGATATAGCGTATCGAATATTTGATAATAATTGTCGATTTGTATGGGAGCTACCCCTTTTTTTGCCCCCACCCAAAAAATTTTTTCTTTAAAGCGTAGACCTTAGCGTGCAATTACTTTTTGTGGAACATTTCATTTCGATATCTGTTATAGTTTCCCAGATATAGCTTATAGAATATTTTATTATAATTGTCGATTTGTATGGGAGCTACCCCTTTTTTTGCCCCCACTCAAAAATTTTTTTCTTTAAAGCGTAGCCCTTAGCGTGCAATTACTTTTTGTAGAACATTTCATTTCGATATCTGTTATAGTTTCCGAGATATAGCGTATCGAATATTTGATAATAATTGTCGATTTGTATGGGAGCTACCCCTTTTTTTGCCCCCACTCGAAAATTTTTTTCTTTAAAGCGTAGCCCTTAGCGTGCAATTACTTTTTTTAGAACATTTCATTTCGATATCTGTTATAGTTTCCGAGATATAGCGTATCGAATATTTGATAATAATTGTCGATTTGTATGGGAGCTACCCCTTTTTTTGCCCCCACCCAAAAAATTTTTTCTCTAAGGCGTAGCCCTTAGCGTGCAATTACTTTTTGTAGAACATTTCATTTCGATATCTGTTATAGTTTCCGAGATATAGCGTATCGAATATTTGATAATAATTGTCGATTTGTATGGGAGCTACCCCTTTTTTTGCCCCCACCCAAAAAATTTTTTCTTTAAGGCGAAGCCCTTAGCATGCAATTACTTTTTGTAGAACATTTTAAGTCGATAGCTGTTATAGTTTACGAGATATAGCGCATAAAATATTTCACCAAATTTGTGCAATTGTAGAAAAAATACCCCTTCCCCTGGTCCTATCTGAAAAAATTTTTTCCATTATTAAGGTCACTTCTTTAGGAGTATCCGTACCAAGTTTTGTGGCAAGAGTGACTATACTTACTGAGATATATAGGGATATATGCACGGATTTTGTCCTAAAAAAAATGGGTTACTCTGGGTTTTCGCTTATATCTCGGTCAATAGTGAACCGATTTTATTGATTTTAAATAGCGATTGTCTCCAGGATATTTGTGATAGTTTGACACCATTAACTGGTCTGTATCTTTTTATTTGACTCCGGAAACTTGATTTCAACAGACGGACAGACGGACAGACGGACAGACGGACAGACGGACAGACGGACAGACGGACAGACGGACAGACGGACAGACGGACATCGCTAAATCGACTTCCCTATCTATAAGGATCCAGAATATATATACTTTATGGGGTCGCAAATGAATAATAAAGAAATTACAAACGGAATGACAAAGTGATATATACCCTATCACTATGTGAAGGGTATAAAAAACTTAATGCTTCGACTTTAGGAAAAATGATGATGTCGTGAAATCCGACTATTATGATTAAAAACTTTAACAGAGAAATATTATTTAAAAAACTAAATTTCGGGTTTTTTCTTATTATTGTAGATACATTTCATTTTTTTTTTTGGGTTGAGGTTCATCTAAAAAAAGGGCTATAAGATTAACCTTAAACCTTAAACACTTTTTTCTGATACGTGTGCATGTAAGTAATGGTATATTTTTTTCTTGTTATTAGACAAACAATGTAAAATTTTTAATTATAATTTTGCTTCAGCTCTTTGCGTCTAAGAACCTCACTTAATAAATTTGTTCCGAAATACAGTCTTATATATATGTATATATATAATTCCCATAGTTCCTAGGAGGAGCATAGGGCCGTTCGGTTTCGTTAATCGTTTGTAGTTTAAGACGAGCGGATGTTTAGTCCACTGCGTCCGATTCTGACATAAAACTTTAAAAACTCTTTTATTAAAAAAATATTTGGTATCAAATAGAGCTGCAGAAAGAAAATACTTTAAAACAAGAAACCTGTTTTATAAAATATTGCTCCTGCGTTTGAAAATACATGTGTATATTTGTTCCAATTGAAGCATTAGAGTTTACGCAATTTTCTTTAACTAAACTTAAATTTCTAAAATTTAAATTTAATTTGTTGTTGAGAGACGTTCTTATTGAAAAAACAATATTTCAATGTTTAAATATTTATGTGTTTGTATTATATACGTTTACGGTTTAAAATTTTATCTCTTTATTTTTGTTTAAACAATTTTCGCTTGTTCGTTGCAAGTGAAACGTCACTTTCGACCAATATTCGAAAACAATAATAGGTCATGCAGAATTTGTACATCAGCGTGTGTGGTTTTTTTTATTTGTTCGTTAATTTTTTACATGTTCATAGATTTACGTTCAAAAAAAAGAGAAAATATCCTTTTCGCTTAGATTTTGTGCAATTAGCTAAACTGTTTTTTCAGATAAATTTTAAAAGAGAACTTCGTTCCAGACAACTTTTATGTGAAACAAATCCGCAGAAACAATTGAAAACTGAATGCTTAGTTTAAATCGTATTTGTTAAGAGAGCGATAAAAGAAGAGAAAACTAATGTTTGGCTGAAATTTTTTATTTTAAGCGCAAGCGCCCAAAAGTTTGCAACTAAAAGAATCATTTTTGTTTCGATTCAGTATGTTTCCGTCCTTTATGCTGTATCATCGAGAGAGTATATAGAGATTTGTTAACTTATTCTGATTTTATGAAGAAAAAGGAGTAATTTGAGATAAAATCAAATAAAGCAGCATTCGCTATCTCAGGAAAATGTCATATAACGGAAGAAAGCCTAACAGAAGAATAATAAAAATAATAATAACTTTTTGAACTGTGTTCGTTAGGCAGTCACAATAATCTTTTTCATATGTCTAAAACTTGTCAGACTCGGAATTCCTTGCTGTGTATTTAATATTTGTTAAATTTTTTGCATTATCTTAGACTCTGTTTTAAGTGTTAAGAACACAAAAAGAGGAAATTATATGAAAACATTTTTATATTGGAATGAAACTGAAACACACTAAGTCCGTAGTCTATCAGATGTTAGTTTAAAAAGAACTTTTGTAACGTTCGGTACGTACCCACTTTTTAGCTAACGGTCGGCTTAAAGGCATACCTGAATGCCAAACCAATAAATAAATAAGATGATAAACTAAAGTAAATAAAAATTTAAGCAAAAAAAAAAAAAAAAGAAAAAAAACAACAGATTCAGGCAAAAGTTAAAAAAATTTGTAAATAATTAATATTTAAAAAAAGTTTTTGAAAAATACCAATAATTTATATTTTATATCAACATAAATATGTCAGAATGTGCCAACGCAATACGTAGTGTTTTTTTAATCATCTGATTTATTAAAATTTAAAGTTTAATAGTTACTTATTCCACATGCTTAAATTTCTTCAAGAGTGCTTAAAAATTAATTAATGTAAAGTCATATAGTTCGTTGGCTTATAGTTAATTTACTCTGGAAAAGGGATTAACCACCATTAAAATGCATCAACTACTTTCGTATTTTACTTACAATCACGCATCTACTGCAGTGCACGCATACAAAGGAATCGAAAAAATAATAAAATTCCATTGTTAAAAAGTTTGTGACAATGATTGTGATGAAAATTAAAAATTTTCTATTCTATTGAGTTCTGCGTGTGAAGCGGCAACACACATCCATTTAATAGAACGTTGGTTGGTGTCTGTTAACCTTCTAGGTTACCTGATATAAAAGTAATTTACATTCTATTCATATAATAAATTCTTAAAGCAGTAATTACTTACTATAAATTTTTAGTGGTTTAATAGATTAGAATTCGCACACATATGGAACTCCCATATTCACTGCACGTTATAGCACAGAGATGCAAAGGCGAGCTTATGTTATGCGACTTGAACGGTAGTGACTTTAACAACTGCAACATTGGACCGCGTTAAAAAAAACATAAACTTTCGTATTGTGCTAAACCTTAACCTAAACAAAACATGCATCCGGAATAAGAAACAAATAATTAAAAAAAATTCATAAACAAAATATTTTGTTAACACAATTTGTAGCACGAACGTGATTTCTAATCATCACAAAATCATAAATAATGTTAATTGTTGGAAAACTTAGACAAGCGGATGTACTAAATATGTGTTTGTTAAAATAAAGATTAGTCCTTTCTTTCACCAGAACATCATATATTACAAAGATCTTATATTTTAAATTATCCTTCTTATACCGCATCAAAGGTACGTAAATTTTAAATTTTAATGCAGGCGTGTTAAATTTATTTATGACACTGTTGATTTATTTAGCTAAGCCGGCGTGCTTCGCTACACCAATCATAGTAAAATTACCGAAATATGTAAACAAAAGCATTTATATATTTTTTAATTTACTGGTTTCCCCACTTAAGTTGCAATAAATTTAAAGTCAGCCCTACTCTTTAATTAACATATAAAAATTGGGAATTCATAAGGTTTATAGTTTTGGAGATATCCAGAAAGCTTTAGTCATCAAAAATTCTTTTATAAACTTCTTTATATAATTCTAGCCGTTTATTAACATATTAACTGGTAACCTGACAAATGCAATTTAAATAATTTTTCTTTTTTTGATGGTAGTTCTAAAGTTGCAAAAAATACTAAAACATAATTTTAACCCCTTTTCCCTATAGGGTCCAATAATTAAAAAAGGACCCAAAACCGTACTCATTATTTTTAGGCCTGTCGCACCCAATTTGAATAATGTTCCTATTTTTATTGGTTTTAAAGTTACAAAAAACGCCTAAAAAAAATCAAAATATATTTTTTAAACTTTTTCCCCCTTTGGGTCAAAAATTGAAAAAATTACGACAAATATAATCATATTTT
This sequence comes from Melanophora roralis, assembly GCA_963583895.1. Classification (NCBI taxonomy): domain Eukaryota; kingdom Metazoa; phylum Arthropoda; class Insecta; order Diptera; family Rhinophoridae; genus Melanophora; species Melanophora roralis. The sequence goes on from OY757187.1 coordinate 239,043, forward strand.
TAAGACCTATCGAAAGCAATTTGAAAAAATTTTCTATCTTTATTGGTTTAAAAGTAACAAAAAGTACCAAAAGGTACCAAAATATAATTTTAACCCCTTTTTTTGGCCTTTCGGACCAAAATTAAAAAAAAAACTCCAGATTCCTGTCTGTTTATTTCTTAAGGAAAACGCTTAACTTTTTAAATTTTGTATCTATCTTATATACATCAAGAGATAGTAGGTTACAGATTTTTCCCTTTTTGTCCCCTTTTTATCCCTTTACGGGCCCAATGTTTAAAAACTCATATGCATTTAAAAAAACATGTAAAGCTTAACACGTGTTATAAATTTTATGTATTTAGCTCTACGCGTTTGATCAATATGGTCTTGGATAATTTTGTTAGGCAATTCATAACCTAACCTTCCCACACAAATGGGCGTATTGTGGGCGTGGCAGCAATAGTTTCCAAAAAAAAGTAGCCTATTGTTCCTTCTAGACTTGAAATAACTCCCTGTAAAAATTTCAAAAAAATCAGTCCACTGGTGTGGCCAGCTATAAAATACAAACATACATACATACATACACCCCTTCTTTATATAATAGAAAAAGTTATTTTACATGTTTATTCTTTTTGTTGTTGAAAACCAAAGAAGAATACTGTGAATCCTTAATTGATGTAAAGTATTTAATTTATGAATATTATAGCAGTTGGACTTACCACAAGCTTCACAAACTAAAAAAATTCTATAATTTTTAACACTTTAAATAGTTATAAAGTTATAAACAGCCCCAAATAATATTAAGGGCTGTAAGTATTTTTTTATATTTCAATAATTTTTTTTTTTAAATATTTTAACAAAAATTAAGAACACCATTATTTTTTTGGCGTATTAGTTTCGGTCACTAAATAAAATTTTTCTTTTCAAATTTATTAAGTAAAGCTGTGAATTGTTAAAAAAATTCAATAGCAAATGTTTGAATTAATGACATAAAACAAAACGTATGTGGAAACGGTAAGTGAGCGTAATAAGTATTTTCTAATATCAATAATGAAATGAAAAATTTCTGAGTTAAAATGTTGAGTGTATTTAAGCTTATTATATTGTAGCATAAGATATTATAAAATTGAGGAATTAACCCACTAAAAGAGTCATAGTTTTTTTATTACGGCGGTTATCTCTTTAAGTTTTTGAAGTTTTTTAAAAAAGTTAAAGCTGGTAAAAACAAGCTTTTCTTAAAACTAAAACTAATTGGTTGCAATAAAACAATTGATATTTTTTTTATTTGAAACAACCAGACTTTAAGGAGAAAGACAAGACAACCAGGTCACTATATGCCAAGTGTAAAAAAGCGGGCGGAATGTCTTGATCTTTATACAATATCATTTTTTTGCAAATTATATTCTATTTAGTTTACTACTATACATTTGTAATGCCTAGAAAACTTTTTATTTTTTTCACTTCCTTTAATTTAATTTGGAATTCCCATCATATACTGCACATATATGAATAAAAAACTTTTAAAGCTCTACACATGGAAATTTAATTAAAAGTTGTTTGTTAACATTGTTTTATAAGAAAAAGCTAATTCTAAAAGATTATGTTTATATATTATGTTATCGTATATGGCAGCATATTGGCGAGCATTTTGTTTGAATAATTGAAATTAATATTCGAAAGAGTAAGCCGTTGGGTAACGTTTGCATTCATAATTGTAATTTTTTAGAGTTAAATATTACGTATACGACCTGCGCAAGATTTTGTTTATTTTAAAATTTGTTAAAAGCATTAAAGCCAATGCGTATACGTAATGCATTTAATTCTGGTTAAATATTACATATACATGCATTATTAGTAATATATATGCGACCAAGTGATTTTTGAAGAAAACGGTAAACGTCATTTGTGATTCACTGTTATTGTGAACAGTGGCGGTGATCGCTGCTTGTAATTTTTAGAAACAAATATGTTGCTTTAAATAACATGTTAAATCAAGAGTAAAAGCATTGTAGGAAGACCAAAAAATGTTACTTTTCTTTTATAACCAATTTTAAGTATCCACATCCCAGCTAGAAAAAAACTTTACCAACGAAAATGTTAACTTAAATAACATACTAAATTTAACGTAGAAACACTGCAGTTAACAGAGCTACAAAGAGACATAGGGTGAGTTCCAAAACGTCAAAACACATTGCAGTGAAGCGGTTTTACTACTGTTTTAATACAAAGTAACCAGCTATGTTGTTTAGTTTCTAAAAAAAAATACTTTGCAAATTTTTAACATTTAGAAACACTTCTTTGCAATTAGCTGCTTCCGCACAAAAGTCCACTTTTTGTCCCTAAAGATATAAATAAATTCTGTTTATATATAATAATTAAATTTAAAATAAAATTTTGTAAATTTTTTCCTCCATGATTGATGTGTTTGTATTTTATTTTGCACAAAATATCAACAAAGCAGTAACAAAATAAGTGACAGACAGGTTGCTGTTGTTTCCGTATCGGTAAGTTTTGTTATACATTTAGGGATGCGTAGCATTGTCAATGTTACTCGGTTGCGTTTAAGAATGCATGAATTTCTTAAGTTGCATTGCAAATGACGTTTTGGAACTTGGCCATTTTTAATTTTTTCCATGAGCTTCAATATAGTTTAAGGTATATGGGGAAGGTTGCTGGCAAAAAATAAAAAGTCAAGTACCAACATCACAGTAAACAGTTACTTTAAAGGAACACCTAAAAATGTTTCTTTGCATAACACGTCAAACTGGAAATAACTATATCGCGGTAGCAGTTATTAAACATTTTATAACACCGCCGTTACCAGTAATTTGAAAGTCAAAAGTATATAATCACAGGTACAGAAATATTGCCTATTTTTAGTATATCGGTAATGAAACCTGTAGCTGGTTTTGTAAGATATATTATTTTGGAGCTTTTATTTAATTCATTTAAAATAAAATGTTGTTGGTATATATACTTGCAAGTATTAGTCTAAAGAAACAGTTGCGCTTTATTACTGTTAAAAATAACATTCTTATAATTTTCCCTAAAAATTTTTTCTCCATTTTTTCCTAAGTTTAAGTAGATATTTTGAAGCTTTTAAAATTTTCAAAATTTAAGGAAATCATACTTATTTGTTAAAAAAACTCTTAATTAAAACCCAAAAGCTTATTTATAGCAGCAAAGAAAAAACTGGGAGCAGAAATGTTTATGGCTTCAAATGCCATTGTAAGCCACAAAACCATTAGATAGAGAGAAGAATTATTATGTTCCCCGAATTCCAAAGTAAAAGGACAACAAATGTTAGAATCAAAATACTAAGTCCTTAAATAATTGTAATATGTTTATGAACTAATACTAAACAAAACCAAAACGTAACATTATTTTACCCGAAAACCTAAATAAATAACTATATTTTGTGATAAATTAAAGCCCAAGTAGCTCCTTAGAAAACAAAAATCAATTTAGTTATATTAGAAGACTGAATTTGTTTTATCAAAATATTAATAAAATTTTCACAGAACCGCTTCTTTATTTTGACTGTGGTTAGAGTGAAAAAAAACAAAATAACAAAAATACGAAACAAGAAGCACAACGCCGATTAAAGTACAATTTTTTTTCAATATTTTTTAAGGATTAAGATGAGATAATTAGGAAAATATTAAAATTGAGCTCCCTTTTTTAAAATATTTGATGTTTTACTCATTTAAATATTGGTATATGAATATATTTATACACGTACATACAACTATGTATGTAAATATGTTTATTCATACATATGGATATTGTGTAGGTACAAACCTTTCCTCTTTAGATTTAAAGCAAAACTTTTCGCAAAATTCAACATTTTAAGTAAGCAAAGAGTACTTGTTTTATACACTTTTCTTTATACGTCTATGCATATGTATAAATGTGTTTGTGTAAGCAAATGTGGAAAAAATTCCATTTTGAAACTGACACAATATCATTTATTTATTTATTTTTTAGATAAAGGGTACAAAAGCACTTAAAACGAAACATAACATTAAAACGATAAACTTTTTTTCTATCGAAGAAATCGTAGGCGGAGGAGAAAAAACAAAAGCAAAAGGAAACAATAAATGAAATAAAAAAATATTTATAAAAATATGTACTGCTAGGAAGGGAACAATGGCAACATATTTCTTGAATTTGATTTATACCGATTTATTAAAATGAGAGTGTGTGTATAGTTGCGAGTACAAAAAAAAAAGTGAAAACAGGATACAAAAATTCCTAATTCATGTTGTATGTATGGAATAACAAATTCTTTTAAACAAGTGACACACACGAGAATTTCTTTTAGAATTTCCTTAGGAATCTTAAGTGTACTTGCGATATGCTTCCAGATTTTGTTTTGAAGATACGCATGTATGTACATGTTTACCCATCCTGTTTCTTCGCCCCCATTGCCTAGATTTGTTATCGTTTTTCTCTTTTTGTTTTAAATCTTTTTTGTTAAGTATCTTAACTTTGCAGCTTAAGTGGTAGAGAAATATTAAATAAACTTAAAATTGGAAGTTATACAGGTGTGATTAAAAAGCTTTAACAAAATTACTAAAACCATAAACATTACATATTAGCTATAAAACTTAGACCAAAAATAAAAAAGTTCTAAGTCGGGGTTTTTTAAATTAGTATTCCTTAATTATTTTAGCAAAAAATTGCAAATAAATTTTTGTGTTTTTTTTGTATATGAAAAAACAATTTTTTTCCTCCTTTTAATCAAAAATTTAATTGAAAAATATGACCAAATTCACCAATTTAACACTGAAAAGTAGTAAAAATTGCAAATAAATTTTTGTGTTTTTTTTGTATATGAAAAAACAATTTTTTTCCTCCTTTTAATCAAAAATTTAATTGAAAAATATGACCAAATTCACCAATTTAACACTGAAAAGTAGTAAAAAAAATTTAATTTACGCCTCTTCATTACAATCAGTTCAACAAATTACTAATTTTTGTAACTTTAAGGAAAAGTGAAATAACCAAATCAATTAATTTGTATCCTTAAAAGATTACAAGCAATGGGAAAATGAAGAATTAAATTCAAAACTTTACTGTAAATCATTAAGCGATATCTTCAAATCTGCTTCTACTTTTGTTCATGCTTAACAAAAATTACGAAAGTCACATTGTCTTAAAAGATCCATTTAAAAAGAAAAGGATTTTTTAGATAAAAAAATTTAATTAATTCTTTTAGAATATTTTACAGATTATGAGCACGAATTCAAAATTCTGTAAACATTTACTATATAAAACCAAACAGTTTTGTGGTGGTTATTCTCTACAGGCATCATACCCTTTTAGTGCAAAACTAATGGGGACTAATGGGTTTTTTTAGAGTAAGAATCTGATACTTTTGGATTATAAATTCTATTAAAAGGTGGAGTTTTTTTTTTGATTGTAGCCAAAAAGATGAATAAACTGGTCACGGCATTCATAGTGGAATGGCTTAAATATTAGGAACCCACCAAAAACAGAACTTGCCTAATAAGTTAGCGAGTACTATTAGTCATAAAGAAGCACTGGTTATTTTTTTATGACCTCCGCTAACAACTGTGCTTACAAAAATCAATCAAGCAACTAATAATAAGGCTCTAAGTAAAGGTTTTTAAAACAAAAATGTTGTAAAAAATCTATTTCATGATCCTATTTTTGCATAAATACCTACAAACGTAATTACTCAGGCCTTTAAAGGCTAACTATAATATGCTTAACTTACTTAAGCAAAAGTGCGAATACACATGTTTAAATGTGTATAACTATAATGTTATTAAGCAACTTTTCGTTAAGTTTAGTCAAGACACATTTGATTAAGCAAATAGCGAACCTGGTCGTACTTTGATGAATGGATCAGCTGTGTATACGTGAGTTGGGCGCACTGTTGCACTTTTAAGTATACTTTTATTTATGAAAAAACATTTTTATTTATTAGCTTTAATAATAAAATTTTATTATTTATTTGCTAATGGTTCAATATTTTTCAATTGTAGATGTTACTTAAATAACATTTTGCGAAAAAAATCCATATATTTCGAATATAAAAGTAGAACAGATTTTGCAAAAGTACAAATAGTTGCAACCGAGTTCTGTAAGTATTTAAGTTCAAAAAGTACAATATAGCCACTCAAAAGTCTTCAATAAGTTTATTATGCATTTGTCAGGCTTTCTGTTTATATTTGACATTAACTTAAGTTTGTTTAAGCACAATAAAGTTAGGCCTTTACCTAAAGAATATTACTTTGTAACCTATGAAATAATGACGCTTTATTACATCAAACTAAAAAGATTTTACTGGGATAATATGCAACGGAAATAAGCAAAACCTTTAGTGTTTCTGTATTTTCAGATTCAGTTAAAATTTTTATGCTTAACCATGTGCAGTAGTCAACCTTTTAATTAAAAAAAAAATATTTAAAAAGAAAGACACTCTTTATTAAGTTTGTTTGTTGTTAATTTATGTTTTATTACAAGGAAATAGTTAAATATGTAAGTAGTTGATTACATATAAGTGTAAAGGCAATCAAGCTCCAAATAAACTAAAATAAATATAAACACATATACGTACACACATATGTACATATTCTAGCACAAGTTAAGTAGTTGCAGAGCATGAAGCAATTGTGTCACATATGTTTTAAACTTTACGATAATGCTCTTGTGCAGCGTTTGCTACGTGCCTTTGATAATTAAGTTGTACCTGCATTTGAAACAGTTTACTTAAACAATATATGTACTTGAACGTTTTAACACAAAATACTTGTCGTTATATTTTTTATTTGTATGTGTCTGTTGTTGTTTTTTTTTTGCTTACTTTACTCAATTGCTTACATCAAGTTGTATTCATAAGTGCTTAGAGTTTTCTTGCCACTAAAATTTTTACTTTAAAACTATTTTTTTAAAATTCAGTTTAGAAAAAAGATCAATACTTGAGCCAAATGTCGTAACCATATCTTCCACATTGGTATTTTTTATTTCCCGTAATTTAATATAGCTAAGCTTGTTTAAAAATTATAAAAATTGCTTTATGGCAGATAAATTTTTATTAAAAGTAGATCTCAAATACTAAACTTTTATAAAAATTTTGCTCAAAAAACCTACGCTAAATTTAAAAAAATTGTTGGATACGATCCAAAAGTTCTAATTGCTACTTTAAAGTGGTTATATCCTTAAAACTTGTTTCCGAGATATGAAGCATGAAAGATTTCATAAAATTTTTCTGTTTTCATAGCTTCTCGCTGTCTATATCGAGCCTTTTTTAAACGTTGACACCACACAGAATTTACCTTGTAGTACGCTTCAGGTCGTTTTTTTAAGTTTTCGAGATATAGTGTATCGTTGGATACATAAAAAGTATATTCCACCGTAGGAAGATTATGCTCCTTGTCACTATGCAACAAAAAATTCCATTGTATTGCGTTTTGTTCTCAAATAACAGTTATCTCAGGTAGCAAATCGAATGATGATTTTAAGTAGCAACCTATACAGGGACGACACTAAAAATTTAGAGAAAAACTGACATAAACCCTTTTTCATAAAGGGTATAGTTATATACGTTTAATTAAACAAATGTGTCAGTTAATGAGTAGAAAAATTAAATACATTATATGTATTTGGAAGATGGTTAAAACATCTAAATTAAGGTGTAGCAGGTGTAGGCTTCAGCAAACGATCCGTTATACTTTTGCATACTAATTTGGTTTAAACAAAATGTTACAATTATTTGTTAAAAAGTTTTCGAATTCCTAAACAAAATAAAAAATAGATAAATTTGAAACATACACAAGCCTGATAAATCCAAAAAAAAAAATTAAAAGCAACTTTGGCTTAAAAAAAGCTTTCTTAGCTTTGTTTTGTTTTTGATTTTTTCATTTTATTAACATTAAAATAAAATTGTTCTTTTGCTAGTTTTGTTGTTATAAATTAAAATTGAATTGATTTCGCCTGAATTTTATAATGCTAGTAATTGCAAACTAATATTATTTTATATTTCCAAGTGCACAACCATGAGTTAAGTGCATAATGCTTTAACATATTTTCAAGTATAACTACTCGGTTCAAGTTTCATAGCAATTAAAAATATGAAATATTTTTTAGCGAATCTAAAACAGAAATTATTGCAATTAACTCATGTATGAGCATGTGTTTGATTAATTAAAACATACACATCTATGTTTTTTACGTGAAACAAAATTTGTATGTATGTTTGTTTGTATTATATAGCTGGTCGCATCAATGGATTAATTTTCCTTAAATTTTTAACTGGGTATTACTTGAGGTCTAAAAGGAACAGTTGGATTTTTTTAATGTTTTTATATTATGTCACTACGAGTTAAAGGGTATGGTTTTGAATAATATAACTAAATTACCCATAGTCGTTCAAATCATATGCTCAGAACTAACAATATCAAATTTAAAATTGGTATTTGGCTCGATGTTGCTTCCGAATAAAAAGATATATTTGGAAACTCAGATCATAATAGGATGAAATTTGTCCAAAAAAAGAAAAAGTGATAATTTACTTTTTTCTAACCTACACACGAAACTAAAAACAATTAACAAAAACTGTGTTGTCCACTCAAAATAAACAAAAAATTTTGGTAGTTTTATAAAATTTTGGCATCCATGGAGTAAAGAAAACTTAAAGATAAAGATGGTACTTTGGTGCCTTTAAGGTGCTTTTTTTAAATTTTTCTTTTTTTTAATTTTTTTTTTAATTTTAAATAATAATTTCTATCCTTAGTTAACACAGTTTTAAAGCCGAACAGATGGAAAATATTAAAAATTTTAAATTAAATGTTTAACCCTTTGACGACGAATGGGATACATATGTCCCATTTGGTTTTTTCATCGATACTGCAACATTTTATAATTAATTTTTACAAAATCGGTCTTGTTCGACAAAAAACAAAAGTATCTTTTGGTGTCCGTGTTAAACTTAAGTTTTTTTTTAGTTCAACTGTGTTTTGGACGTCCTAAAGTCAAAAATCTGTATTTTTTTTTTGAAAATTTTAGTTTTTTAATATCTCGGATTCTAATGAATACTGTTGTATTAACTTCTAGCATTCGATACATTAATTCCTAATGTAAGTTAATTGGATAACGAATTCTGCATCGGTTCTATACTTTTATGGGGAGAACTGAAAATATAATGGGACATATGTGTCCCATTCGTCGTTAGAGGAATTTTTGTATTGGATTTTTTTATATTATATTTAATATTTTAAAACTGAAAGACAAAGAAATCGCAAACAATTCACTAAAAAACCAAACTAAAAAATTCTCCTAAATTATGAAATCCAATAAATGGTTCATATAAGGCGAATCCAAATTAAACTTGTTTGTGATAAATCTCAAAACAATTCCTATTCTTAGTAAAGCACATTGGTTTTTTGCATGTAAAACAAATTGTGTTTGTTCGGCTTTCGATTCCGTTTTTTGTGCAAACAACACATCGCTTCCTGACTCCTCCTTCCATTTTTGTTTGATAATGTCCAGCTAAATTTGACAATGCCCCCAATCTTGACCGTGTAAAGGATTCTTTATTGAAAACTTCTAAAACAGATGGGACCTTCTCATTAGCACTTACTTTTGGGTTTAAAACCTGTCCGTATGTGTAATCAGGGTCGATATAAGATGTCGAAACATAATATTGATTGGCTTTTTTCCACTGAAATTTATCTAAAAGGTTTTTATCGGCCTTAGATTTGTTAACATATTTTGTCATTGACGTATCAGTCTTAGAATTATTGTTCTTTGAAGGTTTTTGGGTTTGCCGAATATCTTTAATTTCCAATTCGTCTCCGATAGCTAACGCAGTAAAATTATCTAAAACGCGCCTGTCCGCAACTCCAACACATTTTCTTCATCTTCACTATCTGATGCATTTAAAAGCTGTACATTTTCACTTTCAGTTTTATAAAATCGACGCAATCTGCTCATCTCTAAAAATAACTGCTATGGTTTACAAACGGGATGCAAACTGTTGGACACTTGAAAAGAAACTAGTAGCTGAGTTTCTGTTATGGACTGATAGGGACTTGGATAACGGACAGTGTGGGCCAACCTGGAGGGACAGGGCTGATTGCAGGATCTCCAGGCTTTTATGACCCATGCTGGACAGGACGGGCACTGACCTGCTGCTTAAGGAGAGCAGGGGGATTCTGAGGCGCATTATTGGGACTGTCACAGGGCACTGCGATGTGAGATATAGGACGAACAAATGGGACATGAACTTTCCAGATTTCTGCAGGGTATGCGGGGACGAGGAGGAGATAGAGACGGTGGAGCATCTTGTCTGCCACTGCTCTGGGCTGCAGATTCGCCGACAGAGATGGTTTGGAGGACGCTTCTTAGATGGACTTGGTGAGGTCCCTGGCAGTGGGCTATGGAGCACCTCCGAGTGGAGGTGGCGGGTTTTGGACTCGCCACTACCCTTCGTAACCTAACCTAACCTAACCTAACCTCACCTAACCTAACCTAACCTAACCTAACCTAACCTAACCTTGAATAACTTTTGTGTGCTTCAAAATGTTAAAAAAACAACATACAACATGCAAACGATCAGCAACTAAAAGTTAAACCCTTTTTTGTTTGTTTTGCAATGTAAATAAAGCAATACTTTTGTGCATGCATTAACATGTTTACCGTTTGCAACGACAAAGTGCTTTTACATGTTCAATGAATTTGTTCCCAAATTTTTACCTTTGATGACGAATGGGACACATATGTCCCATGATTTTTCTCGTATAAGGAGAAACAATTTTTAAATTTTGGAAAAATTTTGGTCAAGAAATGTAGCGTTCCCGAGAAAGAATCCGCAATAAAATTTTAAAAATCGCTAGCCAAAGAAGTGTTTCCATTACGTTGTAAGTAATTTTATGTTCGAATTCAATCTGACACGTATATCAGGTGGCCTCAGTTATTCAGCTGAAACCGGTGTTTCTTTATTAAAATATCAAAGTTTGTTTATGTTTATGTATTTGATTCTTTTTTACAAACAACAACTGTAGTTTTCTAAAAAAAAGCTTAAAAGGAGGAAAAAGAATTTGTGAGTTTTTGTTATCTGTCTTGACATTCTTATGACAAATTAAGTTGTTTTTGTAGAACTGCTCCCACCTGATGCATGCTCCTTGCAATCAGCTGTCATTTTTTCGGATTTGTTACTCACCAATAATGGATTCCCCAAAGTTGCATTTGTCAAAATAGCCTCCGCGCAGTGTTGCACAGACAAATTTCGAAATAATCTTGAGCAAATCAAGTCATTTTAGATGATTTGCTCATATGAAAAATATATGGGAAATCATGTAGCAAATTACTTAATTTGAGCAAATTAAATGATTTGGCACAAATCACGTAGATGGAAACGTAGTATAAAAGTAGATTGTGTTGAACAATACCAAAACCAACTGCAGAACTTATAATAAATAATACACGTTATACCTATTTATAATAATAAAATTCCTTTAAAAAAGTTACAATTACCAGAATTGATTCAAAAAACAAAGATAAACTGAACAGCCTAAATATGTATGTATGTATGTGTGTTTACAAAATCAAAATGTAGTCACGGTGGCATCTCCAACAAAAAAGAACATAAAATTTTGCATATCCTATAAAATACAATACAAAACAGGAAATCAGTAGGACATTTTAACTGCAATATTTTTATTACTTTTGTTTCCTATTTTTTTTTTTCTATTTTGTTTCTATTTTTTCAATTTTTTAAGTCTTTTTCTTTTACGCCTTTTATGTTAGAAATTAAATTAAAAACCATAAGATATACTTATTTGTTATTTTCTAAATGTTTTAGAAGATTGATATTGATTGTTTTTTCTTGGTGGTTCCAATTGATGTTTCTTATGTTTGTGTTTTTTTAGTTTAAGTTTTCACGGCTCTATACTCACTACCACAAAATATATACATATAATGGCGCCGTTTACTTTGGCGACATATTTTCAATTTAATTCAACAAAGACTGTGAATAGGAAATGAATTAAGATGCCTGTCGTTTGCTCCTCTTTTGTACTAAAATAAACAGCAAACAACAATTTTATTGGGGAAAAAAGCAAAACATAAACGGAAAAGAAAGAAAAAAAAAACATGAAGGAAGGATGGAAACTTAAGTTACACAGCAAAGATTACCGCCTACATAATTTGTAGCTTAATACTTGGGCGGAATTTTTATCCGAAACTAAATTGACAAAAATATTATTACAAATCTTGAATTATATATATTTGTTTAAATTTATAAAATTTCGCACTTACATATTTTAAATATACTTAAATGCATATAAAACTGAATTTTATATCTATTATATAAAGAAGGGGTGTGTGTGTATGTATGTATGTATGTATGTTTGTATTTTATAGCTGGCCACACCAGTGGATCGATTTTTGTGAAATTTTTACAGGGAGTTATCTTAAGTCTAAAAGAAACAATAGGCTACTTTTTTTTAAAAAACTATTTCTGCCACGCCCACAATACGCCCATTTGTGTGGGAAGGTTAGGTTATTAATGGCCTAACAAAATTACCCAAGGCCATATTGATCAAACGCGTAGAGCTAAATACATGAAATTTATAACACGTGTTAAGCTCTACATGTTTGTTTAAATGCACATGAATTTTTAAACATTGGGCCCGTAAAGGGATAAAAAGGGGACAAAAAGGGAAAAATCTGTAACCTTCTATCTTTTGATGTACATAAGATAGAAACAAAATTTAAAAAGTTTAGCGTTTTCCTTAAGAAGTAAACAGACAGGTATCTGGAGTTTATTTTTTTAATTTTGGTCCAAAAGGGCGAAAAAAGGGATTAAAATTATATTTTGGTACTTTTTGGTACTTTTTTGTAACTTTTAAACCAATAAAGATAGAAAAATTTTTCAAATTGCGTTCGATAGGTTTTACAAAAATATGATTACGTTTATCGTACTTTTTTTAAATTTTGGGCCCAAATGGTGAAAAAAGGGTTAAAAATATATTTTGATTTTTTTATGCGTTTTTTGTAACTTTAAACTAATAAAGATAGGAACATTATTCAAATTAAGTGTGACAGGCCTAAAAAATATGAGTACGTTTTTAGATACTTTTTTAATTATTAAATCCTAAGGGCAAGAAAGGGTTAAAATTATGTTTTAGTACTTTTTGTAACTTTAAAATCAATTAAGATAGAAACATAATTTAAATTCTTCTTCCAGACCGATTTTTGGAAATTAGTTCGCACATAAGCGGCTTTTAAAGTTAAAATTTTAAAGGTAAAAAAGTGGGCGGTGCCACGCCCATAAAAGTTAAACTTATTATGCTGGTACTTTTATTGCACTGATTTTTTAAAATTGGCGCACATATAGAAGGCCTCTAATTCCGAAATTTTAAAGGACAAAAATGGAGGATTGCAGCGCCCACAAAAATGTAAGTTTTCATACTGGTTCTTCTATTGTTGCAATTTTTATGAAGCTCAAAAATAGACCGATAATATTTATTTTCGGTACAAAAATGGGTGGCATAAAGATAGACAAACGTGCAAAATAATGTGAAGATGAGGCCATATTTGAGCCAGTTATAGCCCAAAACGCTTAATCCGGGAGGACATTTGTATGGGAGCTCTGTCAAAAAATTAACTGATCATCACCACAAACAACATGCTTTTTTCTTATGCCAAAAAACTTATCTGTTCCAAATTTCATCGAAATATCTGCAAAAATGCGGTCTCTACTTTGTTTACAAGAATACATTAATAAGGCTGAATTCCAAAACGCAGTTTGCCTTGCATAAAAATTTTCAACTTCTTCCCTTATTCACTCTTTACAATTTGGACAACGTTTTTTGCTTCCAGAACATTAATATAATGTAAGCACTCATTTGGAAGTAGAAGATATTACCAGAAACATCATCTTTGCTTTCAGGAAAAACTTGAAATTTCGTGATGCAAAGCAAACTGCGTTTTGGAATTCAACCTAACTGCCAGCCGGACGGATGGACTGACAGGCTTTAATCGACTCAGAAAGTGATTCTGTGTCGATCGGTATAATTAGAGGTGGGTCTCAGACCTTTTTCTTTGGTGAGGCACAAAAATTTGCACAAAAGCATAATAAAATTTGAATTTAACAATATAAGAGAAGTTTGAACTTCTTTTGAAAAATATTTGATATGTGATCCCTGTATCTATATTATATAAAGAAAGGTTGTATGTATGTATGTATGTATGTATGTATGTATGTATGTATGTATGTATGTATGTATGTATGTATGTATGTATGTATGTATGTATGTATGTATGTATGTATGTATGTATGTATGTATGTATGTATGTATGTATGTATGTATGTATGTATGTATGTATGTATGTATGTATGTATGTATGTATGTATGTATGTATGTATGTATGTATGTATGTATGTATGTATGTATGTATGTATGTATGTATGTATGTATGTATGTATGTATGTATGTATGTATGTATGTATGTATGAATGTATGTATGTATGTATGTATGAATGTATGTATGTATGTATGTAAATACATATGTATGAATGTTTGTAATTTATAGCTGTCAACACCAGTGGATCGATTTTTTTGAAATTTTTACAGCGAGTTACTTAAAGTCTGGAAGCAAGGGGCTAAGATTATATATAGAAGTTTATAAATAATTTTTGATTATTAAAACTTTCTGAATATCCAAAACTGTAAGCCTGGTAAATTTCCAATTTTTATGGGCTAAGTAAATAGTAGGGCTGACTTATTATTTATTGCAACTTATGTGGGGCAACCAATAAATTTAAAATAATATAAATTCTTTTGTGTTAACATATTTGAATAATTTTACTATGATTGGGGTAGCGAAGCACACCGGGGCTTAGCTAGTCTATTATATAAAGAAGGGGTGTATGTATGTATGTATGTATGTATGTATGTATGTTTGTATGTTTGTATTTTATAGCTGGCCACACCAGTGGACCGATTTTTTTGAAATTTTTACAGGGAGTTATCTCAAGTCTGGAAGGAACAATAGGCTACTTTTTTTTAAAAAACTATTGCTGCCACGCCCACAATACGCCCATTTGTGTGGGAAGGTTAGGTTATGAATGGCCTAACAAAATTACCCAAGGCCATATTGATCAAACGCGTAGAGCTAAATACATGAAATTTATAACACGTGTTAAGCTCTACATGTTTGTTTAAATGCACATGAATTTTTAAACATTGGGCCCGTAAAGGGATAAAAAGGGGACAAAAAGGGAAAAATCTGTAACCTTCTATCTTTTGATGTACATAAGATAGAAACAAAATTTAAAAAGTTTAGCGTTTTCCTTAAGAAGTAAACAGACAGGTATCTGGAGTTTATTTTTTTAATTTTGGTCCAAAAGGGCGAAAAAAGGGATTAAAATTATATTTTGGTACTTTTTGGTACTTTTTTGTAACTTTTAAACCAATAAAGATAGAAAAATTTTTCAAATTGCGTTCGATAGGTTTTACAAAAATATGATTACGCTGTTCGTACTTTTTTCAAATTTTGGGCCCAAAGGGTAAAAAAGGGTTAAAAATATATTTTGATTTTTTTATTCGTTTTTTGTAACTTTTAAACCAATAACGATAGGAACATTATTCAAATTAAGTGTAACAGGCGTAAAAAATATGAGTATGTTTTTAGATACTTTTTTAATTATTAAATCCTAAGGGCAAGAAAGGGTTAAAATTAGGTTTTAGTACTTTTTGTAACTTTAAAATCAAATAAGATAGAAACATAATTTAAATTCCTCTTCCAGACCGATTTTTGGAAATTAGTTCGCACATAAGCGGCTTTTAAAGTTAAAATTTTGAAGGTAAAAAAGTGGGCGGTGCCACGCCCATAAAAGTTAAACTTATTATGCTGGTACTTTTATTGCACTGATTTTTTAAAATTGGCTCACATATAGAAGGCCTCTAATTCCGAAATTTTAAAGGACAAAAATGGAGGATTTCAGCGCCCACAAAAATGTAAGTTTTCATACTGGTTCTTCTATTGTTGCAATTTTTATGAAGCTCAAAAATAGACCGATAATATTTATTTTCGGTACAAAAATGGGTGGCATAAAGATAGACAAACGTGCAAAATAATGTGAAGATAAGGCCATATTTGAGCCAGTTATAGCCCAAAACGCTTAATCCGGGAGGACATTTGTATGGGAGCTCTGTCGAAAAATTAACTGATCATCACCACAAACAACATGCTTTTTTCTTATGCCAAAAAACTTATCTGTTCCAAATTTCATCGAAATATCTGCAAAAATGCGGTCTCTACTTTGTTTACAAGAATACATTAATAAGGCTGAATTCCAAAACGCAGTTTGCCTTGCATAAAAATTTTCAACTTCTTCCCTTATTCACTCTTTACAATTTGGACAACGTTTTTTGCTTCCAGAACATTAATATAATGTAAGCACTCATTTGGAAGTAGAAGATATTACCAGAAACATCATCTTTGCTTTCAGGAAAAACTTGAAATTTCGTGATGCAAAGCAAACTGCGTTTTGGAATTCAACCTAACTGCCAGCCGGACGGATGGACTGACAGGCTTTAATCGACTCAGAAAGTGATTCTGTGTCGATCGGTATAATTAGAGGTGGGTCTCAGACCTTTTTCTTTGGTGAGGCACAAAAATTTGCACAAAAGCATAATAAAATTTGAATTTAACAATATAAGAGAAGTTTGAACTTCTTTTGAAAAATATTTGATATGTGATCCCTGTATCTATATTATATAAAGAAAGGTTGTATGTATGTATGTATGTATGTATGTATGTATGTATGTATGTATGTATGTATGTATGTATGTATGTATGTATGTATGTATGTATGTATGTATGTATGTATGTATGTATGTATGTATGTATGTATGTATGTATGTATGTATGTATGTATGTATGTATGTATGTATGTATGTATGTATGTATGTATGTATGTATGTATGTATGTATGTATGTATGTATGTATGTATGTATGTATGTATGTATGTATGTATGTATGTATGTATGTATGTATGTATGTATGTATGTATGTATGTATGTATGTATGTATGAATGTATGTATGTATGTATGTATGAATGTATGTATGTATGTATGTAAATACATATGTATGAATGTTTGTTATTTATAGCTGTCAACACCAGTGGATCGATTTTTTTGAAATTTTTACAGCGAGTTACTTAAAGTCTGGAAGCAAGGGGCTAAGATTATATATAGAAGTTTATAAATAATTTTTGATTATTAAAACTTTCTGAATATCCAAAACTGTAAGCCTGGTAAATTTCCAATTTTTATGGGCTAAGTAAATAGTAGGGCTGACTTATTATTTATTGCAACTTATGTGGGGCAACCAATAAATTTAAAATAATATAAATTCTTTTGTGTTAACATATTTGAATAATTTTACTATGATTGGGGTAGCGAAGCACACCGGGGCTTAGCTAGTCTATTATATAAAGAAGGGGTGTATGTATGTATGTATGTATGTATGTATGTATGTTTGTATGTTTGTATTTTATAGCTGGCCACACCAGTGGACCGATTTTTTTGAAATTTTTACAGGGAGTTATCTCAAGTCTGGAAGGAACAATAGGCTACTTTTTTTTAAAAAACTATTGCTGCCACGCCCACAATACGCCCATTTGTGTGGGAAGGTTAGGTTATGAATGGCCTAACAAAATTACCCAAGGCCATATTGATCAAACGCGTAGAGCTAAATACATGAAATTTATAACACGTGTTAAGCTCTACATGTTTGTTTAAATGCACATGAATTTTTAAACATTGGGCCCGTAAAGGGATAAAAAGGGGACAAAAAGGGAAAAATCTGTAACCTTCTATCTTTTGATGTACATAAGATAGAAACAAAATTTAAAAAGTTTAGCGTTTTCCTTAAGAAGTAAACAGACAGGTATCTGGAGTTTATTTTTTTAATTTTGGTCCAAAAGGGCGAAAAAAGGGATTAAAATTATATTTTGGTACTTTTTGGTACTTTTTTGTAACTTTTAAACCAATAAAGATAGAAAAATTTTTCAAATTGCGTTCGATAGGTTTTACAAAAATATGATTACGCTGTTCGTACTTTTTTCAAATTTTGGGCCCAAAGGGTAAAAAAGGGTTAAAAATATATTTTGATTTTTTTATTCGTTTTTTGTAACTTTTAAACCAATAACGATGGGAACATTATTCAAATTAAGTGTAACAGGCCTAAAAAATATGAGTACGTTTTTACATACTTTTTTAATTATTAAATCCTAAGGGCAAGAAAGGGTTAAAATTAGGTTTTAGTACTTTTTGTAACTTTAAAATCAAATAAGATAGAAACATAATTTAAATTCCTCTTCCAGACCGATTTTTGGAAATTAGTTCGCACATAAGCGGCTTTTAAAGTTAAAATTTTGAAGGTAAAAAAGTGGGCGGTGCCACGCCCATAAAAGTTAAACTTATTATGCTGGTACTTTTATTGCACTGATTTTTTAAAATTGGCGCACATATAGAAGGCCTCTAATTCCGAAATTTTAAAGGACAAAAATGGAGGATTGCAGCGCCCACAAAAATGTAAGTTTTCATACTGGTTCTTCTATTGTTGCAATTTTTATGAAGCTCAAAAATAGACCGATAATATTTATTTTCGGTACAAAAATGGGTGGCATAAAGATAGACAAACGTGCAAAATAATGTGAAGATGAGGCCATATTTGAGCCAGTTATAGCCCAAAACGCTTAATCCGGGAGGACATTTGTATGGGAGCTCTGTCGAAAAATTAACTGATCATCACCACAAACAACATGCTTTTTTCTTATGCCAAAAAACTTATCTGTTCCAAATTTCATCGAAATATCTGCAAAAATGCGGTCTCTACTTTATTTACAAGAATACATTAATAAGGCTGAATTCCAAAACGCAGTTTGCCTTGCATTAAAAATTTTCAACTTCTTCCCTTATTCACTATTTACAATTTGGACAACGTTTTTTGCTTCCAGGACATTAATATAACTGTAAGCACTCATTTGGAAGTAGAAGATATTACCAGAAACATCATCTTTGCTTTCAGAAAAAACTTGAAATTTCGTGATGCAAAGCAAACTGCGTTTTGGAATTCAACCTAACTCCCAGCCGGACGGATGGACTGACAGGTTTTAATCGACTCAGAAAGTGATTCTGTGTCGATCGGTATAATTGGAGGTGGGTCTCAGACCTTTTTCTTTGGTGAGGCACAAAAATTTGCACAAAAGCGTAATAAAATTTGAATTAAACAATATAAGAGAAGTTTGAACTTCTTTTGAAAAATATTTGATATGTGATCCCTGTATCTATATTATAAAAAGAAAGGTTGTATGTATGTATGTATGTATGTATGTATGTATGTATGTATGTATGTATGTATGTATGTATGTATGTATGTATGTATGTATGTATGTATGTATGTATGTATGTATGTATGTATGTATGTATGTATGTATGTATGTATGTATGTATGTATGTATGTATGTATGTATGTATGTATGTATGTATGTATGTATGTATGTATGTATGTATGTATGTATGTATGTATGTATGTATGTATGTATGTATGTATGTATGTATGTATGTATGTATGTATGTATGTATGTGTGTATGTATGTATGTATGTATGTATGTATGTATGTATGTATGTATGTATGTATGTATGTATGTATGTATGTATGTATGTATGTGTGTATGTATGTATGTATGTATGTATGTATGTATGTATGTATGTATGTATGTATGTATGTATGTATGTATGTATGTATGTATGTATGTATGTATGTATGTATGTATGTATGTATGTATGTATGTATGTATGTATGTATGTATGTATGTATGTATGTATGCATGTATGTATGTATGTATGTATGTATGTATGTATGTATGTATGTATGTATGTATGTATGTATGTATGTATGTATGTATGCATGTATGTATGTATGTATGTATGTATGTAAGTATGTATGTATGTATGTATTTATGTATGTATGTATGTATGTATGTATGTATGTATGTATGTATGTATGTATGTATGTATGTATGTATGTATGCATGTATGTATGTATGTATGTATGTATGTATGTATGTATGTATGTATGTATGTATGTATGTATGTATGTATGTATGTATGTATGTATGTATGTATGTATGTATGTATGTATGTATGTATGTATGTATGTATGTATGTATGTATGTATGTATGTATGTATGTATGTATGTATGTATGTATGTATGTATGTATGTATGTATGTATGTATGTATGTATGTATGTATGTATGTATGTATGTATGTATGTATGTATGTATGTATGTATGTATGTATGTATGTATGTGTGTATGTATGTATGTATGTATGTATGTATGTATGTATGTATGTATGTATGTATGTATGTATGTATGTATGTATGTATGTATGTATGTATGTATGTATGTATGTATGTATGTATGTATGTATGTATGTATGTATGTATGTATGTATGTATGCATGTATGTATGTATGTATGTATGTATGTATGTATGTATGTATGTATGTATGTATGTATGTATGTATGTATGTATGTATGTATGTATGTATGTATGTATGTATGTATGTATGTATGTATGTATGTATGTATGTATGTATGTATGTATGTATGTATGTATGTATGTATGTATGTATGTATGTATGTATGTATGTATGTATGTATGTATGTATGTATGTATGTATGTATGTATGTATGTATGTGTGTATGTATGTATGTATGTATGTATGTATGTATGTATGTATGTATGTATGTATGTATGTATGTATGTATGTGTGTATGTATGTATGTATGTATGTATGTATGTATGTATGTATGTATGTATGTATGTATGTATGTATGTATGTATGTATGTATGTATGTATGTATGTATGTATGTATGTATGTATGTATGTATGTATGTAAATACATATGTATGTATGTTTGTAATTTATAGCTGTCAACACCAGTGGATCGATTTTTTTGAAATTTTTACAGCGAGTTACTTAAAGTCTGGAAGTAAGGGGCTAAGATTATATATAGAAGTTTATAAATAATGTTTGCTTATTAAAACTTTCTGAATATCCAAAACTGTAAGCCTGGAAAATTTCGAATTTTTATGAGCTAAGTAAATAGTAGGGCTGACTTATTATTTATTGCAACTTATGTGGGGCAACCAATAAATTAAAAAATATATAAACTCTTTTGTTTACATATTTTAATAATTTTACTATGATTGGGGTAGCGAAGCACACCGGGGCTTAGCTAGTCTATTATATAAAGAAGGGGTGTATGTATGTATGTATGTATGTATGTATGTTTGTATGTTTGTATTTTATAGCTGGCCACACCAGTGGATCGATTTTTGTGAAATTTTTACAGAGTGTTACTTCAAATCTAAAAGGAACAATAGGCTACTTTTTTTTTGGAAATTATTGCTGCCACGCCCACACTACGCCCATTTGTGTGGGAAGGTCAATTAACAAAATTACCCAGAGCCATACTGCTCAAACGCGTAGAGCTAAATTTCTGAAATTTACAACACGTGTTAAGCTTTACATGTTTGTTTAAATGCACATGAGTTTTTAAACATTGGGCCCGTAAAGGGATAAAAAGGGGACAAAAAGGGAAAAATCGGTAACCTACTATCTCTTGATGTCTATAAGATAGAAACAAAATTTAAAAAGTTTAGCGTTTTCCTTAAGAAATAAACAGACTGGTATTTGGATTTTTTTTTTTTAAATTTTGGTCCGAAAGGCCGAAAAAAGGGGTTTAAATTATATTTTGGTACTTTTTGGTACTTTTTGTTACTTTTGAACCAATAAAGATAGAAAAATTTTTCAAATTGCGTTCGATAGGTCTTACAAAAATATGATTACGTTTTTCGTACTTTTTTTTAATTTTGGGCCGAAAAGGGGAAAAAAGGGCTAAAAATATATTTTGAATTTTTTATTCGTTTTTTGTAACTTTTAAACCCATAACGATAGAGACATTATTCAAATTAAGTGTAACAGGCCTAAAAAAATATGAGTACGTTTTTAGATACTTTTTTAATTTTATAGACCCTAAGGGGAAGAAAGGGTTAAAATTATGTTTTAGTACTTTTTGTAACTTTAAAATAAATTATGATAGAAACATAATTTCAATTCCTCTTCGAGACCGATTTTTGGAAATTAGCTCTCACGTAAACGGCTTTTAAAGTTAAAATTTTTAAGGTAAAAAAGTGGGCGGTGCCACGCCCATAAAAGTTAAACTTTTTATGCTGGTACTTTTATTGCACTGATTTTTTTAAATTGGCACACATATAGAAGGCCTCTAATTTCGAAGTTCTAAAGGACAAAAATGAAGGATTGCAGCGCCCACAAAAATGTAAGTTTTCAAATTGGTTCTTCTATTGTTGCGATTTTTATGAAGCTCAAAAATAGACCGATAATATTTATTTTCGGTACAAAAATGGGTGGCATAAAGATAGACGAACGTGCAAAATTATGTGAAGATAAGGCCATATTCTAGCCAGTTATAGCCCAAAACGCTTAATCCGGGAGGACATTTGTATGGGAGCTCTGTCAAAAAATTAACTGATCATCACCACAAACAACATGCTTTTTTCTTATGCCAAAAAACGTACCTGTTTCAAATTTCATCGAAATATCTGCAAAAATGCGGTCTCAACTTTGTTTACAAGAATACATTAAGACTGAATTCCAAAACGCAGTTTGCTTTGCATTAAAAATTTCCAACTTCTTCCCTTATTCACTCTTTACAATTTGGACAACGTTTTTTGCTTCCAGGACATTAATATAGCTGTAAGCACTCATTTGGAAGTAGAAGATATTATCAAAAACATCATCTTTGCTTTCAGGAAAAACTTGAAATTTCGTAATGCAAAGCAAAATGCGTTTTGGAATACAGCCTAACTCTTAGCCAGACGGATGGACTGACAGGTTTTAATCGACTCAGGAAGTGATTCTGTGTCAATCGGTATAATTGGAGGTGGGTCTCAGACCTTTTTCTTTGGTGAGGTACAAAAATTTGCACAAAAGCATAATAAAATTTGGATATAACAATATAAGAGAAGTTTGAACTTCTTTTGAAAAATATTTGATATGTGATCCCTGTATCTATCTATTATATAAAGAAGGGGTGTATGTATGTATGTATGTATGTATGTATGTATGTATGTATGTATGTATGTATGTATGTATGTATGTATGTATGTATGTATGTATGTATGTATGTATGTATGTATGTATGTATGTATGTATGTATGTATGTATGTATGTATGTATGTATGTATGTATGTATGTATGTATGTATGTATGTATGTATGTATGTATGTATGTATGTATGTATGTATGTATGTATGTATGTATGTATGTATGTATGTATGTATGTATGAATGTATGTATGTATGTATGTATGAATGTATGTATGTATGTATGTAAATACATATGTATGAATGTTTGTAATTTATAGCTGTCAACACCAGTGGATCGATTTTTTTGAAATTTTTACAGCGAGTTACTTAAAGTCTGGAAGCAAGGGGCTAAGATTATATATAGAAGTTTATAAATAATTTTTGATTATTAAAACTTTCTGAATATCCAAAACTGTAAGCCTGGTAAATTTCCAATTTTTATGGGCTAAGTAAATAGTAGGGCTGACTTATTATTTATTGCAACTTATGTGGGGCAACCAATAAATTTAAAATAATATAAATTCTTTTGTGTTAACATATTTGAATAATTTTACTATGATTGGGGTAGCGAAGCACACCGGGGCTTAGCTAGTCTATTATATAAAGAAGGGGTGTATGTATGTATGTATGTATGTATGTATGTATGTTTGTATGTTTGTATTTTATAGCTGGCCACACCAGTGGACCGATTTTTTTGAAATTTTTACAGGGAGTTATCTCAAGTCTGGAAGGAACAATAGGCTACTTTTTTTTAAAAAACTATTGCTGCCACGCCCACAATACGCCCATTTGTGTGGGAAGGTTAGGTTATGAATGGCCTAACAAAATTACCCAAGGCCATATTGATCAAACGCGTAGAGCTAAATACATGAAATTTATAACACGTGTTAAGCTCTACATGTTTGTTTAAATGCACATGAATTTTTAAACATTGGGCCCGTAAAGGGATAAAAAGGGGACAAAAAGGGAAAAATCTGTAACCTTCTATCTTTTGATGTACATAAGATAGAAACAAAATTTAAAAAGTTTAGCGTTTTCCTTAAGAAGTAAACAGACAGGTATCTGGAGTTTATTTTTTTAATTTTGGTCCAAAAGGGCGAAAAAAGGGATTAAAATTATATTTTGGTACTTTTTGGTACTTTTTTGTAACTTTTAAACCAATAAAGATAGAAAAATTTTTCAAATTGCGTTCGATAGGTTTTACAAAAATATGATTACGCTGTTCGTACTTTTTTCAAATTTTGGGCCCAAAGGGTAAAAAAGGGTTAAAAATATATTTTGATTTTTTTATTCGTTTTTTGTAACTTTTAAACCAATAACGATAGGAACATTATTCAAATTAAGTGTAACAGGCGTAAAAAATATGAGTATGTTTTTAGATACTTTTTTAATTATTAAATCCTAAGGGCAAGAAAGGGTTAAAATTAGGTTTTAGTACTTTTTGTAACTTTAAAATCAAATAAGATAGAAACATAATTTAAATTCCTCTTCCAGACCGATTTTTGGAAATTAGTTCGCACATAAGCGGCTTTTAAAGTTAAAATTTTGAAGGTAAAAAAGTGGGCGGTGCCACGCCCATAAAAGTTAAACTTATTATGCTGGTACTTTTATTGCACTGATTTTTTAAAATTGGCTCACATATAGAAGGCCTCTAATTCCGAAATTTTAAAGGACAAAAATGGAGGATTTCAGCGCCCACAAAAATGTAAGTTTTCATACTGGTTCTTCTATTGTTGCAATTTTTATGAAGCTCAAAAATAGACCGATAATATTTATTTTCGGTACAAAAATGGGTGGCATAAAGATAGACAAACGTGCAAAATAATGTGAAGATAAGGCCATATTTGAGCCAGTTATAGCCCAAAACGCTTAATCCGGGAGGACATTTGTATGGGAGCTCTGTCGAAAAATTAACTGATCATCACCACAAACAACATGCTTTTTTCTTATGCCAAAAAACTTATCTGTTCCAAATTTCATCGAAATATCTGCAAAAATGCGGTCTCTACTTTGTTTACAAGAATACATTAATAAGGCTGAATTCCAAAACGCAGTTTGCCTTGCATAAAAATTTTCAACTTCTTCCCTTATTCACTCTTTACAATTTGGACAACGTTTTTTGCTTCCAGAACATTAATATAATGTAAGCACTCATTTGGAAGTAGAAGATATTACCAGAAACATCATCTTTGCTTTCAGGAAAAACTTGAAATTTCGTGATGCAAAGCAAACTGCGTTTTGGAATTCAACCTAACTGCCAGCCGGACGGATGGACTGACAGGCTTTAATCGACTCAGAAAGTGATTCTGTGTCGATCGGTATAATTAGAGGTGGGTCTCAGACCTTTTTCTTTGGTGAGGCACAAAAATTTGCACAAAAGCATAATAAAATTTGAATTTAACAATATAAGAGAAGTTTGAACTTCTTTTGAAAAATATTTGATATGTGATCCCTGTATCTATATTATATAAAGAAAGGTTGTATGTATGTATGTATGTATGTATGTATGTATGTATGTATGTATGTATGTATGTATGTATGTATGTATGTATGTATGTATGTATGTATGTATGTATGTATGTATGTATGTATGTATGTATGTATGTATGTATGTATGTATGTATGTATGTATGTATGTATGTATGTATGTATGTATGTATGTATGTATGTATGTATGTATGTATGTATGTATGTATGTATGTATGTATGTATGTATGTATGTATGTATGTATGTATGTATGTATGTATGTATGTATGTATGTATGTATGTATGTATGTATGTATGTATGTATGTATGTATGCATGTATGTATGTATGTACATATGTATGTATGTTTGTAAATTATAGCTGTCCACACCAGTGGATCGATTTTTTTGAAATTTTTACAGCGAGTTACTTAAAGTCTGGAAGAAACAATTGGCAAGTTTTTTTTGGAAATCTTTGCTGCCGCGCCCACACTACGCCCATTTGTGTGGGAAGGTCTGGTTATGAATTGCCTAACCAAATTACCCAAAGCCATACTGATTAAACGCGTAGAGCTAAATACATGTTTGTTTAAATACATACGAATTTTTAGAAATTGGGCCCGTAAAGGAATAAAAAGGGGACAAAAAAGGAAAAACCTGTAGCCTACTATCTTTTGATGTATATAAGATAAAAACAAAATTTAAAAAGTTTTGCGTTTTCCTTAAGAAACAAACAGACAGGTATCTCGAGTTTTTTTTTTTCATTTTGGTTCGAAATGGGGGAAAAAGGGGCTAAATTATCTTTTGGTATTTTTTGTTACTTTTAAACCAATAAAGATATAAACATTATTCAAATTGCGTTCGATAGGTCTTAAAAAAATATTATTACGTTTTTCGAACATTTTTAATTTTGGACCCAAAAGGGGAAAACAGGGTTAAAAATATATTTTGATATTTTTATGCGTTGTTTGTTACTTTTCAACCAATAAAGATAGAAACGTAATTCAAATTGGATGCGACGGGCCTAAAAAATATGAGTACGTTTTTGGGTCTTTTTGGAATAATTGGACTCTTAGGGGGAAAAAAGGTTAAGATTATGTTTTAGTACTTTTCGTAACTTTGAAACCAATGAAGGTAGAAACATAGTTTAAATTGCATTCGTTAGGTTACCAAAAAATGTTAATATGTTAATAAGGGGCTAAGATTATATATAGAAATTTATAAATAATTTTTGCTTATTAAAGCTTTCTGAATATATCCAAAACTGTAAGCCTGGTAAATATCCAATTTTTATGTGCTAAGTAAATAGTAGGGCTGACTTATTATTTATTGCAACTTATGTGGGGCAACCAATAAATTAAAAAATATATAAATTCTTTTGTTTACATATTTTAATAATTTTACTATGATTGGGGTAGCGAAGCACACCGGGGCTTAGCTAGTTTATTTTATAAAATTATGATTACAAAAGGCATGAAGGGAAGAAAGACAGTGGGGTAAACGAAATTGCTTGACATGAAATTTTCTCTTGGAGTCTACACGTAGCAATACTTATTTCGGCAAATGTTAAATTTAATTGCTTTCATACAAATTGAAACGTGTGGGCGGGCCGAAAATAGTCATATATAGCAATCCATTGCGCTATGATTGCTCCAACCATTTCTTTAGCAATTATTGCTAAGCAATTAGCTATCAGTTCAACGTTTCTACCAATTTGATTTTTTCCTTTTGTAAATTGTTGAAAAAAAGGGTAGAAATATGGAAGATATTGATTTAATATTAATTTAACTAAAAAAATTCTCAATTAAAACTTAAAATTTTATATAAAAAAACTGGAGAGAAAACAAAATTGTCCTTTAACGTTTTCTCTACCCAAAGCAGTTAGCAATCGTTGGGCCGTTTTGCTATGTTTATAGATTTGCCAATTGTTTTATTTTTTTTACATTATTAACTCAAGTTTAGCAATTAAAAATATTGAAAAAGCAAAAAAAGAATATCAGAAAAATTGCACGTCAATTTCTTTATAAACTCCGAAATGGCGCTGAAAACAATTTCATAGTCTAGAACTACTTTAATTTTATTTTGCAAATTTCAAAATATGTGAATATTTTTCGTGAAATTTATAACTCAAAATAAGTTCCTGAAAAATAAAATTATACAAAAGTTGCTACTTATGAGGTAAAAAGGCAGGAGGGAATTCCGTATTTTTTTTTTGGAAATTGCGATAATTAAAAGAACGAAAAAAGCTTTAGTTCAGACAAATATTTTTTTTATAATTTACATAGAAATGTATGTATAAATTCAATTAGCTTTAAACATACAGTACGGTTACTTTATGACAGTTGACGGGATGCTTGTGGACCACCGATCGATAACTAATGTAAAAAGCAAGTGAAGTTAAAACTCCCTTCCGCTTCGAGGAAACGACGAGCACTTCAGGGCAAATATAAGATAATTTAAAAGGTAATTCACAAAAATTAAATTCAGAAACGGAAAACTTCAACTATTATAAAAATACTGATTACTAGAGCCGGACCAAACGATCGGTTAAGGAGTTCTTTAGAATGTGACAATGTGGGGATTGGCGTTTTAGCCAAACTTAACCGAGTAATGACTGAACTTTTAAATGAAAATATTTTGGAGTGCCTATTATGGCATAAAATATTAAAAACTGTTTAGTTTTGACCACTTGTGCATTCATTTCATTAGGTGCGGTTCCAAGTTTGGTTAGGCTTTATTAATTACATGTAAAATAAAAAAAAAATAAATAAAAAAAATATTTATAAAACTTACTTTAAAAGGTAACAGGAAAGTCAAATGCGTATCGAAGCACACCGAAACTTAGCCATTTCGTTATAAAATCAAAATGTATAACTTATTAGTAATAATAAGTTTGTTAATCATATGTCAAGAGAACTCAATTCATGTTTAATAATAATAAAACAAATATCATAAATAATTATTTTAAAACTTATTAATAACAAGAATTAAACTATAATACATATGTATATATATTTTAGAATATAACCAGAAGTATATACACACACACACACACACACACACACACATAAGCAAATACACGGTAACATAAAAATCAGCATAAAATTTGCCCCTTTTTATATTAAATTATAATTTTCATCTAAAAGCGGGAAGAGGAGAGCAAAGAAACTTACAAAATATTCACATGTTTACCTTATTTAAATAAACCATAACGTTATGTGGATAAAGAGAAAAAAAATCACGTAAAACGAAAAACACGAAAAAACCTTAACACACTTTGTGCAATAATCCTTTATGGGAAAATAAAAGCTGAAAAAACTCCAAATGTAATAAGAAATGGTTGGGGGAGAGATACGTATGTACAGAAAAAGGGGGTTAAAGAGTTTTACTGTAAAGTTTCTTTGTTTTTTTCTTTAGATATTTTGCTTTCTTATAATTTTTTGTTTTATAAAACTTGTCGTTTTTATGTAACTGTAGACTACCATAAGTGCCTGACTACGTGTATGTTTGTATAGGTTTTGTATAAGATTTTTTATTGCGTTTAACAAACATTTACAAATAATTTTCGCAATGGTTTTTAAATAGAAAAACATGTAAAGAAAAAAACTCTGCGACAAAAATCAAATTAGTGTCAAAACGGTTGTGTTTAAACTTTTTTCCTGTGCAGCAGCGCATAAAAACCAAACAATTTCCGTAAGCCTTCATAGCAAGAGCATTAGCAAAAGAAAAAAAACATAATGATGTTGTAAATGCAAAACGCACACACACACACTGTAGCAAGAAAAGCATTGAGTGACTGAATGTTTGCCTCAGTGATTTGTTGGCTGACTGACTGCTTGACTGGCTGCATGAATAAATAGAATAAATGAGCAAATAAACATACAAATAAATGTTAAATATGAAACATAAAATTTCTTAAAAATATATCTAAATAAAATAAAGTGGAGCACCACTTCACAGTAGTAAATATAGAGCAGTTTAGCATAAAATATTTAGAGTGAAAAGAAAAACCAAAATGGGAGTTTAAAGTTTACTCAATGTTTTTTTTAAATGTTTCAAGTTTTCGCTTAGAAACACAATTAGCCGTCATGCAAGGCTAAATGAAAGTGATGACTGACAGTCGTTTGTTTTAGTTTTGTGAAAAAAAAAACGATAAACTTACAACGAGAACAATGGCATAAACAAACAAATCTGATTGAGTTAAGGAACACAACAAAGCAATAAGATTGATTATGGTAAACTTCCAATAGCCGTACAGTATAGACAAACATATAAAGATCAAGAGAATTTCTTAACCAATTTACCACGAAATGTGTTCCATTCCTTTTGTTTACATAAATAAATCAATGAAATGAAGAAATTGATGGTATTTTAATCATTTTCATATAGTTTTTGTTAAATTGTTTTGATAAAAGCTTTCAAGACCCGCACTTACACCGATCAACTCAATTTCGTTAACAATAATTGTCACCAACTGAACAATTTTTATGCCTGCTGTAGGGCAGCTGTAAGACAAAATGTTTGAGGTTTTATATTTTTCCTGGTTATCTCTTGTACTCTTATTTAGGAGATGATGTTGTAGTTGAAACATTGAAAGTAAAAAGTTGTCAGTGATTGTGTCAGAAAAAAAAACACAAATTGAAATAAAGTTTTGTGACATTAAGCTAAAATACCGATGGGATTTTCGTCACAAAACTTTTTGATTTGCAACTGTTTAGGTGAGTTGGTGTTTGCGTTAATCTACAAAGTATTTTTGAATTGTTACAACAGCAGGTAGTTAGTAGCCTTTATACTTTATTTCGTTTATCTTTACAATACACAACATAATGAATTGATGATTCTTTTCCTAACCAACCAACCATTTAACGAGCAATTGTGTGATTGCCTGACTGACTGACTGACTGACTAGCTGATGTAAAATTACCATAACAATGTTTGTTAATAATCATCTTTATTGTTAAATGTGTCAACTTTTTCTATTGTTTCATATATTTTTTTTGAGTTCATTTTTTCTGAATAACAACATTATGAAGTAAACAAATTATGAAGTAAATCACTTGTTGTATATGTATTAGTGAACAAAGATTTAAGTGAATATTTACAATGACTAATTGTTGCTTAATTTCCGAGGCAACAGTTTAAGTGAGTTTTCTTGTTTTTGCTTTTTGTACGTTAAACATTTCTTTAGTGAATCTGTTGCCTTAATTTACAATTCAATTCCCTCCAATTGAATAGGGTTCAATTCAATTTAAGTCAAAGAAAACAAACTCAATCAATCTTAAAACATTTCATTTTCTTTGTTTAAGCCTTCAAAAAATTGTTTTTTTACAGGTGACTGCTTTCAAGTATTGGTGGCACTAATGCTTTAATCCACACACTCCGTATTCATTTTGAAACAGTTTCTTATGAAAACTGAAAAGCATACCTTTACATTTATGGTACATTAGGGCACACTAATGCGTGCGCAATATTATATTTAAGCATAAGTTTTTGTTTGAAAAGTCTCCATAAAAAAATACTTTTTTCCACAGTTGAACAGTTTTTATTGTTGGTTGAAAATGGTAATTTTGAGTTATTGACTGCGTTTTAAATATTTAACATTAGGTGGTGGCGGACGATTTTTTTTTGTATCATTTAAAAATAGTAAAAAACTTTGTGGTTCTAATTACTAATGAACATAACTTCTCTAAACATCTTCCCTTATCTTAATCATCAAAAACATTGATGTTGAGGATTATGCAATGCACCCAATCAAAAATCAAAATTAAAAAAAATACTTACTTTGATTCCTCTTATTAAATATATTCTTCACTCCCTTTTTTCTTAAATTTTTTTTAATCAAATATATTTTTCAACTAGATCTTTGATCTTCAAGTTGTTTTTTTTTTGTTAGAAAAAATATATTTGTTTTTATTAAAAGGGAAATCAAAAAAATAATGTCGATTAACCGACTAATCGAATAATATTTATTTTTTTTAAATTCCCTTTATTTTTACTAATTATTTTACCTCTGGTGCATTCTGTTGAGAATATTTACAAAAAATACTTTTTTTTCAATCAGAAGTATAAAAGTTTCCTGTTTTAAAATGTATTTTTGGGTGATAAAACTACAAAAAAATACAAATATTAACCAGTGATGGTTCCACAAATTACTTATTTTAAATATTTGGTATTAATACATCTGTCTGTTAAAATCAACTATTAAAGATCAAGAGTTTTCTACGCAATGCGTTTTACTATAGGAAGTGGGGCTGAAGGCCTTGATAAATGATATTTTGCGTTCAAAATACTGCTTTAATGTTAAAAGAGAAAATAATTTTTGCACCGATTTATCTCTACTTATTTACAGAACATTGTTCTTTAAACCGAACTAAGAAAAGTTTTAAACACATCTCGGTCTTATTTAATTTCCGCAAACATATCTTGCGAGGTCCCGTTTTTACTTGATTTTTTAGTCGGAAATTTTGTCTTCTCCACTTCTTAATCTGCCCGCATTTAGATTGTTTTAAACTTCAATTTTTACAATATGACGTCGCACCGATTTTGTTTTTCATTTCAGATTGGTCCATAGATTTAAGAAGTAGCAGTGTGTTGTAGTGAGTAATTTTTATATGTCGGGAAGTGGCTTTGCTTTCAAACTGCCTACTTGGCCCAAAGAAGCTTCTATTACACAGTTAAGTTTTTCTTTTCATAAAAATTTACTTTTTTTTTTGCTTTGCTTATGGCGGCAATGAGGTAAATTAAATCCTCGCCTTTTTTAAATTAATAGTTTTTAACTTTTTCTTTCTACCTAAATCTTTTGGCTTAGTGTGTTGATACTATCAAGCTAGTTTTATATTGTTTTAGTTAAAAAAATAGATGATATATTTTAATGTGAGTTTTGTGGGTCTGTTCCAGGATGTTGTAGTGTGGGAATATCTGGTCGATGGCAGTTTTAAAGAACCTAAAGCGCATTGTCCAGTCTCGTTTTGGTGCATAGGTAGGCTGACCATTATTGTGTTTTTTAACATATTTAAACTAAAACATTAATTGATTTTTAGAACATTTTTTGTAATATCACAATACCCATTCTGCTGCTAGGAAAATGCTCAATTCTTTAGTTTTATCTTTAAATTTTTTATTTATTTATTTTTTTCTGGAAAATATCCAATTTCCTTGAAAAATCAGTACAATCAGTACTTCTTTTCAAAAATCAGTACACTTCAGTACACACATTTTCAATCAGTACACCAAATGAAAAATCAGTACATGTACAAATGAAATCACTACAAATGGTCACCCTATGTATACGACACTTATAATAATTGTAATAAAAAGCGGATCAATCACGATAATCGAGAGGGTGGTAAAAGGTTGTATGTGAAGAACGAACAACCAGTTAAATTGACACCAAAGCTTAATATCCATAGCGCTAAGGTAAATGCTTAATGTTTGGTGGGACTAAAAGGGTATTAATTTTTTATATAAACTGCGTTAGCCCTACTTTTGTAATTTGGCAACGCATAGCTACAAATAAAAGTACCTGTTTAAAAAGGCAAAAAGTTGATAAGAAATTTTGCCTCACCCAAATTAGTAGTTTTGGCGACCCTTCATGTTCTCCCGGGATATATTTCACTTTTAAACAAAGTATTCGAAAGAGGCTTGTGCCTTACAAACTTAGTTGGGAATCTATATATTTAAGTACTTTGATATAAAAAGGAAATGTCACAGCTAATCATTGCCGATATATTGAATGAATCCTTGTTGTCCAAATATTTCACACCGCTGCAAATTGAAGCTTAACACCCAATAAATTTAACAGAGTTTTTCGATTCATCCCAGTTGTTAAGAAATGTTTATCAATTGTCCGAACATAACCAAGACCTTATTAAATGAATATTTTAGAAAACACCAATGACATGCATATGGTCAAATGTAAATTGAACCCTTTAAATAAAAATAAAATAAATAAATAAATTTAAGCAAATAATAAGCAACGCAACGCACACTTAATTAAATTACGATCATTAATATAAACTATAATGCGATATTTAACAAAACCTTAAAGAAACATTTGCACTATTCATAAGGCATGCTATGCTATCTGTCGTATTTCCTTACTATTTTTGCTTAAAGTTTTATTATGAAAGAAAAATTACATTTTAAACTATTTCACGTTTCGAGATAAAAAGGACAAAATACATTCATTCCTGCCGTGACAAAATGTGACAGTTTCATCAAAAAATCCAGTTTTATTTTTTATTGTTTGGGTTTAAGGAGAATATTTTTTAAATGGTTTAATTTGGAATAACTCTTGGCTAATTTGCTATTTCTGGGTATACGCTTGTACGTTAATATTTTATTTATCCTAAGTTTTTCTTATTTTTTTCAATCAAATTTGTCACTTTTCCCAAAAGGTGTGATGGTTATAAAATCAAACCAACGATGCTCGAAATTTGCTGTACGGCCAAAAAGAAAAAGTAAAAGAACTTAAAGCAGAAGATAAAAAAAACAATGCCATGGAATAAGATCAAAAATTTGTTTTTCGTATCAGATATTTGTGCAAGTGCAACTGCATGTACTTGTTTGTGTGAATGTGCGTGTATAAGTACACGTTAAGAGCATACCAGTGCTTAAGTGCTTGTAAATATATTGATGTGTTACACTGTAGTCACAAAAACGAACATTTTGTTGTTATGAATATAAAGTAGTTTGTGAAAATATATAAACGCATACACACACTTAAATATACGTATGTAGTAGTAGATATGAATGATTGTGTACCAATGTTACTTGAAGCATAAGATATGAAAATGCACGTAAGTTAAAGCAAAAAAATCAATACGAGTACCAATACCTTTGATATTAACAGAAATAACTTTTTAACAATTCCACTAACAAGGTCAATAAAAACATAGATCTATAGGATAAAACTTTATAAGAAACTTAAACTAAATTTAAATTTTGCAATGTACAGAATATAAAAAATATATGAAAATGTTTAATGCGTTTAATAATCTACGGGTTGTTTCGAAAATTAATTATAAAAACTAAAGTTTACAGTTAAGTTGAAGCAAAATTAGTTTGATCTTTAAGTTAAAAACTAGGAAAACATTTCAAAATTATTATTAGGAGATTTTAGAAGATCAAGATTAGGAAATAAGGAGACTCCTTAAAGACCTATTAATATATTTTGGCCTTTTGTCATCTTTATAAACCTTTTAAAAAGGGTTTAAATGAAATGAAAATAAATAAATAAATAATTATGTCTATATTAGCTTAAAGACCCTAATCGTACATTTAATTCAAGTTTTTGTTATTAAATACTATCATTCATGTAATACAATTCTTTTCAAAGCTTTAAGGATGTACAAAAAAGGTTATTTTTTATTTAATAAACTTGTTTAGAAAAATGTTAAGTACAAGAGAAGATTTTGTGTGCCTTTTGGTATTTTTTTGAACTTGTGTCAGTTTATCATAAGCTACATAATAAATTATTGTTGAACTGTTTGGACAATAATATCTAAAGTATAATCGTTTTTAATATAAATGACAAGAGTCCTACTTAACAAAAAAAACCCCAAAAATACAAAACAAATAAAATTGAAAACAAGTACGATTGGTCTATCCGGATCTTTTATATCCTTTACAAATGAAAAACAAAAAATACTTTATTCATTAGTTTTTTATGTTACGACGTCTGTTAACTTGCAAGTCACTTGTGGAAGTACTGAAGTACTGAAGTGTTTCCACTCAATGGCTTTAATACTTAAAAAAAATTAACTTTGGTTTTATTTTAGCAATTCTATTGAAACAATCTTTGTATAATAATTAAATGTGAATGGGATTTTAATGGTTAGAGTGTTTATTTCCTAAAATAAAAGTAAAATGTTCTGAACAAAGGTTCACTAATTGGACTGGTAGACTTTAAATTCTTTGGAAATATTATTCCAGAGAAGGTAACACTTTCAGGGACAATAAACGTAATGCCCTTTCAGGCATATTAATTAATGGATTTTACTTTTTATTGAGTCACTCGTGTAGACATTTCTTTGTTATTATAAGGAGAAGATATACCATTTCTCCTGTTTTAAATTTTCTCCTTTTAGGTAAAACGAACAAAAACATGAATGAATCAAATTATGATTTATGTGGGCAAAATTAAAAACCACGCAGAAATATAAAGAAAATTTATAGGGACTCAATGCTTCTGAATGCAACATTTAATGCATTAAAAGTGTTCCTTTGCATGAGAGATTAAAACTCTTTTCTCTTCATGTGTTTTTTTTAGCAAATTCTTAGACAATGGGGTTGGGTTCATTTTTTTTCAGACGTAAAAACGAAGTACCTAAATTATAGTGATTCGATTTGATTATCTTCCCTTTGAAGACCACATACTTGTTTTTGCAAACACTAGAAGCTTCAAAAGTTTTAATTCAATTAATTGGCCACAGACTGGCGGCCAATGTATCCTTTCTATATGTCTTCTCATGTTTATATTTATTGAAACAAATATTTATTAATACATGTTCATTTATATGTATAACAGCCTATCTAGAGTATATTTTTACCCGCAAGTGGGAAGGGTGCATGTAAGTCAATCATTATCATGAAAATCCTCTGATACTTACGGTCATATTCTCATTGAATTCGTATGTATGTATGAACATTGTATGTGTATCAAATGTACATACATTTGTAGCTTTATCTAGAAAAGTAATATTTGTAATGTGAAAATATTTTGTTAATGAAGGAGCAATAGAAAAACACTATTAAATAAGATTGATTGCATACGTACGGCATGAAAATCCACGAAAAAACACTTACACAAAGTTAAATATATTGTTCATGTACATTAAGGTGTACCTCATTTGACCATGTTTTTATTCTGGAATTATTTAGTCCCACCCCTTTAAAAGTCAAGGCTTGATGCAGAAATTTTACCACGTTTTCCATGCCGACTGACGCTTAAATTCCATCGGTCTATCTGTCTGCCTGTCGATCTGCCTGTCTGTCTGTCTCTCCTAAGAGCCCGTTTTCAAAGCCAGGTCAAACAATACAAGCCAGGTATTTTTTTTTTCAAACTTTTAGCAATATTTTTTTATTAGAGGTTAATACCAAAAATAAATTCACTTTCAAAAATAACAAACACCCTAATGTACATGACGAACAGATTTTTTTTTCTTAATCTTTTATATTATTTTCAATTATTTTTTTTATATTTTATGTTGAGCAAATAAAAGACAAAGTAAATAAGGAGGGAAGAAAGATGTTGTCACACTTAAAAGTTTCTAGGGTTGCTTTAAGAGCCACTTGGACAATAAAATATTGTTCTAAATATGTTATACATGATTGTGTTAGTGTATTGAAAATTAAAGATAAAATAATTTTTTTTATTATTAACAAATGCTTGAAAAAATGTACCACAATTTGATTAATTTTGGCTTATTTTTTTTCAAAAAAAAATTTTTTATTGTGATTTAATAAATCAGACCGGGGGGTAATTGTGTTTTCTTGTGACCAATATAGGAGCCGCATTTTTTAAATATTTAAATGACAGAAAAAAAAGTTTTCTTGACATAAGAACGAATGAAAACTTTTAAAATTTGTGTCAATTGATCCATTTATTTTTCTATAAAAATTACATTTTATAAGAAGAATTTAAGGCGATAAATGCTTTTATATTCCTCTATATAAAGAAAGAGTAAACGTTCACCCAAAAATCATTTAAGTCTCACCCAGGAAAATAACGATAACCTGCACTAAATTATATGGTAGTGTAGATTAATATGATTTACTTTTTTTTGGTTTAAATTATTTCAATATGATGATTATAACACTTCTGTTTTTATTTTGTACATAAAAAAATTGTGATTAAGAGAAAAATTATTTCATCGGATATTTATTAATTTATTTATTTGCTTTTTTTAGTATCTACGCAGCAAGTGTGAAAAAATAAAAATCTTTTAAATAACTTTTTTTTTTATTAATTGGGGACTTATGTATGTTAAACAGGAAATATATTAAATTTTTGTTTTTTAATAAAACTTTTTTAAAACTGGGCTTATGTATGTAAGTACATATATGTATACAAATTAGAAAAAAATATTTAAAACTATAAATATTTTAAGTAAAAATTGTTTTTACGCAGAAATTAACTAACTTTTGTATTGGAAAATTCACATGAAAGTATTTTACTCCAAGGATTCGCTGTTTAAAAGATGACTGTTTTTTTATTTTAAGTCCGGAACTGCTGTATATAAATGTGCGTTTAACTTTTTAAATGTCTATTTCGAAAATATGACTTAAGTGATAGTGAAGTAATTACCTTTTAATTTCTAATTTTTTCATAAAATTTACAAAAAAAAATGGCAAACACATACTAACGTACACTTTTTGTGTTTTTGTGAATGTATTTTTGTATGTTTTCGTTTATTTATAACTAGCAAACCCGGTGCGCTCCGCTACACCCCATTAGAAAAAATTAATGGTAGGTAGGGACTGAATGGAAGGGATATAAAAAAATAAGAAATTTCTTTTAACATTTTTGTTCATATGCTTAACACAAAACTACATTTATTGTTTTTTTTTAACTGAGATCCTTTTTAATTGTATATAAGCAAAAGCATTCACATACAGCGTGTGTGTGTATATTCGTAAATTGCTCTTTTGCTTGGTTTTTATCCCATTATAAGCTCCATTTAGTAGTACTTAGGCTATTGCACAAAATTTTGAGACTAAATGTATCACCCTCTGTTTAAAAAAATTATAATTTTGTATGGAAGCTACCTCTGCCCCTGCTTCGATCATAAAAATATTTGATATAAATGGAAAAATGTTTAGTTAATTAACTTTCACAAAATGTTTAACAGATAGCGATTATAGTTCTCGAGATATACCACCAAGTCCATTTAATTTGTATGGGAGGTACTACACCCACTTGAGATAAAAAATAAACTATAGCCTAAGTCCGTTCAGGAAGCAAAAAAATAACATTGGTGAAAAAATCATCCAAATCGATCAGGTAGTTCCGGAGAAAAATCAAGACATACAAAAAAACTTTTCCTCTTTATTATTAGTATAGATTTGTGTTTGATGATTATAAATAATTGTGGATTCCACACGCATTCTCTGCATTGGCCGCAAATATAGAAACGCTGAACAACGAGAAAAGAGTACGAACTCGACATGAATTTTAATTTTACAATTGGCCAAGGCTAACTACACAAATATGTTGTTAAAAAATTTTCTTTATAAAAAAATACAAAATAAAAAA
Source organism: Melanophora roralis (assembly GCA_963583895.1). Taxonomy (NCBI): domain Eukaryota; kingdom Metazoa; phylum Arthropoda; class Insecta; order Diptera; family Rhinophoridae; genus Melanophora; species Melanophora roralis. The sequence goes on from OY757187.1 coordinate 277,971, forward strand.
GCAGCACAAATAAAGATAGCCAACACGAATGAAACTGCAAACTACTACAAAGTAAAGAATTTCATTTTGAGTTTAACACAAAAAGGGTGTTTGGACTATGAAGAATTGAATTTGTATGCCACTGAAGTTGCAACTCGATAATTTATCACAGTTAAGAGAATTCCAAGGAGACGGACACTTACTCTACAGCACAATAACACAAAACAGAAATGATGTAAAGAATAAGGACTTTGAATACAGTGTTGCTTTTATTATTTTGTTTTACTTATGAATGTATATTGCCGCACAACCAACACTATCATCAATAGCAAACACCAAACGTAACTAAAAATTTTTAGGTCAACATTGTAACTAACAATAATCCAAACAAGAAACGAAGAACGACCGTATAAGCGAACTATCCTTCTATTGCACCAAAGCACCAATATAAAAATAAAGAAAAAAAAAACACGTCAGCCGCAATTGGTACAAATGTTTAGCAAAAAAAAAAATAACCAAACGATTTGATGTAGCAGTAATAGAGACCAAAATTTGACAACACAAAGGAAGTTAAAAAAAATTTTTATAACAGAAAAAATTACAATTTTGCTTTGTTCTTGCCAAATACTCATTTAGAACATTTATTTAAAATCTTCGTTTGGCTACACAGTTAAATACGAAAATACCTACAAATATATATTAAAGCTGTGAAAGCAAAAAAAAAAACAAAATTAGAAGAAGAAGAAAATTAGAAGCAAAATATAAATCAGCAGAAAGGATTGTACGCGCACTATGGAAAACAGGACAAATTAATTTTCTTTTGCAATCAAGAGGATGTTTTAGATTTTCATCTTGTGGTTTAGACTGTTTAGGGTGTAAACAAAACAGAAGAACTTATTTTAGTCCTTTAAATTAGAAAAGGAAATTAAAAAAAAAAACGGTAGTGAAAACTAACACAAACCTTAGCAACAAAGTCAATTAGACTTTTCTTATTTTGTTTTTCTTTCAGTGAATTAAGGCTACAAACAGAATTTATATTAAATTGAATTAAATGAAAGGACATAACAAAGGGTTTTAATTTTTTATTGGAAAAAAAACTGTTTAATTAAAAAAAAAAATAATAACTAAGTAAAAAGTGCTTATTTTTCGTACCGAGTTGTTGATAGACATTTAAACATATGTATGTATGTTTGTATGTGCTAATTAATGTTTGTAAAATACTGGAAGCAAAATTGTATATGCGTGACCTGAAACTTTTAGTTTCGTTTTAAGTTTCAAAAGAAGAGAAATAAAAATAAAATTAAATTGTTCAAATAAGTATTAAATACAATGCATTTGCGACTTATACCCAACTTTGACACTGAATTGATATTTAAACTTAACAGTATGGAAAAGTTTAAATTATGTTAACACAATAACAGTGGAAAAGGGTTAAGAACGTGACAAATCGCTATTTATTTTAATATATTGAATGCCATTTTAAATATTATTTATATTTAAACCCTCCACCACTGTTCAGGTAACATAACTAATGGCAAATAAGTATTTCTGTTTAAAAATAAAATATAATTCGTCTCTGTTTATTAATTCAAAAATTGCCCTTAAATATAGAAACCTTTCTTTAATCTATTTCTAACCGTATCCAAGAGTTTAAAAAAATTATGCTTCTTTACTTCAAAGAAAGCCTTTAAAAAGCTTAGAACGTGCAGGCAATACAGAAACACATTCAACAGTCATGATAATGACTTTGCAACAAACTATTCTCTTTGATATTGTGACTTCTACAGCAATCCAGCTAAAAAAAGGATAATCAACAGTATAGATTGCCACTACTTTTATTTTGCTTTACATTTACAAAAGTGTCACACAAAACAAACATTTCGCCATTTCCACTTAAGCAAAGAGTATCAAACATTATAACAAATTTATTGAAAATGCAAACAATTTGTTTCTAATTAAAAATGCTTCAAAGGGTTTGAGCTGTTTCATTCTTTATCTATTTTATATATGACTTTGAAAAAACACAAAACTTAATTTTTTTGGTTAAAGTTTTCAAATATAAATCACGGGTTATCTTAATTTTGGTGACGACATATAAAGTTGGTAAGAAATGTTGTTGTTGATATATCTACTGATATCAATATCGATGAGAAGTGTTGTTGTTGTTATTAGTCGAGATGGCACAAGCGTCATTATGACGATACTGTTGTTTATCTGAAGGATGTTGCAAACATTTTCTCAAACATGTAAAACATTGTAGCATTGAAACAAGTCGTACATGCAAATCGGCCACACAGTAATATCTAGTGGTAAATAGCTGCAAAGTTTATTGCAGCTGCATCATCGTCATCATTGTATTCGACGAGAGCATTTTGATTCTAAATGTATGAGTGTAAGTGTATAGTTACATGAGTGTGAAACTAAAATATGTTTTCTATTTCCGATACGCAAAGGAAATTTAACTTTTGGTTTTTTCTTAAAGGATTTTATTACTTTTGGTCGTCCTTTTAATAACATTTTCTGTTTTATTTTTAACTACTGCAGTAGTATAACTCAGTTTAAAAGTGCACGTATGTCTACGGGAGCTACATAAGTACATACATATGTTTATGTAATGCATTTATGCTTTTATCCTACACTGGATTTCAACTCAAAAGAGAGTTCTATAGGAACTTATAAAAGGTATTATTTCTTGTCATGTTTAATGAAAACAGATGACGTTTTCATAACTCAAGGATGCTTTCACTTGTTGAAAAACTCATGATCTTGTTGCTTCCTAACAATCAATTTCAATTCTCCTTTTTATTTGACACAAATATTTAAATAAAGAAAAAAAGTGGCAATTTTGTGCTTTTAAAATATTTATTCACTTTGCGTTAAATGATAATACGAAAGAAAATGTTTTTGTTAAACCAAAAGCAGTTGATGCAAATTCAAAAAGTTGTTAATATCAAACCATTAAACAATTTTAAATATTTATTTTTTGCTTGAAAAGGTTATTTTGCTCAGAAAATTTAAAAAAAAAACAATGTAAATATATTTTGTGGCTTGATTAAAAACAGGGTTGCCATTAGGGTTAATTGATCAAAATAATATTAGCTAAATTTCGTTTTAAGACAAAGTTTGTTTTTTATTAGAAGAAATTAACTTTTTCCGTTAATGTTGCAAAAACTTTTTATTTATAAAAGCAAGTTTTTTTTTACCGATTATCAAAATATTTATTTATTTCTTTTCAAATAAAAGTTTGTAATCATATATAAACGCAGTGCCTCATCTCATCAAGACTCATTTTTGAAATATTTATCAGAGCCCGCCCTAATCTAACCAAGTCCATGAAAAAAACATTTTTTTAAATCACCGACTTAAGATGCAAATGCTTTTAGTCCATATATTAAAATTGCAAAAAGGGTCAAGACACATTTTGAGTTTTGTAACTGCAAATATTATTAAACAGTAATTCGATTCGTTTAATACATACGACTAAACAATTTTGAAACTAATTTAATAGGAATTTGGAGTTTTTCTTGTGATAAAGGCCTCCTGTAATTACATTTGTATGTTTATGTGAAAACAAAGAATAATGGAATAGGGTTTGTGCAATATTTTTGTTTTAAAAACCTTAAGTGTTTGTATATTTTTTAAGTTAATGCTTGGTAGCGAAATGTTTGAATGATTTTTGTAAGTAGAGGTCGTGAATTTCGAGGCAACTCAAACAAAAATAACTAGTTATTCGGCCAAAGAGTAAATGCTGCTTCTGCATATCCAATATTACTTGATAACTTACTCGGCGAGCAAAGGTTTTGCTAGAAAAATCTCAAATTTCTAAAAAAGTGGACTATTTATTGATTGACATCATTTTAGAGAGATTCATTGATTTTCCAAAAATTTTGAGGCTTTTAAAAAGAAAATGGTCTGCAATCTTCTCAAACTGAGTATAGGGATTTGCGACCCCTTGTTAGTAGTGTCGAACCTATACTATGTCGTCTGTGAATTTTTTCACTGCTGCACAATCTTTTCAATACAAAGGTCATTCCAATACGCACGTTTTCATACATATTTAGTATTGGTTAAGATGTATCAAGCAAGTTTGTGTGGTCCAAGCATGCACTTTTTGTTAGGTCACACAAGGAGTTAAAACAAACCAACTGCGTCAAAGCAAAATTTTTATTTAATCGACCAAAATTTTCTACAAGTAAATTTGAAACAGTAATGACGTTGTTTTCTATTTTCAATCACAACCTGTGCCCACTTTTGAAACATATTTCTGAAAAGTATTGGAAAAAATAAAACTAACAAATATTTTTGTATTTATTTAAACCAATTTCTATGCACAATAATATTTGTTTTAATCCATGTCATAAACGAAAACTTTCAACAAAAAAATATGCAACAGTTTTATATTCATAAAACGAAAAATGCATTTTATTACATTTTACTTTTGTTCTGATATTTTCTCATGCATATAAATGAGGAAATTGCAAAGTTTGTGAAAAAAATGACATAAAACATGACCGTAGAAAGTGAGAGAAATTATTAAAAATTATTGAATAGGAAAAGGAAAAAATATTAATTGAAATGAAACGTTGATTGTTAAATTTAAAACAATTAAAAATAAAAAACGAATTAAGAAATAACGAAAAAATATCAAAACATTTTTATATTTATCTGAATGTATACATATATACATACATAAATATAAACATCTCGCACAGTAAACCAAAAACAGTCACAGCTTAAAATTATTACTTTTCAGTGGAGTCTGCTTTTATTTTTAAATATATAAAGCCTTTATTATTACGAAACCCGTCATAGAAATTAGGATACTGAAACGCAAATGAAATTTTCATTTTTGTTAATGATTTTGAAAAAAAAATCTGACAAATTTTGAATAGTGAATGTTTTTAATTATGTGAACCGTTTATTTTCAAAGTGGTATAAGTCACTTTTTTCAAAGCAGAAATACTTAAAGATATGAAAAAATACCGTTCAATAGTATTTAATGTTGCCATTAACTTGAATTTTTTCTTTAAAAAGTGACTTATGCCACTTTTAAAATAAACGGCTCATATACCGATAAATAACTTTGATACTTAAAGCTTGAGTGAGAAGGATTTCAAATTTTATTGCTAAACCGAACCCGAAAAAATCCTTGACTGTTACATTTGGATAAACATGTCAATGTGGAGTTCGTTGATTAATTAAAGCATAAAAACACACACAACTTGTTTTAAATATTGTACACAACTGTGGTAAACACCTACTGTAATATTTACTACTTTAAAATGTTTAGAACGTTACCTGGTTTTTATGTTATTTTGAAATGTATTTTTTAATTATTATTAATTTTGACTTTGTTGGAGAATATTCTTAAATATTCTGTCATTGTTTTTTAAAAACATTAAATTAATAAATTTAAATTTTGTAAAATTGACTCAAAACTGGTTGCCATTAAAAAAAGTCACTTATTTGTACATTTATTAAAAAAAGTTCTGTTATTTTGTATTAACATAAACATGTTTTCAAATCCTTGTTTTAGAATTTTGTAGACATGAGGCACCTTGATTGTTTTAGTTTTCAGTATGATTTATTCCTTATTCGTAAACATTATTTTCTTTTGCTGTTTTAATTCTCTGTTTGCAAACTACCACTTTAACGATAGGTTTCCTTAGATTAATTATTTCACTAATCAATGAACATTTGTGGAAGTCCTTTAAGCTAGGGATAAAAATTATTTGTAATATTGTTTTGAGTGTTTTATTTTTAATTTGATGTAAGAAGGTTGTTTTTAAGCTAAAAAACTGAATTGTTTAGTGACAGATAGATGTAAGTACATACTTTAATATTACCGGCAGACGTTGGTTTATCTTTGTTATGCTGTAAAAGAAACTAAATTCCTAAATACTTTTTTAGGGAAAAGCAAACAGTATAAATATGTATGTTTGCGTTTGACGTACTTTGTTTTAGTGGTCGATGTACATTTGTTTCATAAATATGTAAACATTTCTACATATACCAGGAATGCTTGAAATAAATCACTTGGGATGTTTTCGGAAAAAAAGATTTAACCTACATTTATTTATACGCCTAAAATGGCCCTTTCTATACTAATATTTCAACTAAAAAGGACTTATTTTTATTTTAGCTTTTTTTTTAAACAATTTTTAATTTTCCAAATTTACTGCCAATTGGTTTATTTTTATTGTGATAAGATTTTAATTGAAGAATAATCTTGAAAAAGTTTATTTTCCCTATACAAGCCAAGTGGAGTGCTCCTCATTAACACTCACTGTTCGGTGCTAAGCGTTGGTGGTAAATATCTTCTATTTATTCCAAGCTTTCATTGAAATAAGAATTCAGTAATATTTTTTGTATTCACATATATATTCTTTAAGAATTTAAAATTTTTTGTTTAGAACGAAATCTATGGCCTGCCCTTTTATATATTTAAGAATTTTTTATATTTGTACTATATTTCGTCATTTATTACCATATTTAAATATATGAACGTCTTTTACAAATAGTAGTAACCCTTTATGCCCTTTAATATTTGCAGTGTAAATGGAAATATACAAACAAAGGATTATTTAGTTTTAAAAGTAAAATAACAAAACTAAACACCAAACAAACCGAAATAAATACAATTTTCAAACTTAAACAGCAAAACAAACAATACAAAGAACAAAGAGTAAAGCGTGTATTACACGAAATGTAAAAGCCAACATGCGTTTGTAGCTCTGACGTAATTTTAAAGTGGCGCATGTCAGTTTTTACATTTTGTATACTGCAGGCTTAAGTAAGTAAACTAAATAAAATAAACAAAGATCCGAAAAAGGACACATTTCCACAGATGAAAAAAAAAGCTTGAAAACAAAAATTAACCAAATTTGCAAACTTTTTTGTAAAACTTTTCTTTTTCCAAAATATGTCCTCCCTAATTTATTTCCTGCAAACCTTACAAAAAACAAAACGCATTTTTCTTCTGGACAAAGGAGGAAGCACTGAAATGTTTGTAAATCCCTTCCTTTTTTATTTGTAAATTGACAAAGTAACAGAACAAATTGGTGTTTTCAAAGATTTAATAAAATTTTTTTTACGAATCAGTTTAAGGCGTCTTCTTACAAATTAAATATTTGAGTGAAAAATTTGTAATTAAATCTGCAATTTTTAAACATTACACGACCAATAAAGAACGATTTTATAAATTTTAAAACAGTCACCATAGTTAAGACTTATTGCAGTTAAAGAAGTCACTGTTTAAGAATTTTCCTAGTTGAGACATCAATCAGTCAGAATTCTTTTAAGGACAATTTTTATTGATAAGTATTAGTATGTATTAACTTTAACACAACAACTTCATATTGACTATTTATTTCGCATCAGAAGAAAGCCGCAGTAATTGTTTTGAATTTTAGTTTTGTTTGGTACTAGTACTTTATTTCATTTAAGTCAAATGTTGTACAAAGTCTGTAATACTTTTTGGTTATTTTTCATATGGTCTCGGCAGCAGTTTATCACAATTATTTTAGAATTCTCAAAGTAACACTTAGTTTCAAAATAGTCAAATATTAATTTTTCTACGCAAATATGTACGTAAAAGTTTATTTAAAAAAAATCTTGTTGGTTGTCTAACTTAAGCCCAAATTATCTATCAGTAAACAAGTTTTGAAATTAATAAAAAAAAATGTAATAAAAAGTATTTAAATAAAGCACGACGCTTACATTTTCTGCTAAACGGACTGTATGCTAGAAGCAAAGAAAAAAAAAACTTAGAAATCTGTTGGTCGTATTAATAATAAGTTTTTCCTTTTTTGTCTGCTTATGAATTTTATTTAGCTAACAAAATTGTGTTGACTGAATTCATTTCTAACCAAATCATTAACTAAACTTTAAGTTTTTCGCCACAAAATCTTTACAACTTTTAAGAAAACGCCGTCAAAAATGTCTTAATTTTCTTTATTGAAACAAAAACCTAAACACAAACAGATAAACATAAGGAACCTTAGGATAGACATTAAGTTTCTGTTCTATTTGTAACTTAAACGGAAATGCAGAAAACCAAGAAAGAGGATTTTTGCAATACCATCTACACCTCTTAGCGTTGGATTTTCAAGTGATGAAAAACGTACTTTAGTTAATGAAGATGTGTTAAGTGAAGAGTGGGGATTAGTGGCAAAGGCGGTGGCGGTAGCGGTGGCTTTTTATTTTGCGAAGACTGGAATGCTGCTGCTTTTGCTTTTCAAATTAGTGGTGTAAAGTGGTGACGTGAATGAGTAGTGGCAAATAAGTTTTTTTAATTGCCGCAGGCTGCTGTTGTTTTACCAATCGCATTAGTTATACTCTCTGTGTAATCCAAGAAACGACTATTAAAGGAGCACCAGAATGCTTGAGCAAAAGCAACAACACAAATTCAAGATTTCAACTAAATGACTGTCTGCCTGACAGGGAAATAAAGTTAAACATTTATAGATATTTATGTATGTAAGTATGTAGAATAAGACTTACATGCTTGCAAAATAATATACAATAGCTTGGGGTGCCTAAAACATCAGTGAGCAATTATCGCATACTCGTTTAGTAAAAGTGCTGTTTTTATAGAATTTAACATTAAGACGTTCTATATACAAGTACATACACTTACAAACATACATACATACCAACGTATGCTTAACTTTGTTAAAACTAAGTACTCTCTCTTAGAGTTATAAGTAAGTTAAACTAAAAATCTTTTGAAAAACTTAATAGAAAGACAAAGTCCTTGCGGTAACACCTCCGTGGAAGAAACATAGTTAAGAAAAATTTTCTCTTTATATCTGTTTTTAACATAAAACTAAATTTAAGGCAACAGCTGGTGGCTTTATAGAGCATGCACTCTAAAAATCTGCTAACGTTGGTCTGTTGTTTTAATTGCTTTTCGCTTCTTTGCTCGTTGAGGATTCTGAGAGAGGTGCATGGAAAAAGGAAACCCAACAAGCAGGGTTGGGCAGTATTTCAAATACTTGTATTTGAAATACGTATTTGAAATACAAATACGTATTTTGTATTTGTATTTGAAATACCACTTCTAATGTATTTTGTATTTGAAATACCCAACACTGAAGTATTTTGTATTTTGTATTTCAAATACTTATGATGCCAAAATACATTTTTGCAAAATACATTTTTTTGTTATACAAAAAGTTGTCATTAGAAAAATTGAAAAATGTTACAATTAAAACAAAAAAAAAAAAAGAATGGAAATTTTGTCTTTGTATTCATTTACGTCTTCGCCTTAGCAAGGCACGTTCTTTTACAGGTGAATGTCAAAAAAATTAGATTGTGTATAAAAATTAAAATTTTTTTGACATTCACACTTTTAAACACATCAAGTAAGATCGCTTTATTTGCCTCTGCCGAATCTTATATACCCTTCATATTGCTCTTTTAATATACCCAGCCGAGTTATTTTGTACTGCAAATAACATAATAAAAATACCTTGTGCCAGTTTTAAAGTCCATAGAAAACTTTAAACAATTTTAACGTTCGTATGGATAATAGAAATAGATGAAGAAGATTTAAGGTCAAGAGTTATAAAAGTTTTCGACATTATTCGTATTAAAAGGTTAAAAAAAGTTGTTAATTTTTATGGGATCTTCTAGTCCCCCTGCTCCTCTTCAACCTTTTTGTTCCAAAATGTAGGTCTTATCATCGAATTGCTTTTTGTAGAACACTAGAAGTCGATAGCTGTTATATTTTCCGAGAAATATCGTACCGAAAATTTCATAAAAATTGTTCATTTGTATGGAAGCTACCCCTTCGTCACCCCCCACCCAAAAGTTTTTTTCTTTAAAGCGTAGGTCTTGTTGTCGAATTAATCTTTGTAGAACATTTGATGTCGGCAGCTGTTATAGTTTCCGAGACATAGCGTTTCGAAAATTTCATAAAAATTGTTAATTTGTATGGGAGCTACACATTCTCCTGCCCCCACTCCAAAAACTTTTTCTCCAAAGTGTAGGTCGATAGCTAAGATTATTCTAAGATTTAGCGCATGAAATATTTCACAAAATTTGTGCAATTGCAGAGAAAAAACCACTTCCCTTGATCCTATCTGAAAAAAACTTTTTCCTTTTGAAGTCCCTATTTTCAGAGTATCCGTGCCAAGTTTGACACCAATAACTGGTCCGTATCACTTTATTTGACTCCGGAAACTTGATTTCAACAGACTGACAGACGGATATGGCTATATCAACTTCCCTATCTATAAGGATCCAGAATATTAATACTTTATGGGGTCGCAAATGGAAAATAAAGAAATTTCAAACGGAATGACATACTGATATAAACCCTTATCATTATGTCAAGGGTATACAAAAGAAAAGCAGAGGGCGAATTTTTGAATTCGCCTTGATATTACTTTACTTTTAATTTAATTTGTTTTTGGCATACAAGGCACATACAGAGAACCAAGGCACAGGTAAATTAAGAGCCCAGCTGATTAAAATCAATTTGACATTTTCACGTTATAAAAATTTAATTTTGTATGAAATTTTAAATTTTTCTGACATTCTACCGTTCAAATACAAAAAGGAAATGCAGAGGGCGAATTTTTGGAATTCACCTTGGGTTTATCTTGCTGAATGTGCCTTGCAGAGAACTGTTTTCATAAAATTTAACACCAGTCTGTTTTCATCAGGACCTGTTGAAATACTGTTTTTTTAGCAGGATTTATATATTCTTCAACAAGAGGCTGCCAATTTGATAAAACATTTAAAAATCTAGTGTTCATGATTAATGGTTATAAATGTATTTTGTATTTTGTATTTCAAATAAAAGATACTAAAATACTGTATTTTGTATTTTGTATTTGAAATACTCGACTTGAAAGAATTTGGTATTTTGTATTTGAAATACAAGCGGAAGAAGTATTTTGTATTTTGTATTTCAAATACAGCAAAGCAAGTATTTTGCCCAACTCTGCCAACAAGTAACAACTAATAGAATACATTTCTTCCTGGTGTGATGTGCTTTAGAACTTTAGTTTTTTATTTTTTTTTTAAATTTTATTAGAGATTCATTCAAGGGAAAACTTAAGGAAAATCGATGTAAACTTTAGCATAAATGGTGAAATTGTTTCTGACACTTTAACCCATAAGTGAGAAGAAACGAAGTAAGAGAAACCAACATAAAATATCATCATCATATTAGGGGGAGGCTAGTGTTAATGATAATGTCATAAATATATGAATGTATTAAAGTTGCTCGACCTTTATTAATCCAAAGGCATATTTAGAATTTCATATTAAATTCATCTTAGTGTCCCATTTGAATGTATGTACCTGTATTTTGGTTCTTTGATACTTGCCTTGACGCTGGGTCATGAATTTATGAAAACGAATCTTTTTTTTGTTTCCAAACTACTGTATGCCACTTTTCTTATGCATATCTCTCTATGTATTATGTATTTATGTAAATATACACATAAGAAATTGTATATGCGTATGCATGCATAGACCTCAATTTGTAGATGTGAACTGAAATGTTTATAGTAATAATTTCTTAAAGCTCTTCTCCCTATTTTATACACATAAAAACGAGTTTAAGTAAGTGGTGGATTTTTTAAGGTCTTAACCGCATGTAACAATGTTTAAAGGCAGAAGTTGTAAAAACATCATAAGCATTTATTGCAGTCATAGTTCTTTGCAAAAATTGCAACGTTAGTGAGCTTTAAGGTAACGGACTATAACGAGCTATATATGACTATAACTCAATAGAAAATTAAATTTTTCAACTCTTGATAATAATATTAACCCCCTTATTAGAATATAAGAAATTGTAATATTTGTACAAAATTAGAAGAACAGAAAATAAAAAGCTACAAAATCAGCAAATCGTATAACCACAAACAAACAAGGATATATGTATTTCCTTATTTAATGAGTAACATACATACTATATTTATCCACAAATACATTCAAATATACATATGTATGTACTACCAACAAATGTACATATGTTTGCACGAATATAAGCAGTTTGTCCATTTACCAGCCAAAATTGAATGACTCGTAGCAAAAAGAAACTTTTATTGAAATTAGCTTTCAATTAAAAATTTTATTTTGCATTATCAAATGATTTTACTGGCAGAAAAATGAAACAAAAAGCCAAATACTGTCTTCAAACCAAAACAAAACACACTGTTTCCTGAATTTGTTGGTTGTCTGTGATTAACTTAAAGAGATTCAAACGATATGATGTGACTTGATATTGAGACACAGAAGCCGACTGACGACGAAAACAACAAAAAGACAATTTATTTTTATAACAATAAAAACAAGGACAACTTCTAAGACTTTCTTCATTCCCCTTTTCATCTTTTAAACAACATAATTTTTTTACGTTTAACTTGACTAAGTTAAGAGCCTGAACCAAACGCTCATCCCCTTCCGTTTCTAAATAGACAATATTGTTTTTTTATATCTCAAAGACGAATAAGTAATGAATATTGGCCATTTACTAATGGCGAATAAATGACTGACTTTAATTTTATCAAAATATGTTTTTCTTTTATTTTCCATACTTTTCAGGGCAACAATTTTATTTTTACTTACATTATTGGATATTTACTAAAAAAAAAAAAATTAACATTGAAAAAAATAAAGGCAGAGCGGAAAGTTTAGTGGTTAAAATGCATTAATTTAAATTAATTAAAGTAATTTTTGTATATCGTATACGAACATAGATATATTAGTTGTATAAAGAAACAATATTCATGTACTTATCTATCATACGGGATCTTATAATTTCAAACGAATTTAAATTTAGGAGCAAGATGTCATTACAAACAAATTTCAAATTAAAAAAAAATTTAAGGGGTATGATTTTTTTAAGTTTTTTTCAGTTAAAATTAATTATAATTTTTTAAATAGATCGTTATTAATAAAAGACTTTCACTTTAGAGTCACACTTAGTATTTTCTATTCTAAAACTTTTAATTAAAAAATGTTTATGTAAAACTTTGCAACTTTGACTGTTCAGATTTGTTAATCTGGGGTTTTTAATTTCCTAACATGAAAATATTTTATGTTTTGGAAGTTCTGTTTACAAATTTCTATAAAATATTAATAATACGGGGTCCACATGCTGCTTGACAATTTATAAAAATTTAAGGAGTTTTTATATTTCAATCTAGATTTAGATAGAATTTTTGTTTTTTTTTTATTCATTGACCTTATAATAAGTAGACCCCCAGGTTACAAGAATATTTTCCAAATTTTCAAACTTAAAGCACTCAAATTCCATTTAGTTGGGGGCACATTAAATTTTATGTTTGCTGAATGGAAATTTATTTGATCGCTTTTAAGATATTTTCTTTAGCAAATTTCAATCGAAGTGTGCCATTGAATAAATAAATTGTTGTGCAACAAAACCCTCTTCTACGTCTGGAACTTAATGCGAAAGCATGGTTGACCTAAATTTTTGCAAATTGGCAAAATTTTATCAGATTCTGGTGTTTCTTTTGTTTATATTTTTTTTCTTTTTGTTTTTATTTTTGATTTTTGATTTCCTTGCTGCTTTAGTTAGTATTTTGTTGACTTACGAACCAACCACATAATTTTTGTTATTTATATATCAAAATCTTTGTGTTTTTTTTCTTTTTGTTATTTTCTTTTAATTTTTTTAGTAAAACTTTAGTTTTGCTCACTTTAGTTAAAAAATATTCAAAAGAATAACAAAATGGTTGGTTCGTTCAGTGGCTGGTTGTTGGTATTAATAATGCTCGTAGACCATGAATAGTGACTAATATCCTTTTGTGCTTCTCTTGCTATTCACCATAAAAAATATATAAAAAAATTTAAAACACAAAGAAGATTTTTTTTGTGTATCAACCAAATTGAGTCATTCATTCTGTGATGTTTTTTTTGAGCTTTTTGCCACTTTCTAAAGCCAGAGTTACTACTTGAAAACACGCTGCTTTTGTTTGTTGTTTATCCCTAAAAAAAAACAATTCGTACAAGTGAAATACACCATAGAAAGGCTTTTTGGCTTGACAGAAGTCATGTCGCCTTAATCTAAAAAACATGATTTACGATCAAAGACAAGTGCTATTTTCAAATGTTTTTTTTGAGATATTTGCTGGAACTAATTTCATAAAAGCCACAACACATAAATGAGTTAAAAAACATTTTTATTTTTGCAATCAGATTTAATTAGGATACACAGATATACACACATACATATGTATGTGTTCACATGCTGTAATTGTAAAATCATGTACAAAAATGTTTAAAAGTATATATGTATGTAGGTCATGTACTTTTTCCAGAAAGAGTTAAAACCGTTTCGTGCAATTTTAGACTCATTTGGCAAAAGCTTTTAAAAAGTTCAGGTCAAACTTATTTGGGGTTTTCTGAGGCAAATTTCACATTTCGAAATTTTTTTTATTGCCTGTTGTGCCGGTAATAATAACATGGGTAGGTAGACAACTCTTGTTTTGGTCCTTTTCCTCCATTGATTTATTTCTTGTAGTTATGAATTCTATAATTCAACAACTATAAATAGAAAAAATACTTGCAGTTATACAAATTCTATGTTTGATAATTAATATTAGGCTTTTCTTATTAAAATACGTCTAAAATTTAACTCAGATGTATAAAAGTTATTTTATATTAAATTTTTTTTTAATTATATATCGCTTACTCAATATTACAAGGTTGTACGTAACACAATTTTTTTATTTTTGGTTAATAAGGTGTTCGAATTATTTATGAAATTTTACAACATTTTATCTTGTTTTAAAGACGGTAGGATGTTTTGAGCCCCTTCAGAAACATCACTTCATAGTTGCGTTTTAAAAGTGGGCCAGAGTTCTGCAAAAAACTTTCGTTAAAAAACAGTTTTCCTTTAAGTTATCAAGCAATATGCTAAAAAATCGATGCACAGTTTTTACAAACGAATAGGAAATAATACCTTCAGGCAAAAGAACATGACTTTTAAGCAGTATTAACCAAGGAGAGAGGATGATTTGAGAGAATGTGTGGGTGCTTTTTAACTGTGTTTAAAAAAAAAAGAAAAAAAAAACAATGCAATATCCCCCTGTGTTTTTGTTGTTACCGTTGTTTTGTTTTGTTTTGCTCTCTTTGCTATGGCTTTTTGTAGGTACTCTTGCTGTGTACATGTAAGACCCGATTAGTGTTCGTCCCCCGGGGATACTCTTGGTTTACATTGATTTTAAGTAATGTACCATCACAACCCTGTAAGCCCAAGATTTTGACCCTAACATTGTACCATCACAAAACTGAAATAACAAAAACGTTACCCTATCTTAAGATTAATTGATTTTTGTTTTAAAATTAAAGGGTTTACACTTTGAATTAAATAAAGCAACATCTTTAAGATGCTGTACTTAAACAAACTGCCAACAAACCACATTGTAATATATATGGGGTTTGGAGATGGAATGAACGAGGTTGTCTGTAAGAATATACTAAAGTAAAGAGTTATACCTAACTCTAGCGGCTCTGGTATTTATGTCAAGATTTTAGGCTTGTTAAAAATGTTATAAAAACATTTAAATTGGTTTTTTATGAATGTGGACGTCAGTGTTTTAAATAATCATTTATATACGTTTTTGGTGTATAAATATTTTGCAATTAATTACTTTTTATTATCAAGTTATTTTAAGTAATTTTTCTATTTACATGCGTCAGAAGTTTCGTAAAACATAAGTTTTAAGATGTAATTATCGGTCATAAACAATATGGGTACCATTTAAGAGCTTAAAATACAAAAACACAAACATTCATACAAACGTATGTGTGTATTTATAAACATACATTTGAACAAGTGAAAGTAATAAAAACTGTTATGGATTCTTTGTAACATTGATGGCTTTTTGTGGCAGAAAAATAAATACTGACAAAAAATTTCCTTAGTACCCAGTTAACATATTCTATCATTTTCATGTTTTTTTCACTTCTCTGCAGAATTCAAAAATGCTTGTTCCAAAAATGAATGTTTTGTGGTAGAAAGTGGTACCCCATTCAAGACTCTTCTGAACGAGTCTTATGGCTCAAATGCCTGACTCATTTTTGATGAAGTTTGTATGAAAATTATATTTCGAGCATGTGGATCAATTTATGATTGCACACACTCTTTATATTTTTTTTTATGAAAATAGTCGCTTTCTGAGCATTTATAGAATTTACTTTTAAGTCTTCTTTAAAAAACGTTTGCAAAATCAGCTTTTAATAATTTTGAGTAGGGTTAAACGACTCGTTTTAGTGATTCCTCCCCAAACAACCTTCCAAAGGCTATCTGGGTACAAGTTTGTTAATATGTTTGTACGATTGTATGTATTTAAGGGTTTATATACATATATGTAAGAAATTTATTATAAAAATACGTAGCTTATTTGTATGTGTATATCGACATAAGCTTTTATATTCATTCATATGTATGTATGTATGTATGTATATGATAAACAAATATATAGACGCGTTTGTACCCTTAATTACACATGCATTTGTTTACACCTTCCTACTAACACAGTCATTCCCTATGTTTGCATGTATGTATGAAAGTCATAACAGAAAATGTTGAACTGAAGAAATTGTAAATAAATAAAAATTTGGGGAAAAAGTATACTTTTTATCACAGATGTTTGTTCGGTTTCGAGCAAAAAGTTTTAAAAATAAATAAAACAAATAACTTTCCTTAATGTTGCTTTCTTTATACAAATGATGGTGCGAATATTTTCGGTTTAACTACATTTTTCTGTTAATTTTTTTTTTTTTGCTTGTATTCAATGTTTTGTTTGGGTTTGTATGTATGTATGTATGTTTGTTCTTATATATGTAAGTGCCATTAGTTAATTTGCTTCGTAATTGCAGTTTGCCAGGTGATTAAAAACCAAATAATTCTTTTGTGTTTGTTGTATTTAGTGTATCACGTTGCTTTTTTGTTCACGTCTTTTTCTTTTTAGATTTAATATCAAGTAATTACATGGGTGCTACTGCTCAGCCAATAGGACCAACATCGAAACATCATGTAGTTAAAATGTTAAAAGTTGAGAAAAATTTTAGCACTTTTTCCAAAATTATTTTCTATGTTTGAGTGAAAAGTTTTTAGTTGTCTTAAGTTTCTTTATTTATAGTTTGTCTATTTATTTTAAGAGCATTTGGTTATTATTACTTTAGGCTCAAGTTCAATTTTTGCCAATGAAGGAATTTATATTTTTTTAATTTTATGTTTACTATTAACGTTAACTTTGGATGGAGATTTTAATTTAAAAAGCAAGTTTTTACCGATAAAAGCCGAGTTGAATGCATTTTTTTAACCACGATTTTTATTTTTATTAGTCATTTGGTTGTAAACATCAGCTGTGGTCTATATATCGTGTTGAGTCACAACAAACTTTTTTCCTCTTAAATTGAAAAAACCCAAAATTTTCCTCTCTGTTATTCAGTTAAAACTTGCTAAAATAAAAATCTATTTTTAAAACTAACGCTTTTAACAAAAAAAAAAAAAAAAAAAAAAAAATAAAAGAAACAAAGATGAGCGCTGTATTCGGCTGAATTTACCCAGTTACCTGATTTAGGCAAGTTGTTTTCGATCTGAAAATTTTTTTTATTTACATAGTTTTCAAAACAAAAAACTCACAACATTTGCACAATTGTATCGATTTTCCTATCTTTAGTGATTCAGAATATACACATTTTATTGGGTAGCAAATGGATAATCAATATGTAAGGGGTATAAAAATCTGAAATTTTTATTCGCACAAGATAAGAATTTAGTAGGGAATGAACTAGAGTCTTAAGTTATAATAACAGAATTGTTTTAACTTTTTTTATTTACAATTTTTATTTTAATTTTATCAATTTTATAAGTTTACTTTTTTTTAAGAAAATTTTCTCCTTTTTTTTTGTAAAGCTATACTTACACCATCTGAGTTCTTATCTGAGTTAATTGTTAAAAATAAAGTTTAAAACAAGAAATAATTTGATTTTCTTTATTTTTGTACTACATTACATCTAAGGAGTTAGTTTTATTCGGCTAATTAAAAAAGTTGTTTAACTGGTATAAAGTATATGCCAATAGAACTTTTAACAACTTTCAAAACTTTTAAAAACTTTCATTTAAAACTCAGACGTTAAATAGGTTGAAAATAGAATACGTTCTATTTTCAAATGACATTAGACAAAAATAATAACAAACATGTTATTTAACTATACAAATGAGTCTTAGTTGCGAAATTTAGATGATAATTTAAGAAAAAAAAAATAAATATTTTAATGTAAAAGATATTTAAAAGTAGTGACCACTTTGTACCAAAATTTATTTGTTTTTGTTAATGAGAAAATTCAAAAATTTGTTAAACATATTTATCGCATAAAGAAATAAATTTATTATATTTTTTTAAACATTTTTTTATTTATGTCATGCTATACTTTTGTACGCCAATGTACGTAAATATGCCAAGAAAGATTTTGTTGTTATACAGTCAAATCCCGATAATTCGTACCCCGATAAATCGTAATTCCCGATAATTCGTAATAAACCTTCGGTCCCTTGAAAAAATCTCGTTAATTCGTAAAATTTCCATACATTTTGGTCCCCTCGGTAATTCGATATTTTTTTTAAATAAAATCTTCTTTACCTCTTATAAATCGTAATTGTTTGCTAACTACCACTTATAATTCGTAATAAAAACAACAAAAACATGGAAAGAATGATTTTTTGTTTACCGCTATTTTTTTACGTGGCTTATGCTTGTGTGTGTGTTTATTTTCTTAAGATACCCAGCATACCATATGCGCTCTAAATGAGCTCATAAAGACTCTTTTGTCGGAACGCTGACGCTCATAAAGAGTTCATAAAATAATCATAAACAGTCATAAAACGCTCATTTTTGAGTGGCTTTTTCCACTAAACTGGTCACTCATGAAAGAGCTCTAAATTTTACGCATAAAAGAGTATTTTATGACTCTTTTTTTAAAACGCATTTTGAGCTCTTATTCCAGTTTTCGTTTACACTCTCTCTTTCTAAAATACGTTCACTCTCACTATTTTCTTCAACAACACTATTATTTTTAATACTACATGCTGGATTTTCTTTTCTTAATTTGTTTAATCGAAGTTCACTTATTATTAATTATCTTTTTTTTTAGTTTGCTCTTTTCATTATTTCAATTATGTATTATTTTTGTATTTATTATAAGATAACTCACAATTTTGTCTTTACGCTTCCAAAAATATTCACTAATGAATCAATTTGAGCAACTTCTTTCTTCTGCTTAGCTGGAATTTACCGTTATCTGTCAGAGTGCAGAAATTACTCATAAAAAGTACATAAAATCGATCGTTTATGAGCTCAGAAATATGCACGCAGGAAACACTCACAGAGGCTCATAAAATCGCTCATATATGAGCTCATATATAAGAGCGCTCCGATAATGGTATGCTGGGTAAGTTTGTTACAAAAATACTTGTATTTTACGCTAAGTAAATGAATTTGCTACTTTATTTTATGTATTTATATTATTTATTTTGTATTAATTATTTTTAGCAATTGTTTTTTATGTTTATTTTTATCGTTTTAGTAAATAAATTGAAAAACCCCGTTAATTCGTATTTATTTTACTTTAACCCCGTTAAATCGAAACCCCACTAAATCGAAAACCCCTATAATTCGTAAGAAATGACCGGTCCCTTGCGATTACGAATTATCGGGATTTGACTGTAGATGCTTACCCTGTCTTACTTTAAACGATCGGAATTTAAATTTATTTTATCCCATTAGCGTTGCCCATTTGTTTCTTTCCGCAGCTTAAAGCTGTACAGTGCGACCTTCAGCAGTTTGTTTATATTTTTACATATATATTTTTCTATATACATTTGTGCTTATGTATGTTTAGATTAAATAAATCGATAATTATTTTGCAAGAAAGTTATTAAAATATCTAAATTTGTTATAGCCTCAACTTATTTTGTGCACTCTCTTCTTATAATCTAACTTGACAATTCATTTTGATTGCCAACGTAACTATTTTATACAAAATTTTTTTTTTATTTCAGAGTCCTTAACTCATGCTGAAATCGCAACAGGACAAATAATTTTTAAATTCCAGAAACTAATTAAAGGTATGCTTCAAAAAAAATTGCTTAAAAAGCTTTTAAAAAATTTTATCTTTGCTTTGGGTGTTATTTTATTATTTGTTGATTGGGAATAGTTTTTATTTAAAATTTTTTATCTGAAACTACAAGTGTTTATGGGTCCTTGAGTGCACATACGTACATATGTGTCGTGTAACGATAATATACACAACATACATGTGTTGTTATTATCTAACATTAATTAAACTATCAGTGTGTGTCTGCTAATAGAATATTGCAAAATGAGCGTATTAGTATGCATGCTTACGTGTTTGTGTTTGTTCACTGATGATACGAGAACGACATCCGTATATATAAGAACATAGTTGTGTATGTAAATATTGCTTGTGTCGCCTTAAAAACCAAAACAACAAAACCCACATCAATAAATCAAAGTCGAAAAGGCAGAAAACCAAAACACCGGACTGCTTTCCTTGCTTTGTTTATAAACGCACTAAGCTATACAAACATACATATCGACATACACTTTAACGAGAATTTTTGTATTTTACTTAATATAAAAACATGCAGATACATACTTAATATTTTTTTGTTTTTCTCTTTTTCACAAATGTAAAATATTATATCGTTTATAAAAAAACTAAACATATTATATCTTAAAACATCCTGTATAAAAATTAATCATTCAAACTTACAAAAATACCGAATGCGGCATACGCGGTGTTTTAGTAACTTATTTCCTTATAAAGGTTTTAGATTTTTTTTCTCAAATATAAATGTACTTATCTATGCTGCAAAGAAACGAAACATGGAACAAGAAATGATTTTTATACAAATGTATCGTATTGAGAAATTACCATTTTCGCTTGAACTTCTAATATGTATTACTTCATAACAATATTTGAAAATTTTTCTTTTTCTTTGTATTTTTGGTGTAAAAATTTCTGCACAAACCTTCACACCCATCATCCTGACATGCTTTTGTTTCGCTTCAGTATACATTCATCTACATATACAATTTCGGGTGCCCTTTTTTTACACACGTACATATGTATGTATGTGCAGACATGAATACGTACATACATACACAAATACTTGCATCCATACACACATACCTACATAAGTAACAATAATATCTGATCCAAATTCCATGTGGTGCAATAACACACTTCAATAAAACGTGCTCGAAAGCTGACAATAGGGAAAACAATGAAATAATTTGAAAAAACTTTGAAATTATTTCGAAATGCTGTTGTGTTCTGTTTATGATTGATATCTGGAACATTTTGCAAAAAAAGAAAATTAATAATACAAGTGGATTTTATACTTATGATTGCCAATTTTTTTATTCTAGTGTTAATTTTTATTCAGTTAAAAGAAAATATATATGAGGGAAAATATAAATATATAAATATAATATAAAGGGTTTTCATAGGGCATAATAAACATTTTTGAATAAGGAATGCTTAGTTATAAGCCTGTGCTCATTGAGCTCACAATTTAGAGCTAGAGGAGTAGGAAGTAGACTGTTCATCGCTGCTTTTGGATTTTGTAAATAAATCTCATAAATCTTTATTAAATCTTTGGCTCTTGATGAAAATTTTGCAATTTTTATTGACTGCTGCACCTTTCCCGATCTTCACAGATAATTTTGTATCCGCATCCGAATTAATTTTGTATATTTAACTTAAACAGGGTGCTCCATAATGACTGACTAGATGACAACTGTAGTTAATGTCAGTCTTCTCTGTTCTAGTGATACCATGAAGATTGCAGTATTATCTGTCTTGTAATGATCTAGTACTTCCGCCAGTCGAATTAATGCAGCTTTTCTAAAGATTATCAGGACATTTTAAGTGTAGATCCCTAAGTCATTCTCTTTACTTTGTTTGCGTTGGTCGTCAACAAAAGTGGGGGTGGGGTTGTTTTTCCATTCTTTTGGTTTTTCACGGTAATAGTTGTTTTCAAAGAAGAAATACCCCCAGTCCACAGTTCTGAACCAATTTTTTAAGTTCATGGAAGAACTTGCGGCACCTGTTAGTTTACTCCTCTAACGGGTGTTGGACATAGCTATTTAAAGATTTTAAAAATTACAAAAATTTAAACTTATAAACTGTTAAGTTATCAGAACTGTAGGGTACGAAAATAAACTACCTCTGTAGGACAAACACTAAACCATTTACATATAACAGAATTAAGGCACATTATTGAAAAGGATCAGGATTGATTTGTATAAATGTCTATTTGAAAATTAATGTTTAAATAAACTCTGATACATCGGTTGTCTGCATATATGTGTTTGCGTTTTTGAATGCCGAAGTTTTCTGTGTGTAAAGTTTGATTGTTTTGTTATTCTTGTTGTGTCTTATGTTGACAATATTGTAAAGACATTTTGATGAAAACTAAAGGTTCAACAAATGGAATCTAAAAACAATTTTAAATAAATTTTTATTTAATATGTTTCTGTGTGTGTAATTGAATTTTAAGTTTACAATGTGCGTTAAAATGAATTTATTAAACTAAACTGTCAAATATTAACTCAAAATTTTTATTCTCAGTGGGGTGCATGATTTAGTTCTCCATAGTGCCCTCAGTTTTAGAAACGATTGTGCAACAAGTGTTTGCACGTCAAACACTTGTTGCACTTGTTATTGAAAACCAACCCAAGGTTTTTAGTCGACTGAACCGCGGTTAATTATAATATCATTCATAAATGTTGGGGCTTATGATCTTTTGTGAATAACTAAACATTTAGATTTTTTTTGGACTTAAACAAAGGCCATTTGCTGATGCCCACTAATGAATCTTACTAAGGTCCTGGTTTATTCTATTAATGCTTTCTTCAACGGTGCTAACAGTGCTGCTTAGGTAAGTTTGAACATCATCTGCATACATATGGATTTTGCAGTGTAAGAGTTGTTGGTACAAATCATTAGCGTATAACAAAAAAAAAAGGTCCAAGGATTGAACCTTGAGATACACCTCGCTCAAGTGGCAGTGGCCTAGAACAAATATTATTTACAAAAACTGATTGAGTGCGATTCATAAGATTCGAAGAAATAAGTTCTGTTAATGTTGGTTCAAAATTGAAAAGGCGTTCAAGTTTTAAACACAAAGTTGAGTGATCAACTGTATCGAACGCCTTGGAAAAATAACCTTATTTTTCAATTATGAAGTTCACGTCGTATGTTTTCTGCAACATTAATCAGAAGTAATTACCCTATTCATGTAGGGTAGCGTTTAGTTCTCGAGCAAAGAAACAAATCTCGCTGAATCGCAATTGCGATTTGGTCTTTATGCGCAGCCAATAAGTAGTTTATACTCACAGGAAGAAATTTCAATTAAAACAAATTCAATTCTGTCCTCATCCTCATTTTTAGCAATTAGGGGGCAAGATATATTATTTTTAATATAGACAGCAACCCCACCACTATTAAGTTCAATAAGCTTTCTCGGGATGGAGACGGGAAATCAAGTTTATGTTGGTTTTACAAAATTTTTGTATTATGTTTAAATTTAAAAAAACAATTATATTATTCGAATCATAGTTGTTTGTTTAAATAAAAAATATATTTTTTTGTTTAAAAAAGTATACGTTATTTAAGCGAAAATTTTGTTATTTTTAACTTTACTTAATCTTAAGCTATTCCAAAGCTGCAGGGTTAACAAATGAATTAAATTTTCGCTCAATCTAAGGCTAAATACGTACAGTTATCCTGCATATCTACAACAGTTTTCCATTTATTTGTTAATTTTATTTTGTTACTTGCAAAACACAACAATAATGTATAAGATTTTTCCCTTCTCAGAGCCATTAAAAGATATAAAATCGTACTAAAAAATGTTTATTTAAAAAGTAAAAAGTAATGTTTATTTAGAATTGAAACAACAGAACTACTTAAAAGCAATAACTTTCGAGCCAGCACGAAAATAGAATTTTGGCTAACAAAAGTAGCGACTATTTAAAGCAAACATGTATTTATTGATATGAAACAATAAAAGGTATAAAATGACAACAATCAACATTTTTAATGTCCTTATAAGTACCAACAAAAAAGGTAGAGGGTGACTTATATTGTTAAAAAGAAAATTTGGGATGGGTTGGGGTGGGGGTATTTAAAAGGAATATTTTATTTTTACTAAGCAAATGTTCGTGCTTTTGTTGAAGGTATAAAATAGGATTTCATTTGTGTCGTCCTTTATTATTATTTGACAATTTTAATTATTTTATTTGTCTATTAACTTTGTTATAATTCTTCTTAAAATAAAAGCATCCAAAACACAGTCTTGTCTTACTCTCAGCAGAAGGTCCGCTTAACACACAAGCATCAGCACAAGCGAGCACATTAAAAAACAAATGCAAATCTTATGATTATTTATGGTTTGTGGGAGCATTTAATGCTTGTTTTTCCAGTTTAAACCAGTGATAGGCACACTAATGATATCGCATTTGTTCTTGTATATGTGCAGTTTCAGATAATATCAATTCTATATTGTTGTTAGTGTAATTGAACAAACAAGCGGTAATCGACCGCTTTGTTTGAAAACTCATCTGAGACTGACTAAAAATTTCTAATGGTTTGTATACGTGTAGGTAAGATAAAAAAGGGAATTTGCGCGGCGTTACAGAATGCCTGACTAGGGTTAAAACTCTGCCCTTGAATTCACTTTCGGGACCCCAACATAATAGCCTTGCTTTGCTTATCAAAGGAAAATCGATTTTTCTCGTTTTTCAAAAAAAAAACATTTAATTATTATTAAGTTTAAATGAAAAGCAGATAAAAACAAATAAAAATCTACCATGTTTGGTATAAGGTGTTGATTTCAAAATTTATATACTAACACACATACAATGCATATCAATACAATTATTTTGAATTGAAAGCAACCTGTTTGGTGAATTCCGTTAGTATCTTTGCAACCAAAACAAATTTAATATCTTTTCTCTTATTTTACATAAAAATATAATTTTTTTATAATTTCGGTTTTTTTTAACTAAAGGTTTTGCTTTGGTTTTTCTTTTATTTTGCTGATTTGCCATTTTTGTAATAATTCGGGAATTTACGTTTTCTTATTGAGTCCCATTGTCATAATGCTATAAAATTTCATAGTGGCTTAAAAAAATTGTTATTGTCTTTCATAAAAAAATAGTTCCAAAAAAATATTATTTAACTGCCAAATTAAATAATTATATATAAAAAATATTTTTAAATTTTTACATAATACATAGTTGATATGTAAGCAGTCAGTGTAATCAAAGATCAACATAAATATACTTATTAAAAAGTCGAAATATATTATATTCTTTTTAACTTTTAAAATATTAAACTTTTAGTTTCTTCATATTTTAAAGCTTAAAAGTTTTGTAAATCTTAATTCGTTTAATCGTATTAAACTGAATTTTTGTCAAAATAAGAAGAATATTAACTAAACATATATACTTTTCATTTCTTTGGAACCATTTTATTTTCTTTTGTATATTTCATTATTTATGTGATTTAAAAATTTCAAAGTATTTCCTTTGCAACTACCAAAGATTTGTTTCTTAAAAAAAAAACAAACAACACTTTTTTAAATGGATAAAACTGCTTATATAATTTTTATATTTACGTTACTTTTAACAGCCTAAACGAAGTTGCTTAAAAAACCAACAAAAAAAATTGAATATTTTAACACATTAGTATTCTTTTTTCACAAAATTTATGAACGAATATACCATAATTTGTAGCTGATTTTTGAAAATGTGTCATAAATAAACAGCACATTTACAGACAAATACACAAATACACACACACACACAAATTATTCTCACATAAAATCCAAAACGAGTTTAAAAACGAATATGCAAACGAAACATATCCGAGCAGTTTCTGAGAAAAGACAAAAGTTTTTGAAAGCACATCGTTAGGGAAACGCTATTAAATAATTTTAGCAAAAAGAAAAATTGGCAACAGTCAAAGTTGTATGTGTCAACAAAGAATTACAAATAACGTTACAGAATGAGAAATGGCTGAGTAAAGTATTAAAGTTTAAAAAGAGCAAAATTCAGTGCAAACAAAAAGCTAAATTTTTAATGATGCTTTAAAGAAATTTCGCTTTTTTTCCTTCTTTTGTTTACATAGAAACTGATTTGAATCACACACACAAACGCATATACTCCAACGGGGTTAATATTATTCATTTATATTCGTATGTAAGAAAGTGTGAGCACACATCTATTTACCATTATTTTTTACTCGTGTAAACACTGTGTCGATTTATGGTTTATCCAATTGATTTCGTCTATGTTAAATCATTCATCACAGAAATCGTAGATTGTGCCATGATTAGCAGTAACATATTCATCTTATGTTTGTATGTTGTTCTAAATCCCTAAAATGTTTGACTATAGGATATGCTTAAACAAAATCAATGTTTTTTTTTGTAACTAAATAGATTTCAATGACTGCGTAATATTTCTACTTTTTATGTTTAATCAAAGAGTTTATTAGGTTCGCTTCATTAAACAAAAAAAAAAAATACTTGTCGTCCCCTATACATGTGCAAGTATACGGATCACTTTATTTCAATCATAGTAAACTGAAATTTTTAGATAATATTTTCCTAAAAAACTACTTTTTATTTTATTGCATGTTTAAATAATATTATTTAAATTTTTAAAACATGCGCTTGTTTTATAAGTTATGTTTGCTTTAGATTATTTTTGGCTGTTTAGGAAAAAACTTGCCGGATATTCCTTTACGTTATGTAACATTGAGTGTAGATGCACCTTGAGTTTAGTGAAAAAATTATATTTCTTAATATTCAAGGGTTAAAAGTATTAAGGATATATAAAATAATGCTAAAAGGCCACTTTTAACGGTGTTTTAGTGTTTTTTTTTTGTTATATGGCAATTGCAAGTAATTTTTTTTCATACATTTTAAATCAAACAAGGAAATTCTTTTGATGTTTAAGGAGGTGAGTGTTTGAAATTTATTTAATATACACATACCTATGTATGTTCTTATGTAGGTATGTAAGTGGGTATGTATGTGCAAATATGTGTGATAAGTCAACCATAAATTTGTATTTATGTATGTTCAAAATATATTGGATTATTACTCATTGGAAAAATAGCTCGAAGGTAAAATTAAATAAAAGAAAAACATTTAATCTGTTGAAAAAATCTTGTTTAGTTCTGCTCAGGCTTATACCCTGGGGCTGTTGGCTTAGGAAGCATTAACAGAGATACAGGCAAAACACACACAAACAAATTGGAAATAATTTGTTTCTTCTGATTCGTAATACAATTGCGTATATGCATTGATTTGTTAAATTACATTCATTTCTTTAATAAATTCATTACTTTTGTTTGTTATTTGTTTGTTTATTTTTTTCACACCTGAAACAGCCCCAAGAGATTTAGACGATGATCAAGTACTTTATAAGCATTTTTTAAAAACCTTGTTTTGCATAATAAATATTTTTTTTTTTTTTTAATTCAAGAATTTGTGTGTGTGACTGTTAACTTTTTTTTTTATTTAAAAACATAAAAAAATAGAAAAAAACGAAAGGAAAGGAAAGGAAGTTGACAGACAAGATATGCTACTGGAAGTTTGTATAAAAATACAAATACTATTGGCATATTAGTGTACATATGTATGCATTCATGTCTGCTCGTAAAGATTAAAATTACAATCACATATTTTTCTAGTAATTAGAACAGTAAGCAATTAGAAAAAAAAAATTGGGGCACAATAGAAATAACCAAAATACTAAAACAAAAAAAAAAAAAATCTATAGTTGTTTTACTTATTATGTTTATAGACTTTTTACTTCTGTATTGCTTTCTCCATTTTTTAAATCACAACATAATAAGTTTGGAGCCAAAAGTATTTATTTCATCGAACCAAGGTCGACCATCTTCTAAATATTAGATCCTTTTTTAAATTTTTATTTAAAAAAAATTTGAAGTGAAAACCTTAATTCAAACTTTGTGAAAAAGTTTCTTACATTTTAAATAGATTTAAAAAAAATCTTCTTAGTTTTAAAATAAAAAAAATACAAAAAAAGACAGAAAAATCCCGTATCTTTAATAAAACTAATGTCAGCCAATATTTTGTTTTATTTTTCTGTAAAAGTTTTTTTGCCATTTTGAATGATAAATATATTTTTCACAGTTTTTATAGGTCCATAAAATATCTTTCATTATTTTATCATTGAAAATTTTCATAATTATACCAAAACTGTAGGTTTTTTATATTGTTGTGACCAAAAAAACTTAAACTCTATACACGAATCAAGTACTAAAAATTAATGCTTTACATTTTGTTTGACGAAAGAACTTGTAGCTGTTATTTCTGCCCACGATTAAAATATTCTCTTCGCGGAACATAAAAATGCATAAAATAAAAATAAAGTTCTAAAACAAAATAAATATATTAAGCTTCTTTCTCAAGTTAAAAGGTTTATATAACAGTTATCAATAAGGCAATGGTGGATAACATTTTCCGAAAATTAAATAAATAACCTGTTATGTCTTTATCTTTTCTGCTGCAACTCCATCAAGAGATATTTTGTTTGGTCTTCTGTATCCTTCACTTTGTGATAAGGGTATTTATATTAGTTTATCGTTTTATTTTTTATCCTACAGTATTTTTTTGCGACCTGATAATCAAAATCAAAAACTGACTTACTAAGGATCGAGATATAAGCAAAAACTAAAAAAAAATTTAAATTTTTTTTAATATTCAATATTCTTAAAGAAATTGCCACCGAAAATATGATATATGCTTTAATAAATAAACAAATATAGAAATATAATTGTCAGTGCAGATTTTTTTCAACGAGGCAAAATATGTTTAATTCGATGATAAATATTTTTAGTGCAAAATTATATTTGGTTTTGATTTTAAATTATTTGCTTCTTAGCCCGCCAGGACAATATTATTCAAGTTTGGAAATTTTAACCTCCTTTTACATTCAGAGTGTAATTTTTTTCAGTGTGTTCAATACATAAGTACTAGTTTAGTATAAATGCATGTTTATACAATATGTGAGTAGTAGTATATATAGAGTGAGACCAGTCAAGTGAGTTTTTGTTATTTTGTTGCTTTCTGGTTTTTTGCAGAAAAAAACTCATAAATATAAATGAAAATGTTTTACCAAATTAAAATGAACCATCATTTTTTTCTCTGGCTAATTTAAATTTGCATCTACTCTCTGTTGTGTATTTTACACATTTACTTTTTTGTATTCCTGTTTTAAGAATCATACTTATAAATGTTATATTTTATTTCATAAAAAAAAATTTGCATTGACTAAGTAAACTCTTAAGTTTCAAACAGCTCAGTTTTGAAAAAAGTTGCTTAAAATATATGTAATTTATAATTAATAAAATTTATTTAAATTAAAATGTTTACATGGAGACGTATACTTTATGTTGAAAATCATTAATTTCATAACTCATACGAATAAGTTGAAATCAGTTGTTTAGTGTTGACTTTTTCTATTCAAATATAATTGTAATACAATTATGAGAAACATGTGCAGGTAAACATATGGTTTTTTCTTAAGTGTATTTTGTCAAGTGTTTTACTTGTTTCTCTGTTTTAAATAAATGTATATGTATCTATGCATTAATACATAGATAATGTATTATGTATGTATGTATGTATGTACTTATGCACTTGTGTGTACTATATTTGAAGAGTTATTATAACAAAAAACAGGTCTGTGTTTTGCACTTATTTATAGCCCATCAAAAATGCATAAATCATCATAAAATCTTCTAATAAAAAGTAAATACCAAAGGTTACATTCACCGTAAACAAATTAAAGCTATAGGATTATAGTGATGTGAAAGAGGAGATCATTGAAATGGTATTTCAGAAAAAAAACAATTAATTGCATCTTTCTACTACAAAAGCATTTTTCTAAAATAAATATTGTTTAATAATTTAAAATATTTTATATTTTTGATTTACTGCGAATTTAATTTAGAAAAAATGTCGGAGTCATTTATTCTTGTATACATGAACGAAAATTTCATAATTAAATAACAACAAAAAAAGACTACAAATGCTTTCAAGGAACAACTAAATAAAGAAGAGTTTATACAAAAGGCAAAAGCAATTATTTGTTAAACTTTTAAGGCGATTTTAAAAATTACTTTCCAAAACATGCAGTGCTTTTAATTTTTTTAAAGCCTGTAATAGATGTGCACACATATGCCTTTGGAAGCCAAAAAAACAAATCTAAATATTTTCTTAAATGAATTAATTGCATCATTAAAAAGCAATAAAATAAATATAATTCAATGAAAAATAAAAACCTTTTTTTCAGGCTGAGATACTTTTTTTGATTTCAAAATCGAAGCTAAACGTTGGAAGTATTTGATTCTTAAATGTAAAGTTAAGAAGGCAAGACAATATTGCAATCAAGAATTCTACTAATTTGATTGTAGTTTCTTATTTTATCTAATCTCATAATAATTAAAAAATATTGAAGGTTTTTTTGGCAACAGCAAAAAATCTACGGAAATACCTTTTTGGATTGAGGTCATTAGTCTTTTTTCGTTTTTCTAAGCTCGTAACTGCTAAAAATTAAGAAATATAATAAAACTTAGAATCACTTTTTGGCATCATCAACAAACCTTATTCATTTACTTCATAAGTTTAAAGAAGGAAAGGAAGGCCAAAAAAACTTGAAAAATTACATTCTTCAGAAATCTTCTTAGGTCAAACCATTTTGGTTTTTATACAAGAAAAAATACAAGATGGACGAAATAAAATTATAAGGATACTTTTTTAAGACATATTTTATTTCTGAACCAAAAAGAATGCAACAAAAATCAATTTATTAAAAAGAGCTTAAAACTGTAAATAAATAGTGCCCCAATTCTGAATAAATTTTTGTTAAAAACTTGTTAAAACCACACCACAAATGTGTGTATTACATAAACAATTTTTTAAATACAGTGATTATGCCAATTTTAAGTGTTGATGATTGCTTAATTACTGCGCATAGTCCACTCTCAAACGTGTTTCCGGAATAAGCTTCTTAAGAAAAACCTGCTCTTAATATTACCTTATGGTACCATATGGTTTTTTATAACACATATGTAAGTCGAACTGCCGGATTTTTTTTTTCTCAAATTAAATAATGTTTTTAAAATGTGTTTACACATGGCAGGCCGTAAATTTCGTTCTAACCCAAGAACTAACAATTGTTAATGAGAGTATGTGTAAAATACAAATTAGTATTTCCGTATTCAAATTTCAATTAACACTTGGGTTAAATGGAAGATATTTACTACCAATGCTCAGTACCGAACAAAGAGTGCTGATGAGGAGTTGTAGCGGGCTCTGAAAATGCATTCCACTCGGCTAGTGTCGGGAAACTAAACTTTTTCAAAAATATTTCTTTAACAAAAATCTTATCACAATAAAACTTGAACCAATTAGCCTGAAAAAATATAAAAGGAAATTTTAGAAATAAAAATTGTTCAAAATACGCTAAAAAATAAATATTTATATAAAATCAGTTTTATTTGTGCCGCTAGAATAAATTTTACAAGGATTTATTAATCCAGATTTTAATTTCCCTGACGGTTATAGTTTATTTCTAAGACTTTGAGATAATTAAAGTTTTATATTGCTTAAATATGATATGCAATATACTTTTACTAAAATATGTATAAACACGACTAATTTAATATAAATTTTATGGTTGATTTTAATTTTTTTAATTATATATTATTACGTATTTTAATTAACTCTGACAAAATAAGTTTCACTATTTTGCTGAACATGTAAGCCAAAACGGTTTGAATATTCTTTAAACATTTTAACGATTTCAATTCCTACTTTAAAGGTTAAAAAAGCCTCAGTGCAGGTGTTAATATGCTATTTATAGAACACAATACAAAGAACACACAAAACGTCCAAGGCATTTCGCCTTTCGTATTCTATAATCAGCAAATAAATGTCTACCTAAGCGGGCTTGGAATTTGTTATAATGAAGAACATGCTAGAAAAGACAAACTTTTTTTATTTTTTATACACAAAGTTATGTATAGGTAGATATGATCCATATGATTCTCTTGCAAACTTGTAAGCATCTATGGTATTTTGGACGTTTTATACAAATTGACCTGTATGTAAGTGTTAATTAGTCACTCAAGCACGTTAAGATTTGACTAGCATAATATCAAATAATAAAATTACGTATAATTTCTTCCAATTCTTTATCGTCAAAGAGTATTAAGAATGTTGGTACTTTTTAAAAGTGATGACTTAAAGTTGTTTGTAAGTTTAAAGAGATTTTATAGATATCAAAACATATTTTTTTACATTTTGTTTTAACTAAAGCCTTAAGCCTCTGAAATTTATACAATTATAAATATAAACATTTCACAGCTTTAAACAAAAAATTAATAAAACATACTAAAAGTGCAGTTACCAATCCATGGGTATATAAATCAAAACCTTAGTAAAGGACTATCACTTTACTTTTAAACATTTTTGTGTTCCCCTACATCTTTCATTTATCTTAAAATGAGTTGAAAAGGATGGGCGTTGAAAAGATATAAACGGATAAAAGCTGTAAAACATAAACAAGAAAACCAAACAAATAACAAATATTTAAGATAGAGAGACAGACAGACAGACAGACAGAAAAACAGACGCATTTGGGATTATTTGTTTTAGTTTTCCTTCAAAAAGTCCCAAAGAAAGTTTCGTAGACCTTTTCTAATAAATCTGTTTTCACTTTCATTTATATATTTTACAAACGAGCCACTTATGTTATTATATGTTTTGCATAGAAATTTACTAGTTTCTTGAGTTTTGATTCAGTTTAAAATTAGAATTTACTTTAAATTTTTTCGCTTTTAAAAATAATTTTTCGTAACTTTGAAAACCATCACAAATTTAAGTTATTTATTTTTATAAAATTACAAAAGGAGTTAAGTAAATAAAATTACACAGAAAAAATTATTTTGTATGTAAGCAAAGCAGTTTCCAATTAAAAAAATTAATTGTCTTTAATAACTTTTTATTTGTTTTTAAAAATTAAACGCTAACAATGATTTACAAAGTCTTTGAAAAAGCACGTTTTAAGTTGGATATACAAAAATAAACAACAAAAGAAACACTAATAGAAACATAGACAGTTCACTTTGAAAATTCAATGATTCTGTGATCTGGGGGTATTGCCTGACCTGGATTGTAAATCTTTTTTTTTTTTTTAATTAACAATAAGAGTCTTATAACTGCAGATACTTTGAAGGCATTGGCTTTAAATGTTGCATTTCGTAAAAATAATTTTTTAGTGTTTAATTCCTGCAATGCAGTTCAAACAAATAACTAAAATATGTGTTTTATTAAAAAAAAAAGTTAAACTAAACAAGAAAAAGCTTGTGCTCACTCACCCAGTCGAAACCATGTATGTAGAATGAATTTATCGTCAAGTATTTATGGTCTTGAAACTTATACGAATTACACCCGCTCAATGCTTTTATGTATGAATGCATTCATGAAATATTACAGTTTGGTAACTTAAGACTTTGTTCATCCATTCGTTTATATATATATTTTTGTTGGTCAAGATATTGACATAACAGGATAAAACAAAAAAAAAAAAAACAAAGCAGAAAACCAACAGCAAGGACTATGTGCGAAAATATATAAAAGGTTTTTAACTGGTTCTAATTCGGACGGTATTATCAAACGGAAAAGAAGAAATAAATAAAGAAGAAGTTTTCATCTATTTTTTTTTGATATGTTTTTTCAGCTTAAATAAAGAAAAACTATTTTTATATTTTGTTTGACATATTGCAAAGAAAAGAAATAAAAAAATGAATAAAAGGGTGAAACTTAAACTCTAACTTTAGCTTAAATTTTTTTCACAATATTTCAAGTTTCGTTTGTGCTTTCATTAATCAATGTCTTTGAAATTGGACTTTTCGTAATTTGACATAAGTTTATTACGAACTTAAAACTAAATATAAATTAAAACTCTTAAATAAGTTATAAATTAAAATATGTATGTAAAATACAGCAAATATGTGTATCTAAATTCAAGTATTTATCATGTTAATACCCAGCTGTCCTTTTCAGTTACAGAAGAGTCTAATATGAATCTCATGTAGGATATTTACATTTGTTATTCGTTCCTAACTTTATATTAATCACCATCATCAATTGAACATCTCTTGGCTAATTGGGTATTCATACGTGCACACCCAGTTAGCATTTTTTTCTTAATCATATTTTATTTTGTTTTCAACTCTTCTGCACCGCCCGAAGGAAACAGATCTCTCGATAACTAAAATACACTTTGAGTGTATGAATGATCTTTTTATGACCTTACACACTCTATACACTTTGTTTTTTTATTTTTTAAAGTCGCATTTTAAGTATTTGTATGATTTATTTTCGTATCATTTTAAAAGGCACAGTTGACTGGTCAGTTATTTAAGTCAGCTTTTTGATTCTTAAAAGTCTCAATTTGATCATATTTCACAAAATTTCCTAATGCTAACGAGATGTACTTAGATAAGTAGTGAAATAACTCCTTGGTATTAGAATTATCTCTATTTTAGTTGTGTCCACACATATTTAATAATAAAACAAAGCTAAATAAACAGAGTAAAGCTTTCATTTATTTATGCCCTTATTAATGTATCAAGAAATGTTTTTATTTGAGTAAAATCCAAAAACCTTTTAGTTTCAAGTGCATAGTTTTATATACAGATCAGATGGATATGTTTTACTTTTTGCATTGTTTGGGCAGACAGAGTATAAATATGTCTGAAAGTATTCCTAATATAATATATACATACATACACCACACACTTAATCTTTGAAAGACTTACCCAGTACACTCACACACATGAAAATATGCATTTGTTTACATGATATTTTAGTTATTTGACTAAAACTTTTGCAAACTGAAGATTTTGAATTTTATCAAACGATAGGATAGGTAAGTCCTAAAATAATGTATGTAAACATGCATATAGTCGCCCAAAATATAAAAAGGCGTATCTTGCATATTAAAAAGGAGTGACAAATAAAGCAAAGTTCTTAAAGAATTAAAAATGAATTTTTTTACTTAAGACAAAGACATCTCAAAAGAGGTTTATCAACCAGATTTAATTCCGAATTCTGTTAAATTAACTATATTTTACCATGAGATTTTCCTAAGCAATGTAAGCAAATTAAAAAAATTTGGAAAAAAATTTGTTTTACAGATCGAGTTGTAAAATACCAATAAATAAAAATTGTCAGAGACTTTTTAAATTACAATTTTGTATTTACAAATCTCAGTCTTAAGGTTTTGTCGCCGACCATTTGTTATTAATTGTGATGATAAAGTTATTTGGTTTCCATTCCCATTTCATTATTTGGCTACATACAATGTATCGTTAGATCACCACAAAAGAAAAATTTGTTTAAGACAACGAATCTATTTCTTGAATGATAAAAATCTGTGGCATAAAGGAAAAATCTTTTCTGTCAAATTTTTAGAAAAAGGACTCATGGTTTGTTATAGTAAATAACTCCCAACATATCCTTATAAAAAATAAAATGCTGTTTTCCTTGAATAATTAATAAAATTGGAAAAACTATAAAAAAAATTTGTTTAAGCACTTTTATTTTTTGATTGATACAGAGTTGTATAACTTGGGCATCAAATAGTCAGCACCTACAACCAAAGTGTAGAAAATATGACAATTACAGAAAGCAAGAAAAGTAAAACGAGGCGGTAACGGGATTCACAAAAGACTAAGCTTAAAAGATTGGTAGGTGGGATACCATTTTCTGCAGACAAAAAAAAGTAATTTTTGACTCAACAATGAGAGCATAAGGCATTATTTCACTCGTGCTGAGGAGCAAAAAATTGCAAGTTTAAAAATTTGTTTCATAAAAAATTTGAATTAAAAAAATTTAAGCTGTGAAATAAAATATGTTTTAATAATAAAATGTTCAGAATATGAAAAAGTTAATTCATGTTGACCGACATCAAATCTTTTTAAAAAAGACATATTTGTTTTTAACTCTTAAGGTATTAAACATTTCAAATAAGGCTCAGAACTGCGCTCTTATATAAACGAAAAATATTAAACAAAAAACTATTTTCATCCAAACATTCATACACGCATATACCCAGTGGTAAACGAAGCAAAGTAGCTAGATAATCATAGATGACGTATAAGCTACTGACGTTTAAAGAAGCGTGCTTACACCTCCAATTGAATTTTAAGGGAGAAGTAATTTAACGATGAAAATATTCATATAAAATCAGAAAAGCAACATGATACAAAAAAAAAAAATTTGTAACGAACGTCGATTATTTTGTAAACGAAAGCTCAACGATTAAACAGCTTTTGGCACTTTTTAGTTAAATCTAAACGAAATAATAAGCGAAAGCATCAGCGCCGATGCTTACGAAATATGGGTTGCAACATTTGTACCGTTTGGTACAGCTAAAAAGAGATATTTGCGTATGTTTGTATCAGCAGCCATGTAGGTCCTGTGGACGTATGTACGCTTCAATGCCAGTGTACCCTGTCGGACATACAGCTAACTTTAAATATACTTAAAGCTTACTAAGAAATATACGGAATATGTGTGTGGGCTTTAACTTTTAGGTTCTTCTTGACTACTTTGCAGTTAGTTTTGTAGTAAGTTAATTAAAGTTAGCATTAAATGATTCTTTTTGTAGATGACTACTAAATGTTCGACAGGGTTCTCTCAGCCGCACATATATATGTAAACATAAATTTACTTTTTATTATGTTTAGATAATATTTATACAACTTTGAATTTATGTGCCAGTATGTGCGTAAAAGTATTTTAGTCATTCATATAAAACCGGCTATTTCGTAAATTTAGTTTAAAATTTGTTTTCAGATAATATCTCTGTCTATTTAAATTTTACCTTTTTCCTCTCCCCTATAAGATGTTTGCCTAAAATATTTATTTAGTTTTTGTTTCAAATTCACGTACGCGCTTACAAAAGTATGTATGTATGTGCATTGTAAACTATCAAATATTTACATAAAAGTGTTTGTGTGTGTGTGTGGGGGGGATAATAAAAACATTTAAAAGAAGATCGCTTTTTCCTTCAGTTTCCGCAATAAAGCTGTTCTAAGATGTAAGTGCTTACATACATCTATACATATACACATACATACTGAGTTAAATAAGAAGATATGTAAGTAATTAAGTATATAAGTATATATAAGTTGAGTTTATAAAAATAGGACTTTGTTGAAAATTTTCATACGAATAATTTGTCAACCTGGTCAGGCGAAGAGAAGCTTTAATATAGTTGGTTTAAAGTGTGAAAGTATATTCCTTAATATAATCTTCATGAAAACAATTGTAAGTAAATGTTTAACTTAAATTTTAATATTAATTTAAATATCTTAATATTCAAAACAGATTATCTTGAAAAAAAATCTATTTGTATAAGTTTATAATTTATCAATTAAGCCTGATAACCTGAGGTCGTAGTATCTACTAAATGTCAACAATTTTTAGTTTTACACTCTTTGTGTAATCGGTTAAATTTTTATTGTCATACTTTATCTCAATTAAAAGATTATTATTTTATGGTCAACCCATTTGGGTGTTATGGGAGTGAAATTTTTTTTGTAAGATTTATGCACGCCCATATCCTAAAGCTGTGCAAAATGAGTATTCCTTAAATCCACTTACATGCCTGATTGATAAACCAACCCATCTAACAAATAACTTGTAAGACTTAATCAAAAACCCATTTTACCTAAAGTAACATATTCAAAAAATTCACAAACATACATATGTGTGAATATATATTTAAATACTATTTCATATATACACACATAGAGCTATGAAGGATACGATTTCCTTAATGTGTAAAAAACAATACAGTTAAATCTATAAAATGTTTTAAGACTAGAAAATAACTTTGCCGTTCCAATAAATATTTGTATAAATATGTCTAAATTGTTATTCAAATATCCATTCTCTTAGGCATATATGTTTGGATGTGGGCTTGTTTGTGTTTTTTTTTTTATCGTTAAAGGCGTTTCCGGATCCTTTAATCAATAAACACTTATTTATATGTTCAAGAAGAAAAGAAAATTTAAATAAAGAAAGTAAAATAAAGCGTAAACAAAGATACTTTAACAATATAAAGCAGAATATAAAAAAGAAAGTGAAATGTTTCCACAAATGTTTATCGTTATGTGGAATAAACGAAAAAAAAATTAAATTAAATAACAATAACAGTAACATTTGGAGTTTGTCATTTACAGCCTTTAGAAATGCTAAAGATGGCTTAAGTTAAACGCATTTAAATAAACCACCAAAATTTAATTCAATTAATCTAGAAAAATTAATTCAATATACAACTTACACAATTACATTACGTCGGTCCAAAATTTACTAGTATTCCTACTTAAACCGAAGCCTATTGATTGGAATAATCCACATATGTTCTCTGATTTAATTACACGTAAAAAAAATAATGATAAAAAGTTATTTAATAAAAATTGGTAATTTTAAGGGCTTGAATATCTTTCGCATGCTACATGCCTTAAACTGCCTAAAGCATAATTTTAAATTAAACCAATATTTTTTATTTGTACTAATTTGGATTTTTCTTTTTTGTATATTTTTCGTTCTTTCGTCACTGTCATATCTGAATGTTTAATCTTTTTCCAAATAATACAATAAAGATTGATTGACTACAATAGAAACATGCCCTTAGAACTTTTAGCGTTTTTGAATGATTGTCTACATTTTTTCAATATATTTTTTGCTCATAAGTTAAAACTCACACACACACAACCATAAGCAACAATTTTTTTATGCGGAAGTATACACTAATGATTCAAAGGCTTCCGCATTATTTGTGTTTTCTTTTTTGTCGTTTTTATGCATTTCTCTATTATTGCATCAGTATTCTATAAAAAGGATTCTGCTTTCATTTTATGTTTTGCTTTTTTTTAGAAACCGCAAATTGGCAACAATAAAGCGGGAATTTCTTTTCTTTAAAAATCAATTTTACAAAAACAAAAAATACATGGAATGGTGTATACGTGTATATGTGTTCATATAAGCTTGGATACACACACAAAAGAAAAATGTCTGTATTTTTCTTATTTATTTGCAATCAATTTGACTTTTTTGCGTACATATATATACATATATGTTTGGATATATATTAAGACACATGCACATATACATACAAGCTACACGCATCTTTGTTTTTAAAAAAATTTAAATCAAAAGAAAACAAAACTTCTAACGATTTCCCTAACATGGATATGCAGGCTTACGGATACAAATTTGTTTCTTAATGATTTCAAATTTGCCAGCAACTATAAAATGAGTCAAATATAAAAGAACAATCAATCAAAATTATTTTTGTCACACATACATACATATAACAAATTAAGGAATGCGTATATGTTATATTGCAATCAATTTTAAGCAGCATCAAAAAAGCAATAAGTACGGATTTCTTTAAATGAATTTCAAAACTCGTCAATACAAAAGTCTCTCTTGCGTTAAGGTTTTAAGGGATTAAGATGTGATTAAAGTTTTTTTAACCTTATTGTTAAACCCAGTTTCGTTTTTTGAAATAATTATTTGTAAATCTTCAAGTATTTTTTAATTCGTTGTTATTTTAAAACTTGTTAAAAAGAAATAAAAGCTGTAGAAAAAGTAGCCTACTTAGCATTTGGAAATAAAACGATAAATTTCGTAACTAAAAAGAAAAAAAAAACAGAAAATATCCTGCTATAGACGTTTCAACGTTAAATGCGGGTTAAATAATTGAT
The DNA here is from genome assembly GCA_963583895.1 of Melanophora roralis. Classification (NCBI taxonomy): domain Eukaryota; kingdom Metazoa; phylum Arthropoda; class Insecta; order Diptera; family Rhinophoridae; genus Melanophora; species Melanophora roralis. Next base: position 317,862 of record OY757187.1, read on the forward strand.
GTTTACAGTCACACACTATGTTCCAATCCAAAAGTACTGATGATAAAAATTTGTAGCTCGTTTCGAAAATGCATTCTACTTAGTAAATATTGGTGGAATAAATTGTTTTTTATTTAAAATAAATTTTCATTCAATTGACATTAACAGAAAAAAAATTCAAAATAAAAGAAATTCAATAATATAAAAGTAAATTAAGCCGAATATAATAAATAAAAATTTGTTTTACAAAAACTGGTTTAACAATAAAATAGAAAAACATGTTTTGGCATATCGTTAAATATTTTAGGAACCTTTATACGATGAACGATAAACATCATATTTATGTTTATGCTTAAAAAAAACCATCCATAATTTGCAAGTTGAAATCAAAAATGTCGTTGATAGAAAATTAAGAACTCCAAAAAGGAAGCTAGGAAAATATAATTTTGATCCTTTATTCAGGGTATAAGGAGAAACTTTATTTTTATTTTAGTTTTATTTTGATTGTGGCAGGGTAGCATACAGGGAAAATATGAAGCTCTTTTCTATTATTTCGCTTTTTTTGTAACAAAACAAATGGAATTATGCATATCGACGTAGAATATATATCCATTCAACGTAAATTTGATTTTTTTTTGCTTAGTTTTTAAAACCTCGCTAAACAAAATTTTTTCCATTATATTGTAGTTTTACTAATATATCTTAAATGGTTTAATTAAAAATAATAATTAAAAGGAAAAAAAATCAATTCAAAAAACTTCAATTATTCAACAACAGCAAAAAGTTAGTTTCAAAACGAACAAAAATCCTTAAAAGAAGCTTTAAGTAAAAAAAATATTAAAATTTAGCCAATAAAAAAAGTTTACAAGAGCCGTATTATGAAATCAATTAGAGTTCGAAGTTATATTCAACATTATAATAAATGTTTGTAAAAGCCCAAAAGTTTTTGATATGAAATTCCATAAACAAAATTCTTTGTTTAAAATGTACATCGCTTTGGACCTAATTATTAGCTTCTACTATTTCGAACCAATTTATGACAATGCACATACGTATAACGTTACTTAACCTTCACAGCTTAAAAAAGCCTAATTTGCACATACTGCGCATATGAAAGTCTTTGAGTGCGAAAATGTATAGAGTTTATAAAGACATTAAATTAAAATTCGTTAAACCTTTGTATTTCCCTTTTGCATTTTGACTTCTTCTTAAGGCATCTCAGCGAATATTTAATTAAATTTTGGTTAAATTATAAATGCCAATGAAATAAAACGAAATTCAATGAATGTGGATTTAAGCATTACATGTTTACACATGCAAACATACATACATATGTACAAACACAATCGTAAATGTGTTTACATGAACATTTCTCTTTGTAAGATGATTGTCAGCGAGTTTCTATCAAAATGCCACAAAATAATGCCGCAGGTTATAACATGTTTCTTCAGTATCAAAAGAAACCGCAAAGATCAGTTATAAATTAAAGGATTTTCCAAATACATATGTGAGTAATACTTAAGCACCAATCGGTTTCTATTTCATTAATACAATAATTAAATAAACGTTCATAAGGAAGTATGAATTCGTGTATTGGTGGAATGTGGAGATGTTTTATGATAAAGCAACTTAATTTAATTTAATTTTAAACAGTAAAACTTAAACCTTAATTAAAAGTCTACTTTGAAATATAAGTTACAATCGAAACTTAACTGAGTTTTTTATATCTGTAATTTTGAAGAAGTTCATAGGACTATTAAATCGTGTATTTAAAGTTATATTTATACTAAATTACTTGTTTTGATTTTATGTAGAAAAAAAATACAACATTTTTTCTATATTTGTGTGTGACATGAACTTTAAATAACATAAGTGACCGGACTATTTTGTGCACATTTAAACTAATGGGAATGAATAATATTTGCGAAAACTTTTCCCAATTTAATCTGAAATTTTTTTTTATTTTCTTTTAGAACAACCCTGATACCAGCAATATGATTGGGAAAAGAAAATATCAATGGAATTGGTTCGAATGGCTTGTGAGCATATGGATTATTTTAATTGATATTAGTTTAAATGGTAAGTTGCCCAACAATAATAATATTTTATCTGCAAAAACTTTCTTAAGGTATTTCGGAAAAACGCTTGGTGGAATGCATTTTCGAAACCAGTTCGGATTTCATCGCCAGCACCCCATCTGATCTGTCTATCATTGACTGTAAAGTTAAGTTATACCATTCAACTTGCAGTTGTCCAGAAAAAACAAATTAAGTTATTTTTTTTTGTTTAGACAATCTGTAGTGCTGGGAACAATCAAAATTATATTATGTCTTTTTATGTGTATTGTGATGAGAACTTTTTCCAATTTCGGTTTTTATTAAAAATCGTAGTTTTCCTCTTGAAATTAAAGCCAAATAAAAAATCTTCTAGCAGAATACTTATGTTTTATTAAAAACCAACATTAAGTTTGGTTTAAAATATCCATCTTAAAAAAAAGCACTGAGAAAACTTACTATTAGGTGTAAACCCAAAGTCTATCAGAAGAGTTTCAACAAAACATTTTTCCTTCACATGGAGATACTTGCGCATTTTTATTTAGTTTAAAATGTTTTTAAAACTGCCCTCAAAACTGCGCAAGACTCTATATTTTATTTTACAATTAAATCACAGTTATTCTACTTATAAAAAAACATTAAAAAAAGATTTTTTGGCTTTTATTCAAACTCAGTTTTAAATAATTTTTTAAACATGATTTTTAATTTTTTTTTTTATATTTTTTAGGGAAGGAGTTATACACAGATTTTAGTTGAAACATTTTATGAATGGCTGCTGTCTTCCCTATTTTGAATAAGTAAATAAAAACGTACTATTTTGAATTATATAGACGCTTTGAATAACAAGAAGAATTTTCATTTGAAGAGCCTTTAATGGCTTGAATAAATGGCTCCTTTTTACTCGTCAATATCAATAATAAACCGTACTGGAGAGGTTAACTGTTATATTTCAATTATACCAAGGCTTGAAAGATATGGAAGCCAAGCATAAAGTTATAATATATATGAGCATTAACTCAATTAAATCCCAACATTTTAAATTAATTTAAGAACTTACAAGTTTGGGTTTTATATAAATTTTATACATTCGGTACTTCGATAAAGATGACAAATATTATTTAAAAATATAAATTACTTTTTCAATTAATTTTGATTTTCAATGGCTTTTTATGTTCATATTTATGTACCCTCTAAACAATTGAAAGTTAATTTTTGGATAAAAGTATCTAATAAGTCACTACTTTTGATCTACTGGTAGGTAGTAAACTTTTTACAAAAACAATTTTTCTTTCAATATATTAACTTCCGTATGTTAAAATTGATTGTAAATTTTTAAGTTGAAAAACTTCCTAATATATAACTACTTTTACATGTTAAAAGTATAAAAATATAATACTTTTTCGATACAAAAGTAGATAAATTTTGGTTACAAAGTAGATATTTTAAAAGCGGAAATTCAAATTTTTTCGAATTATTCATATTCGATTAGTTTAAGCTTCCTTCTCTATCGAATAATTGTCATTCTGAATAGAAATTGCTTAAAGAGTAATTTTGTATAAACATGTTCATATATGTATGCGTAATTGAAAAGTAGACAAATTATTTTAAATGTTTATGCAGCTGTCATTAACACCTCATTAGGAGGTTAATAATGTGCTTTTTTAATAGCAAACCAGCCAAATTTAATAAAAGATTTGTCTGTAAATACCCAAAAACAAATAAAATGGTGGTAGAAAAAAGAGTGCGTTAATAGATCAGGTCCTTCTACTCAAAAAAAAAACTTAAAAATGGTTTTAGTTAGTAAAAAGATTGAATCAAGCAAAAAACTATTTAAATTGTAAAATAACAGGGGCCAAATCGTCGCATTCGATTCGAATCGAAATTTTAAAATTCTTATTAGAATTCCTATACTTAAAGCATTGACAACTCGATCGATCGAGTGAAATTTCGTTTCGAATCGAATGCGACGATTTGGCCTCAGTTTTTTTAATGAACAATTTTTTTATATTTATTTACTGAAGTGATAATAAATGTGGAAGTTATATTTTTGGTACTTGTTTAAAATATTTTATCCTGCGGCACAAGGCAAGGTAAAATGTATATTTTAATATTGCAGACCCATTTTGTAACTTTTTAAGCAATAAGAATGAAGCATAATTCAAATTGCGTTCAAAAGGTCCTTACAATATATAAATATCATAAAATCATAAAATCAACTAAGTGGCCAGCAAATTCTTCGTACATATTTTTGGTTCTTTTTCCATATGTCAAAACATTGATATTGAAAAAGAAAATTTCAGGCTGCTGATTTAGATTGCTGTCCGAAGCCAACTTAGTGACAAAAAAGTACTTTCTCATATACTTATCGGTTACTGTTTTAAACCTTAAATTTGGATAAAAATGAAAATTCAACTTCGTTCAGACAGCAAATCTGAAGGTTTTATTAAAGTATTTTGATAAAATAAATTTCAAGAAAGATCTAACTGTGTTAAATAAAAGGAGAAAAGCGTTGGGTAACTTTTGAGGGATAAACTTTAATTTTAAGTTATATTTTGCCACTATCTGCAAATTATAAGCAAATTAAGATAGAGACGTCACTTAAACTGAATTCTGTGATTTTTAAAAGCTATGATTTTTTTGAAATTGAATGGAATTAACGTATTAACTGTAATAACTTTTGTTCGTTAATATATTTCTCGAGCTTAAATGTAAGTATTTAAAAGTTTAATATTAGGTTCTACTTTTATAGGATGTGAGAAAAACTCACTTTTGTTAAGGAAAAAAAAAAGAATTGTTAAATTTAAGAAAATGAAAATGTATAACATGGGTTTTGAATTAGTTTTAATACTCACTTAAAAATAACTACTTAAAATCTGAAAAGGAAGTGCTAACGTTTTTAGGTGTGATTTAAATGCGGTTTTAAAAGAATCACATCTATAATCTATTGTTTGGCTGGGATACTGTATATTGACAATTGTCGTAAAATTCATTTTGTAGTAATACTTTACCAACTTTAATTAATTATTTTGGTTGGTCCTAAGTGACTAAAGAATTTTTTTATTCAAAATGTACAACTTTTCCAATTAAACTATTTTGTTGTGCGTTTTTACATCGCTATGGGCTATAGAGTGAACTTGGCTTTTTGTCTTTGTCTTAAAGGTATCGACGTTTATCTAAGGTACATAGCGGTGTAAATTTTTTTTCAATAAAAGTTTTCATATACAAAATAAAAGATTAAAAAGCGGACTACTTAAAAACTAGCAGCTACCATAGCAATGTTGTTTACATGAATATGAGAAATTCCATTCCGAAATCAGGATTGACTTCGTTTTATTGCAAAAATACTGCAGGCATTCAAATTCTCACACATTTTTGCAACACTTTTTTTTGCAAATTTTACAATTGCCCTTGTGAAGGAGTTCTCGTTTTAGATGAAAATTATACATATTAAAAGCCTTTCCAAATACTATGTTAATTGTTGTATTTGAAACAATTTACTATAATTTACAAATAATTACTTTAATGAAATTTTTCTTGTCACTAATCTGTTATATTTTTTTATCTCTTTCTTGTCTTTTTTACTTGAATACAACGACCTTCTCAGCTGAATGTCTAAAAGACTTAAAAATCTTTGTGCCAGATGCTGTTATAATGGGTAATGCTGCAACATTGTCGTGTCAGTACGATCTAGAACAGGTAAGTAAAAGACAACAAATCATTAAAAAAGTATGAAACCTGATACCAAAAGGATTTTTTTCAATGAACTTCATTAAACATTTCGCTTGCATAGCCAGAAGAAGAGGAGGAAAGTAAAAATATTTCCAAGAATATATATAATTATTAAGAAAACACAAAAAACAATATTTGGCCAACAGCCCAGACTAATGGCAAAAACGTTACCAGAAAAATAATATTTTTACTTACTTACATACACAAAGATCCATTCATCTGTTGTCGATGGCTTTGTGCGACACTGTTGTCAACTACAATAATGGAAAAAAGTATGAATATTCTTAGGGAAATTCTCTTGGCTCAGTATCTTTGGCGAAAGATATCGCTGTTATACATCTTTCTACAAAAAATTTCTAATTAAATTAATTGCAAGTGAAATTGTTTCTAAAACGGATGTTGTTCATCTTAATTTTTCATGCAATTTTTTTTCTTTCTCATCTTTTTCGCGTTCTCAAACACTTTTGAATATACAAACATGCTTTTTTTGTTTTCTCTTTTTCTTAGGCGGCGTTATACTCAGTGCGTTGGTATTTTGGTACAGAGGAATTTTATCGTTACGTGCCAAAGGAGTCACCACCTACACTAGTATTTCCTGTATCTGGAATAAATGTTGATGTAAGTTATAAGCATTTTAGTATTAATTTTGTTTTTATTTTGGGTTCAAACTAGATCTTAAAGTCAGGAACTGATTGATAGCAGTTTAACCATTTTTGGGTCAAAAATAAAATAAATTTCACAATCAGTGTATTTCAGTAATAGAAACGTCATCACAAAAAACACAAATTTCTTTAACGTGTCATTACTTCTAAGTTATAATCTCGTTTATTACATAATCTTTAAAAACAATTTTGATCAAATAAATTTAAGGTAAAATTTTTAAATCTTTTTATCCGTGCAATCCTCGAAATTCTATCTACTACCGTGATATAAAAAAATATACAACAAGATTATAATAGAAACTGGGAGAACTTAAAAGTCGATGTCTCTATCTTTGCATGTCCAAAATACTGCTTGAATGCTAGAAAAAAGTTTTTTTCGCACTAAACCTTTACTTACAATTAAAAAGTGATTAATTGCGATATGCCGGATATATCGGATGTAAGACCCTGCCAAGAAATCAAATCAATATTACCCATGCAGGTAGTGCTTTGTATTTTATCTGGTATTCTTTAAGCTGCTTAAATCTATGCAGACCCTTACTTGGAACTTAAGCCTTACCAATTTGATTTGTTTGGAACAAGTATTGGTTAAAAAGTTTCTGGAATATATTGCAGAGCATAAAATCGTGAAATAACTAAGCCATATGTTTCCGTGCCTTCTCAAAACTATTAAAAAAGGGTGGTTGGGAAGCTTATTTTATAGTCCAAACCTTTCCACCTTCAACGCTTGTTTCGATTTATGCAAATTCTCTTTCCAAAATATGCTTCACTTTAAAACCGGAGACTCTAGAAAAGTACAAGCTAAAAGCTACTAAAAGTATAGAAAATGAATATTATTGTGTATTTTGAACTAGATATATTTGAATTGAATTTTATGTTTCTTTATTATACACTTCACATAAGTGATTAGGGGCATTCCGTTTGTAATTTATTTAATATCCATCTGCGACACCACAAAAAATATTTTTTTTTGGTCCTTCAAGATAGGGAAGTCATTAAAAGTTTAATTTGTTTTATTTATTTTTAAATCGCTCCCACAGCTTCCAGGGTGCTCCTACCAAGATCAAATGTGATACTGACCATAATTAATATTTCTCCCTTAACGTTTTTGTGGAACATACTTACCCGCTAACACGGTTAACGTAGAAAATAACAAAAAAAGTGTAAAAGCCCCTTCGACTTCCCCGGAGTCGCACTTATAGGATTACCAGAATAGTATTTTAACTCTCTTTCCTATACCTTTGGGAACAAAATTTAGGAAATATTTCAAAACAATATTTTTTGAGACCAATATTTGTTTAGAAATAACAAAATGAATTTAATTAGTATTAAAATCAAGTTTTTACCCAAAATTTCAAAAATTTATTTAAAATTTTTTTTTATTTTTTAATTTAATTTTTTAATCTTGTTTTTATCGTGTGTACCTTAGGGGAAACATACATTCTGATTTATCCCTTTTGGGCCCATTTTTCCTCCTAATGATCCGTTAAAAAATGGGTCGGTCTTTCATTGTTCTTATTCAATATAGACATATATAAAAATAAAAACAAAGTTAAGAAAATTTGTACGTGCATACATACATAGTTTTAAAGAAAACTATCAACTAAAAGTTTTATCGAGTTTAAAAAAACTTCACTTTTAAATTGTAATTTAATAAACTATTTGTGAATTTCTATCATCATCACCATAATCATAATGCGTGATGACTTTCACAATATATATTTACAAAAAAAAAAAAAATAATAAATAATTAATGTTAGCAAACTTCAATTTGTTTTAATAAATTTTTAAATGACAAAAAAATTAAATATTGTTTAAAAGTGATTTTATGCCTAATTTGTTCTATTTGCTGTTTCTCAACCGCAATTCGACCAAATTTTATTGCTTTATTTGTTAAAGTCCGCCAATTCTCCAGCCACACCTGATCAATAACAGAAAATAATATTCATTATTCAAATATTATAAAAATCTTAGCGACACCCATTTATAATTTCATATGTTTGTTTGTATAACAATAATATGTTTCGCTGAGGGGATTGATTTTAAACAGAATTGAAATGCAGTAAGAAGTTTTTTAAACTCATCCATTTGTTTTTAATAACTACTTTACAAAATAATTAGAAATGACTTCAGATACTATTACTTTATTAACAAAAAATGTTGCATTATTTTGGGGCTTAATTTACTTATAAACTACAAACTAATCACGAAAAAATCAAGCAATTGGGAAAAAATACAACAGAGCAGCAGGCCTTTTCTAATTGGAGTTGCCAAATTTTTTTAAGGATTTGTAAATTATTGGTCGTATGTGTTTACCGAAATACATAATCTGATTATTTTGTATTAAATATAAAGAAATTATAAAATCCCACTATAACTTTGTTATTTGATTTTTCAATAACTTTGCTCATATAAAATAGTAACTTTTGAATTAGTCTTTTTAAGACTAAATCGAATAGTATCTTGCAATTTAAACATGTATGTTTGTAGTTCAATTATGACGTTGTTTGAGCAAACGAATTTCATTTGCATTTAACGGTATTATTCACAAGGGTTCTATTAACTTTCTGACGACTAAAAAAAACAAAATTTCCATTAAATTTCTACAAAAACTCTTTTTAATTATGATTTGCTTTTTAGTAATTTCTACTTCATATTTTTCATAATATATATGCTTATACATATGTAAATTAATATACATATTTATGTGTAGCTTATACAACACTAACAAACTAAATTATTATGTAAAAAAAATATGACAAAACTTCCGCTGACACAAGTTTTAATATAATCAACTCTAGCGATTTTTTTTTTAGATTTGCGAAAATGAAAGCAAATAATCCTTTAAATATTTGGCTTTCACATAAAACCCAAAATTTTTTTTATGTATTTTATAAAAGGGAAACCTCATCACAGCATCGCTTTATAAGCAGTTATTATAGTAGTGATTTACATAAGTAAATGAGTGGTTTCCGCTTTTTCATTTAATTTCTTGTTTTCTCATACATCGTTGGGATTTTCATATGAACAAACATACATACATGTATGTCCTGTTTTATTTTGTTGTCCTTCTAGTTTCGTGAAAATAAAAAGAATTTAATCCTTTATTGCGGAAAGTATTTTACTTTGTTTTGTTTATTTTTTCCTGAATTTTTTTTCTTTATTTAATTTTCTAACAAAACTCGGAGATTTATGCTTAATTCTCTGTCGGGAAGACTAAAACTTCTCTAATGAATTACTTCCTTCTTTCGCATACTTGTCCTTTTAAGTTCTTATATGAACATTAACATGGTTGTGTTTTAACTCATTCACACATGTTAACAAACCTACATAAATACACATAAAAAACTGTATATGCGTACGTATGCATGTGTGAAAAAAATGTTAAATGAATTTGAGTGTTTTCATAATTGTCGGTTTTTCGGACTGTGTCTGCATGTCTGTCAGATAAATTGTGAGTGCGGATTCCCGTATGAGAAACATAAATTTTTGGCAAAAACTATTAAATTTTAAAAATAATTTTTAATATTTTAATGGCTTCTGTGTATACATTTTAATATTTACCCCTTCAAATTAAAATCAAAAAGGAAAATGTAGTTTATATTGGCATGAGTATATGTTTCTATTCTTACATGCAATGTTCGTATACACGGTGGCGAATGTCACAATGATTCCCGGTGACGTATGCTGACAATGGTAAATCATCGGTGCCAAATTCTAAATTCCCCTTGGCGACATATCTGAATTTTTGAAGTAACAGTTCGTTAACTAAAAAGTAATTCATAAAAACTGAATCTTGTATGCCAAAAGAAAAATAAAACAAAAATAAGATTAAAGCATAAAAAATAAAGCATCAACTAAAACACACAAAAATAAACGTCAGCTATGTGGACGTGTAAAAGCTAAAGTCTTTCATAAGTCAATTTTTTGCCCACGCATAAAAGACAATGTCTCTAAAATTTAGAGTCTAAATATCAACCTGTTTATAGTACGGTGTTACTTCAATGACATTTTCATACATAACTCCATTTCTTTGTGCCACGTAGATTCATCAATAGTAATAATAATAATATAATAAAAATTGTGACTTTATACCAGCAAGAGCAAACGATTTTTAACAATTTATAGATGCTTTTTCCTTGTTTTATTAAAAAAAAAAAAATACTGCAATATTAACTCGTGTTGTTGTTATTGTATTACTTTTTTATGCTCTCTTTGTTATGGTTTTTTGTTAGCACTCGTGTGGTGTTTTTACAAAACCCGAATGGTGATCGTCCCCCAGAGACACCAATGGCTGACATTGCTTTATACTAATTAGGTGGCAATGCTTTTAGTAAAATATTTAATCTTAAATACTCCAGCATTCATAAATTAAGATTAGGATAATTAGAAAATACTGTTGAGAGCAATAAAGAATGGTTCAGCCTAATTGTGGTTGCCGTTGCCGTGTCGATTATCAACGAATTCAAACCAAAAACGAGAATAGGAATATTCGTATATTATGCGATTTAACAAAAACTGAGAATGGCATGCTTATTCATATATTTATTTATTTATTCTTATTCCAAATCATAGCAAAACGCTTCAAAGTTTGTATTGAGTTGGGCACATTCCTTGAATCATAATTAAAGGTAGCTTTTCAAGTGCACTTGTTAAAGTTCAAAATATCTAAAATAAATAAATAAAAAAGGAATTAAGATCTCATTAGAATTATTTAAAGGTTATTTTTTGTATCTCCAAACCAACACAATTTGCAATAAATTTCTTCTATAAAATACATTCAGCGTGTTAAATAAACCAGTGACAAATGCAACAGGATATTAATGTTTGCAAAAATATGTACTTTATGTGTACTTATGAAATATATGCATGAAAGTACATAAACGTGAGTATATATTTATGTACATATGTATGTCTGTAAGCAATTAAGTATTCGCAAACATCATGAATGTGTGTGCGTATTCTAAGGACTTTTTTTATAAATTTGCATTTCCAACGTATCTCAAGCATTGCCTGTTTGTATCACTACTACTACTTGAATCAGATAAAATGTCACTTGAAATCGATGGATACCAATAGTAAATGACAACAACAGTAACTCGAGAAACGACATTTGTACAAAATGCAAATAATTTCACTCTTACTGTATACTGAAATGTACCTTTAGATGCAAAAAAAAAAAAAAATAAACATTTAAAATGAAATTTAAATATTGTATTGTAGGCTGTTGAAAATATTCAATATTTAAATGAAAAAATATTTTCTTGCATTTGCCTGAATAAAATCAGCATAAAATTAATAAAAAGAAATATATTATCCCTTAATTGTATTTCCTTACAATTAAAATTTATCTTCTGTAAATTTAAAAAAATGTATAATAATTAATTGTTATTCACTTATTAAGTTCAATTTTTTTTAAGTTCAATTCATTTTGGTTTCTGTAAAATCGGCATTATTTTAATAGCGTTGTGTAACATTGTGGCTGTTTAAAACGTCTTTTTGATAATTCGGGAAGATCCAAAACTAGGTCCACAGCCGCATGCATAGTGGGGTACTACGTACTAGGGTAGATGTTTGCAACTTCCAAAAATAGTTGTCTGAGACTCACCCTCAATTGTACCGAACAACTCATAATCTCTTCTTGAGCCAATTTAAGTATGTTCGTGCAACCATCCGGTTGAGTTCTACGTTTTTTATAAAATAACAGGTCGAAATTTTAAATATATTTTAATGAAACTTGGCACAAGGACCAAACATTTGTTTTGGTGGTGATTGGTCGGTTTTGTAGCAAAGCAACAAAAATGCTATTAAATTAATATATGTCTCCAAAGTTTTCTATATATTTATCATCGTTTGGAATCAAATGTTAAATAGAGTTTTGTATTGAACAAAACAAAATTCCCTATGGGTCCTCTCATATAAGTTCAATTTCCAGAATTTAGATTTTAGCTCATATAACAAGAATAAATAAAGCTACAAAAAATATATTAACATAAGCGCAACTCATTTTTCGCCAATCAAATTTAGTAAAGATTGTTTCTTTATTAACTGTTCTTCACGCAGTAGGCCTCTTCTAGGTCTGCGTATATTTTGTACATATCATACATATTGTATTTATTTTAAATATTTGTGTGTGTTTTACATACACATGTATATGAACAAATGCCTGTTGGCATTATTCATTTTGATTTGCTTTTGAACGTGCAATCGTATCTGCATTTAGATATTGCCGCGACTACGACACATGGCCAGACAAAAGCAAAATGCTTTCAAAAATTTTTGTTTGGAATTATGTAACGCGACAAAATTGTTTCTATTTTCTGTAAAAGTTTTTATTTTGTTTTTTAAAACACGAGAAATAGAAAATGCTGCTTTTGGTTATTAAGGGATCTAATTCACAATTATCATCAAGTAGAGTGGTTGATTTGCAATTGACATTTTTGAAATTAAAAAAAACACAGATACACACACTGATATGGGCTAAAAGGGATAACTGTATTGACCAAATTTCAATTTGCTTTAATTAAGTCATCGAAAATTGATAAAGGGTTCGTCCGTGGTCAACACACATTTAAATTAGTGAGGATGTTTATACGTAATATTGACTACTGCATCCAATACACATGTTTGTACAATATTGCTGAATGTGCAGTATTGATATTACAAATCGGAATACATACATACATATATAGTACATAAGTATGTACGAACGTATGCACGAATCTTTTGTTTGGTTCATATTTACATTAATAGTGATATGGAGTTGCTGAGCATATGTTTTGTGTCTGTTTGTGAACTGAACTGAAATTTTGTGGTAACAGTTGCTTTGTTGACAGGATATTTCTTTATTTGGGTATATTTCTGCGTAAAAGTTAGAGCCAACCAAAGATATATTTCTCTTTTTACTTAATATTTTACTGCATAACCATAATTCTCTCTTTTTTGGAAATTATTTTGTTTTTGCATTGAAGCAATTTTGTTAATAAATACAATACATATGTCAGTTTAAATACAAACCCACAAAACTACACAAAAATTCGAAATCGAGTTTTTTATTTATTTTGGTTTGTTTAATCAAATTTCATGTTTACACAAAAATTTAACTTCCACGATCGATATGGGCGACTTTATCTAAAAAATGTAAACCAAATGGAATGAATACCTTATTGTTACCTAATCTGTTATGTTGTTTGCTTCTTCTATAAAAAGAAAAGTACAAATACGTTTGTTTGTATTAAAGGGGATGATATTTAGGGCTATTGTTACTATCTGTCCTCTTTTCCACGGACAATGTCCGGGATTGTCCTTTTTACACTTTACTTTTACACAATCTTCATAATTTGTTATTACATCGAACTTTTTTGATTCTTGGCATCGATGTTGGTTGACAAATTCTTTTTTCTTAAACATTAAAGTATGTACTTTCACTCTCTTAGGTATAACAAATTTTCATCGTTTTAGAGGGAACACAGGATTAAAAATTTATGTTTTTAGTTCTAGAAATTATTTACTTTCAAAATAGATTGCTTGCCTTGGCGCATTTGAGTCTTGAAGCGGAGATGATGCCAATAGCCTCTAGGCAGGCGAGGGGTAACCGTATTTCCACTGCCCTGATGTTAAGAGGAAAAGCTTTCCATTCGTAATCACTCTTCCATTTTTTCCTGCCAATTCTTAAGAATTTTCTAAATGACACTATGCTTTAACACAAAAACAAGTTTGAAATGGTCGAACACATCAACAAAGTAAAAAGGTATGTAAAGAAGTAGTTAGGAAGCTCAGTTGAAGATTGATAGATGTAATGTCCTTTCCTTTCGGATATCTGGGTTATTTACCACGGATAAATCTACATACCTTTTTCCTTTGTCTATCTGGTCTAGAAATGCTACCTTTTCTTAAGGTTTTTTTAACGACTCAGAGTCTGACTCTATAGGGGCATGAACCACCTAGTTTTTACAAGCACGGCCGGTTTTACGGGTAGCACTGTCCCTGCAGAGTTGGAGCCAGTTATGGTTTGGGTTCAATACAATATGGAAATGGTAACTCTACGTTACTCTGTATCAATTAGCTTTATTTTCAAAACAATTACTTTGTAAAAAACTTTTGTTTAGTGTTAGAAGGTAGAGGGAGAATTTACTGATTTAAAAATTAGTTTTTATTGGTGAAAACTGTGTGAATAGGAAGAGTTAGGGTTATATTCAAAAAATTTATTAAAATTTAACACACGTTTTTTAAACACAATTTTAATAAAAAATCAGTATTTGAAGTCTAGTTAAAAATTTAAAAAATTGTTTGGATACTTTTATAAGAAATTGTTGGTTAAACAAGTTTTATTAAAATCCAAAAAAAAAACAAACAGAATAAAATAATAAGACAATATATTCTATGAACAGTTAACTAGACTCTCACTGAAAAAAATTATAATTTTTCAACATAAAATATAAAGCTATGATTGCTTTTCTATAACACCCCTTCTCAATCATGCAAGCCTAAGCAATTACGAAGTTTAATAAATCTATTACATTCTAAGGATTTCGTAAACACATCGGCCAATTGATCTTCTGTTCCAATAGGCTTTACCTGGATGATGCCTTTTCCGATATAGTCTCTGATGAAGTGATGTTTGATATCTATGTGCTTCGATTTCTTGCATTCTACATTTGAAGCCATACAAATGCACCCTAAATTATCTTCATAAATGGTAATAGGTTCATCTTTTAATTCGTTTAAATCTTGAAGCAACCCACGTAACCAAATAGCTTCTGAGATAGCAGCACTTAGGGCGACATATTCTGCTTCGTTGGAAGAATTTGAAACCGTTTGTTGTTTTCTACTAGCCCAGGAAACTGTACAACCATACACTTTAAAAATATACCCGCTCACTGACTTTCTATCAATTTCATCACTAGCCCAGTCTGCATCTGCATAACCCACTAATACAGTTGTATCACTTGACTTATATGTCACCTTCATATTCAAGGATCCTTTCAGATAGCGTAATATTCTTTTCAAGGCCTGCCAATGCTCTTCCGAAGGATGCTGTTGAAAACGACCAAGGTAACCCACTGGAAAACATATATCAGGTCTTGAGCACAGCATTATGTACATCAAACTTCCAAGTAGTTCTTTATAGGGTTTGTCCAATTTTTCCTGATCTTTGTTTAGAGACAACTTTAAACCCTTTTCCATTGGTGTTTTTACCAAATTGCACTCGAACATAGAGAACTTTTGCAAAATTTTTGTAATACTAGCTTCTTGAGATAATGTTATATTATTACCTTCTCTTTCAAATTTCATACCTAAAAAATGTTTAAGTATTCCACATTCAGATAGCTCAAACTTTTGGCATAACTGACGTTTAAGTTGCTCAAATACTTCTGCACTATCACATGCAATTAGCAAATCATCTACATACATAATCAAAAACACCAACCCAGATTTTTCGAACTTTGTATACAAACAATAGTCATGATTTGATCGTGTAAACCCCAACTCAATAAGATACTGATTAAGCTTATCGTTCCAACATTTAGGCGCTTGTTTCAAACCATAAAGGGATTTGTGAAGACAACAAGCCATACCGGTTGCTGCAGTTACTCCTTCTGGTACTTCCATATATATATTTTCTTTAAGGTTTCCATTTAAAAAAGCTGATTTAACATCAAGTTGATATAAGTGCAAATTTCTCTTAACAGCTATTGCCACTATTACACGAACCGTTGTTAGTTTTGCTACAGGTGCGAAGGTTTCATTATAATCTACTCCTTTTTTCTGGAGGAATCCTTTAACTACAAGACGGGCCTTATAACGAGATGGCTGACCATTCTCATTGAACTTTATTTTAAATATCCATTTTGATTTAAGCAATTTAGTATTTCTAGGAGACTTAACTAATTTCCAAACATTATTATACCCTTCACATAGTGATAGGGTATATATCACTTTGTCATTCCGTTTGTAATTTCTTTATTATTCATTTGCGACCCCATAAAGTATATATATTCTGGATCCTTATAGATAGGGAAGTCGATTTAGCGATGTCCGTCTGTCCGTCTGTCCGTCTGTCCGTCTGTTGAAATCAAGTTTCCGGAGTCAAATAAAAAGATACAGACCAGTTAATGGTGTCAAACGATCACAAATATCCCGCTAACAATCGCTATTTAAAATCAGCAAAATCGGTTCACTATTGACCGAGATATAAGCGAAAACCCAGAGTAACCCATTTTTTTTAGGACAAAATCCGTGCATATATCCCTATATATCTCAGTAAGTATAGTCACTCTTGCCACAAAACTTGGCACGGATACTCCTAAAGAAGGGACCTAAATAATGGAAAAAAATTTTTCAGATACGACCAGGGGAAGGGGTATTTTTTCTACAATTGCACAAATTTGGTGAAATATTTTATGCGCAATATCTCGTAAACTATAACAGCTATCCACTTAAAATGTTCTACAAAAAGTAATTGCATGCTAAGGGCTACGCCTTAAAGAAAAAATTTTTTGGGTGGGGGCAAAAAAAGGGGTAGCTCCCATACAAATCGACAATTATTATCAAATATTCGATACGCTATATCTCGGAAACTATAACAGATATCGAAATCAAATGTTCCGCAAAAAGTAATTGCACGCTAAGGGCTACGCCTTAAAGAAAAAATTTTTTGGGTGGGGGCAAAAAAAGGGGTAGCTCCCATACAAATCGACAATCATTATCAAATATTCGATACGCTATATCTCGGAAACGATAACAGATATCGAAATGAAATGTTCTACAAAAAGTAATTGCACGCTAAGGGCTACGCCTTAAAGAAAACATTTTTTGGGTGGGGGCAAAAAAAGGGGTAGCTCCCATACAAATCGACAATTATTATCAAATATTCGATACGCTATATCTCGGAAACTATAACAGATATCGAAATGAAATGTTCCGCAAAAAGTAATTGCACGCTGAGGGCTACGCCTTAAAGAAAAAATTTTTTGGGTGGGGGCAAAAAAAGGGGTAGCTCCCATACAAATCGACAATCATTATCAAATATTCGATACGCTATATCTCGGAAACTATAACAGATATCGAAATGAAATGTTCCACAAAAAGTAATTGCACGCTAAGGGTTATGCCTTAAGGAAAAAATTTTTTGGGTGGGGGCAAAAAAAGGGGTAGCTCCCATACAAATCGACAATTATTATCAAATATTCGATACGCTATATCTCGGAAACTATAACAGATATCGAAATGAAATGTTCTACAAAAAGTAATTGCAAGCTAAGGGCTACGCTTTTGAGAAAAAAATTTTCGAGTGGGGGCAAAAAAAGGGGTAGCTCCCATACAAATCGACAATTATTATCAAATATTCGATACGCTATATCTCGGAAACTGTAACAGATATCGAAATGAAATGTTCTACAAAAAGTAATTGCACGCTAAGGGTTATGCCTTAAGGAAAAAATTTCTTGGGTGGGGAAAAAAAAGGGGTAGCTCCCATACAAATCGACAATTATTATCAAATATTCGATACGCTATATCTCGGAAACTATAACAGATATCGAAATGAAATGTTCTACAAAAAGTAATTGCACGCTAGGGGATACGCTTTAAAGAAAAAAATTTTCGAGTGGGGCAAAAAAAGGGGTAGCTCCCATACAAATCGACAATTATTATAAAATATTCTATAAGCTATATCTGGGAAACTATAACAGATATCGAAATGAAATGTTCTACAAAAAGTAATTGGGCAAAAATGCCTACGCTTTAAAGAAAAAATTTTTTGGGTTGGGGCAAAAAAAGGGGTAGCTCCCATACAAATCGACAATTATAATAAAATATTCTATAAGCTATATCTCGGAAACTATAACAGATATCGAAATGAAATGTTCTACAAAAAGTAATTGCACGCTAAGGGCTACGCCTTAGAGAAAAAATTTTTTGGGTGGGGGCAAAAAAAGGGGTAGCTCCCATACAAATCGACAATTATTTTCAAATATTCGATACGCTATATCTCGGAAACTATAACAGATATCGAAATGAAATGTTCTACAAAAAGTAATTGCACGCTAAGGGCTACGCTGTGAAGAGAAAGATTTTCGGATGGGGGGTGAAGAAGGGGTAGCTCCCATACAAATTAACAATTTTTATAAAATTTTCGATACGCTACTTCTGGAAAATTATTACAGCTATCGACTTCGAATATTCTACAAAAAGTAATAATCAAATAATTCATACATTTTGGTGAAAAAGTTGGTGAAGAGCAGGGGGACTAGAACATTTAACAAGTTTTATTAACCTTTAAATATGAATAATGTCGAAAACTTTTAAAACTCTCGACCTCAAATCTTCTCCATCTATTTCTATTATTCATACGAACGTTAAAATTTTGTTATTTTTTCTATGAACTTTAAAACTCGCACAAGGTTTTTTATTATATTATTTGCAGTACAAAATTACTCGGCTGGGTATATTTAAAGACCAATGTGAAGGGTATATAAGATTCGGCACAGCCGAATATAGCGCTCTTACTTGTTTTTCTCTAATGATTGCAATTCTTCTCTAATAGCTGTATACCATTCATTAGCATCACTGCGGCTACCTATATCAGAAAAACTACTCGGTACACTAATAAAATTACAACTCTCAATGTAACTTGAATATCCAAAATGAAAACCAAGGAATTTACTTGGCACTTTACGTTCCCTTTGACTTCTTCCAAGTGTTTGCGTGTCATTATTACTATTAATTTCTATTTTATCATTATTAACTGTAGAATTGCTTGTTTCGCCCGTATCTGTTATGTTTCCATCTTCATCAGATGTTATTAGTTGATCCTGCCGTTCTTCACAACTATTTACAAGATCGACATAGTTTTCTGAGTTGTTAGTTGTAACATGCATATTAACATCTTCATCCCCTTCTTGCATGTTACTTTTTATAACTATATCCTGTGGTATCTCTGGTTGTTTTTCTGCGTAAGGGAATTGCTTTTCGTTAAACTTTACATCTCTTGAAGTTACTATCTTTTTCGCATTCATATCCCACAACTTATAACCATTTGCTATATATCCAACCATTACGAGTTTTCTACTCTTAGGATCCAATTTCTTACGTTTTTGTTTTGGCAACCAAGCATACGCCGTGCAACCGAAAACTTTTAGTGAACTCATGTTAGGCTGATATCCATTCCACATCTGTGCAGGTGTAACGTCCTCAGATAATCCTCTTGTTGGGCTTCGATTTATTAAGTAAACTCCAGTTAAGGCTGCTTCATTCCACATATACTTAGGCATTTTTGATTGCAGTAGCATTGACCTTACCTTTTCTACTAGTGTTCTATTAAATCGTTCGGCAACACCATTCTGTTGAGGCGAGTAAGCTATTGTTTCTTCTACTTGTATTCCCTTCAGTTTAAACCAGCTCTTTTGTTCCTTTGATCCATATTCACGGCCTTGATCAATCGTAAGTTTTGAAATTTTTGTACCAAATTTCGCAGTAACCACTGCTTCATATTCCTGTAGGCTTTTAAATACGTCAGATTTCCTTTTAGTTGTATAAATAAACGAGAAGTGTGTAAAATCATCAATAAATGACACAAAATATTTCGACCCATCCCAAGCAACAGGATCAATCGGACCACAAACATCTGAATGGATTCTCTCTAATGGGCGAACAGATTTTTCTCTTGTTTTGCTAAAAGGATCACGATTATGTTTTCCTTCTACACAAATATCACAGAAGTTGATTTTCTCTGGTTTAACATCTATTCCGCTTACCATACGTTTGTTAACCAAATCATTAAAAACAGACTGACCAATATGACCATAACGATTATGCCATAAGAGATTCTTTTCAACGTTTGTTAAGTTTGCAACAGTCTGATCAACTTTAAAACTCACCTCGTATAAATTTCCTTGTAAGTAACCTACAGCTATTACTTCCTTTTCTTTCAAAACAAATGCTTTATCTCTACAAAATTTCACTTCAATACCAGCAGCAGTCATTTTCTTCACAGAAAGTAGATTGTCCCTCAAATCAGGAACGTATAATACATTTTGTAACTTTATATCAATACCTTTGTTACTTTTGCCGTTAATAACACCAACTTGATTTGCAAATAACGACTGGTCATCTTTTGCCACTTTGATTTCAACTGGATTTGAGAGCATATTTAACGAATCAAAGTACCATTTCCTGTTCACTAGATGATCACTTGCTCCAGAATCTAACTGAAATTTTACGCTCGTCTCATCGCTTTGTGTTTTCCCTGCATCTGCCATAAAACACACGGATTTCGAAAATGAATCTTTCTTAGCACTACACGTGTCTGCTTGTCGACATACGTTAGCTTTGTGTCCTTGTTTATTGCATTTGAAGCAACGACCTTGAAACTTTTTCTTAAACTTCTTACCTACAAACGCTGTTTTGATAGAATTAGGTTCTTCTTCGACGCGATTTGAAACTTTTGTTTCTTCCAGTAATAAACGCTCCTTTACTAAACTGTATGTTAATTTAGATTCATCTAAATTTTGTAAAGCCGTAACTAAGGGGTCAAATTTCATAGGTAGCGTCAAAAATAGCTGAGTAATAATATCGCTTTCCTCGACCTTTGCACCAGCCATCTTTAGATTTCTTACTAAATTCTCAAAATTGATTAAATGTTCAATAACTGTCTGATCTTCCTTCATCTGGAGATTTATTAACTGCTTTCGTACTAGCACTTGATTTGTTATTGACTTTCTTGCAAATACATTTTGAAGACTTTCCCACATCTCTCTAGCAGTTTCTTTTTCACGAATGTATCCCAAGCAATCATTACTCACAAATGACACCAATTTGTCTCTTGCTCTTTTGTCGTTCTTTCTAAACTCCAATAAAGCTGCTTCGTCCGTTGGTGGAAAGCCCGTTAAAACCTCCACCAAATTCAAATTTTCAAAATGAATTTTCACACGAAACTGCCATTCATCATAACCGCGACCGTTAAATTGCGGTATGCCAACACTATCTTTAATATCGCCCATAACCTTTTATAAGAAATTGTTGGTTAAACAAGTTTTATTAAAATCCAAAAAAAAAAACAAACAGAATAAAATAATAAGACAATATATTCTATGAACAGTTAACTAGACTCTCACTGAAAAAAATTATAATTTTTCAACATAAAATATAAAGCTATGATTGCTTTTCTATAACAGATACGATCCTTAATATTTACTTTTTTTAACTTTTTATCAACCAATATCTGTTTTGTTAGTTTTTTTTTTGGGAAAACAATGGAGCTGAATATAAAATTAGTTTTTTATAAATAATTAATCTGGTGCTAAATTTTTATTTTTTCTATACCAGCTTACCAATTCGGATGCCACTTCTGTTACGTTAAAAGGAGTCACACGTGAGCTGACTGGAAATTATCAGTGCGAAGTATCAGAGGACGCACCTCTTTTTCACACTGATATTCGTTCTGCTCATATGCAAGTTATTGAACTGCCCAAAGATGATCCCACCATGCAAGTTGATAAAAAAGTAATAACTGCAAATGACAACTTTAAGGCCGTTTGCACAGTCGGACCTTCATATCCAGCTGCAAATGTAACGTGGTACATTAATGGAAGAAAGGTAGATAAATATATTAAAAGTTTAAAAAATTATTTATGTTATTAGTGAGTGGTTCGGGTCTCATTTTTGAACACATTAAAATCTTTGTAGTCTCTTAAATAATACTAAAAAAATAAACATAGTTTTTACTATTTTATCTTTTAACTTTCGTTCCCTTTTCCTTCTTTACTTATTCCCAAATTGCTCAAACTGTAAATTTTAAGAGAAACTTTTTAAGTAATGTAATCGAGACATTAAAAACTTTTTAATTTAAATTTTAAACTCTTAAAAAATTCAGGAAATTTCAGAAATTCTTAAAACATACATTTAAAAGAAAACTATTATTTATCGATTCATTTTTTTTGTCGTTTTAGGTTTATAAGACACCGTTTCAACGCATTACACAGGATACATATGAAGGATCGGCGACATATTCCTCCCTGGAAATTTATCCACATAGTCAAGTACTGCAGGGTTTCTTTCAAGCTGTTCCCAAATACCAAAGCAGTATATTACTGTTGTGCGAAGTGTCAATATTGCACGTCTTTCATAAAAATGTACAGCAGCGCTTAATGCTTAGTATAAATCCGCCAACAACAATTTCACCAAATCTCTTGGGCCTCGAGGGCTTAAAACATTTAAATGGTGATCCAGATAATTCCGCCCTAACAGGGGCTGCCAACCAAAAAACACCAACAATTAAATTGACATCAACAACAAACATTATATTGCCAGTGGCATTAACGTTATTATACTTTCTCTGCAGCAGCAGTTTAAGTCAAAGTTTATCAGCGAATGCAATACATCGACAGCAGCATCAGCGCCAACTGTGACCAACTGGTCGTCATTGTTAATAAATCTCTAAAAAAGCAACAGCAACTGTATTTTTGTTGCTTCCAATTAACAATAAAAATATATTTTGTTTAAAATGAAATAATGCCATAGATATAGATAAACACTTACTCACTCACATACACAAACTCGCTCCCATAAGCAGATGCTCAAGAAAAATAAGAATAATATTATATTAATTAAAACTCTAAAATAAATAAAATAGAATAAAAAAATAATAATTAAAATTAAATAATATGCAAATAGTTTAAAATTGTGAAGAAAATCGAACAAAAAAATAATAATAACAATAAGAAGAAGGAAAAAAATCTAGTGATAAATTTATTTGTTTATGTTGTTTAAAAAATAAAAGCGAAAAAAAATTAATTAACATTAAAAATAATAATAAGATAAATTATATTTTGTTAAAATATGAAATTGTTTAATTAATTTTTATATAAAAACTTGTAACTGACAAAAAACAATATTAATAATTATGTTAATTGAATAAATTATGCAAAAATAAAAAACAACAAAAATCCATTAGACACCACCAGCAAAACAAATCACCATACACTTGTTCAGTCCTTCTAGTACATATTTCTTAGATAAGTTTAACAAGTTCAAAATAAGCTTAACAGGTTTCCCACCCCTTATCTTTTCATATTTAAATGACTCTTTTTTGCTTTAAAATTTAAATTGTATTGTTTTAAGAAATTGATTTCTTTTTATAGTTGCTCTGGTTCAATGATTGCAAAAAAAATGTTTTCCTTCCAATGAATAGTTATTCCAAAGGGTACGGTCTGGTCTGTCACCGAAAAAAATCGTAACCACTAAAAGTTATAGTTTTTAACTCCTTTATTTATTAGGATATTCAGACATCGTTAACTTTGTTAAAATATTGATTAAATTGTAAGTCGTTTATTTTACCGCATTTGCTTTCTTATGGGCAAAGCGCACCAATGAATTATTTGCTTAAAATAGTGGTTACGTTTTTTTGGGCAAATATTTAACAGATCTGACCATACCTTAAGATAGGGAACACATTGATGACTAACGCATCAAATCGTTGTGACAATCATATGAGCAATTTTTGTGATTTTTAATCTTTACAACAAATATCTCCGGGAATCTTTTTAAAATTGCGAATTTTTAATTATAAATATTTTTTATATATAGAGTTTTTTTACGTCCATATGTATTAAAAATTGTTCTGTTTCTTTTGTAATACAATTTCGTATTTAAGTGCTATCACGGGCTGCTGATATTCAAATAATCAAACATAATGTTGATTTAGCATTAATGCTCAACTCCATTTTAATTTTATTCATATTGCAGGGTGTTAAACTAAGTTATGGTTGTTAAAAAAATAAAGAAAGAACCGTCTGTCATACAAACCATTAACCAAATAACATTTCCAATTGGAAATATAATGCCAAATTGTAAATATGTAATAATTAAAGAGTGAATCATACAAAAACGCAATAAAAAAAAAAATATTAAATAAATGGGGGATTTCATGCCAAGTGACCCAACTTTTAAAACCGATGTCTTTCGATTGGAAAGAAATTTGGACCAAAGTAAGTTCTTGCAGAGAGTAGCATATACACAATTTTTTAACACGATCGGTCAAGAACTCTCTGAGCTAGAGGGGTTCAAAATTTGACGTTTTCGGCATATAGGTGTTTTTTCTCATACATGTAGCTTGTTACTTTTTGCTTTTAACAAATTTGTCCCAAATACTTTCGATAGCTTTTTCTTCAATCTTCCAGAAAAAAATATTTTTAAAATTAAAAAAAATTTTTTTTTATTTTTTTTTTAAAAATAATTAGAAAAAATTATTTTTTTTCCAAATATGCCCATTTTTTTTTTTTTTTTTTTTTTTGCTCAAAAGAAAGCTTAGGTCTTTTGCTTGAAGAACTTGGAGGTCGCTTAGTGGGATGCGAGTGGGATATCTATAAAAATAAATGTTTTGTAACTCAAGGCAGAGGTTTTCCAATTTTCGCGTATATTCTACTTTAATTTTTTTTCCTATTTATGTAAAATTATCTCTTAAGCAAAAAAAAAAATTATTTTATGCTAAGAAACAAAATAATTTAACCTTTCCGACGGTATGCATTGAAAATATTAACAAAATGTGTTCAGACATTGCCATATAAAAGTGATTTTATTCCAGAGGCCTACAATTTTGTTGGTAATGCAGTGTCGAGTGTATGAGACTTTATTTGGTACTTGCATACCGTCGGAAAGGTTAAATTATTTTGTTTCTTAGCATAAAATAATTTTTTTTTTTGCTTAAGAGATAATTTTACATAAATAGCAAAAAAATCAAACAGAATATACGCGAAAATTGGAAAACCTCTGCCTTGAGTTACAAAACATTTATTTTTATAGATATCCCACTCGCATCCCACTAAGCGACCTCCAAGTTCTTCAAGCAAAAGACCTAAGCTTTCTTTTGAGCAAAAAAAAAAAAAAAATGGGCATATTTGGAAAAAAAATAATTTTTTCTAATTATTTTTTTAAAAAAAATAAAAAAAAAATTTTTTAAATTTTAAAAATATTTTTTTCTGGAAGATTGAAGAAAAAGCTGTCGAAAGTATTTGGGACGAATTTGTTAAAAGCAAAAGGTAACAAACTACATGTATGAGAAAAAACACCTATTTGCCGAAAACGTCAAATTTTGAACCCCTCTAGCTCAGAGAGTTCTTGACCGATCGTGTTAAAAAATTGTGTCTATGCTACTCTCTGCAAGAACTTACTTTGGTCCAAATTTCTTTCCAATCGAAAAAAAAAGTTGGGTCACTTGACATGAAATCCCCCAAATATTTAAAATATTAAATAGAAATAACAGCAAAAAAAATTAAATAATTGTTTAAGAAAAAAAAATTTAAAAAAAAGGCTCTTAAATACATTTATGTAAGCGAAAGTATGTATATTAGGATGTGTGTATGTATATGTATGTTAAATATGGAATATTGAAAAATTTCTTAAAAGAATTCAAAGAATTTGATTGATCGTTTAAAATTCCATTTGGAATCTCGTGCTTTGGCCCGTGGGTTAACTGGAAGTATAAGTATTATGTGTGATGGTTTAAAAATTTTTTTAAAAGATTTTAGAGATTTTTTATCGGAAGTAAATTTGCTCGTCTACTTGTAGCTTACTTGCATAAAAAGGTTAAAAGGAGCCCCTAATTGAATTCACACAGATTTTTTAAATTTGTTTTGATTTTTTAACACCTTTTTTTCTAACAAAATATGTTAAAAATTACATCATGTCGCATTTGCGTTAATTTTATATCTATTAGGCTTAAAAGCACAAAACCTATATCGCCCCAAAGATGGCCTTCCCCAATATTGATTTATTCGCTTAAGCTGGCTATCCAAAATTGAGTCTACGATATCTTCTGCAAATCAATTACTTATTCAATAACTACATGAAATAAAACAAAAATAATTAATTTTTCACCTAGAATTTATTTTATTAGTGAATTCACATAATTGTTTTTAGTTTGAGATACTATTTATTCCCTTTATTGGTTTCCACGTCTAAACATCAGTATTTCTTAAAACCAATTTCCTTAAGTAAAAGTCTTTAAAGATAAAAAAACCAACTTATTTGGTATTATTACTTTTAAATGCAGTTTCGAAACAACCTTCGAGTACTACTGGGGTTAAATATTCACAACTTATTTAAACTAAAACTAACAGAATCATATGTACATATGTTTGTATATATGTGTTACAAAAATAATACTTTGCTTCAGGTCTAGCAATTTTAAAAAAATCAGAAAAATTAATTAAAGTTTAAACTGTTGTACAAACATATGATTCAGATAAAATCGTATTTTTTGATATTTTGATCCAAAATGTAACCTGCAATTATCTGTCATCGAAAAACATCAAAAAATGTTCATTGACGCATACTTACATACATACATATATACAACAATAGGGTGACAATCGATTATATAAACAAAGATTTTTTTATTGGAATTCGCGGAGCACCGGCAGGAGTGTTGTGACCCTAGGTCTAAAAAGTTTGCCCTAAAAATTTAAACTAAATCGGTCAAAGTTTTATCGGCGCGCATCGTGGTCACATTCCAGATATGAGTAAATTTTTTTATTTTTTTTTTATAAAGGAAAACGTTAAAAAAAGACTGACTGATTCATCATCGTACAGCCCAAGCAGATTGAGCTGAATAATAAAAATTTGTACTTCCCTGTACCCAATAAGACGGGATTTCGTAAGCTTTCGACTTAAGAGGGGTTAAAAAAGACCAAATGGGGGAATATAGGTTTAATTGACATTTTCTAAGCGATAACACGACAAAAGAAAAAGTTAAAAGGTATCGATCGTATTTTAATCAAAACATAAACGGACCAATGGATGGCAATTTGTTAGGTTTTCTAACCCTAATTAAAAGATTAAAAACGTTATATTGATACTGCTCTGGTCCATTTTGTAACTCCTGAACCAACAAAAGATAGAAAAAGATTTCATATTGCGTTTGACAATGTCTCAAAATAAGCGTGCAAATCAACTAGGTGATCAAAAGAATTTTTCCAGATTTCTGGCCCCTTTCATTTTTTTTGCATTTTTTGAGATGCTTACAGTAGGAAATCATAAAAAAAGAAAATTATGGATTCTTGATAAAGATGGTAGAGAGAAAAACATGCAAATTGTTTACTTTTTAATGATTACTGAACTCTTTCGCATTTAGATAAAGGTAATGGGAGATAAAAACAAAATTGTTTTTTGTAATTTTCTGTAATTTCCTTCAATAAATATAAATAAAATATAAAATTAGACCCAAATGACCTATTAGGGTTAATTTCCAAAAAATCCCTTTTTTTTCTCGTTAAAATCAATTAATCTCTAAAGTGTGTTAAAATAATGTATAAATTAATATGAACATTACAATTTTATTGTATTTAAACAGTGAAAATTGCGCATATTTGATTTTAGACATCGATGCGGGCTTAGAAAACGTTGTGCGACTTGGCTCAAGCTTTTAAGACTAACCTTTTACATCTTGAGCCACAACATTCCGGCCGACAAACTTTAAAACTGTAATAAAATAAACGGTTGTTACCCTTATATACATACACACGTACACACAAATACATAATTTGTGTAAATTTAAAAAGTTTTTAAGAAAAATTCAATTTATTTAAATAAAAAAATGTGTAAAAAATTTTGATAATTTTATTAAGGTAATCAAATCTAAAAAAGCGCAAATGTATGTTTTAGGACTCTAAATTTAGACTCATATTTATTATAACTACTGTAGGTCTGTTAAGGACTTATTTAACAAATTTTTATGAAGTAATTGTTAAATTGGCCCTAATAAAGCTGCAATAAATATTTTGAATTTGGGCCTTTGTTTTGTAAAAACAATGTTATAGTTTTAAAAGTTTTAATTTAAAAATAAAAAAAATTAAAAAAGATGACCCTAAGAATGAAATTAAGACAATGAATGCATTTATAGTATTTTTTTTAGGTATTTGTTTTAAGTTTAGCATTGAAATGCTTTTGTACAAAAAATATTTTATTATACGTAACTTTACCCAAAACAACAATAACAAAAAAAGAACAGTGAGATTAAAATCAAACTAAGTCAAATAAACACACAAACAAGAAACAAATAAAATTATTTGTAAATTAAAATCAAAATTAAAAAACAATTACAGGTACTTAAAAAAAAATAATAAAAAAAAGGATTTTAACTACAAACATACACAGATAACACTAGTTTCCCGCTCAAATAACGCTCAATGAAAACGTTATTAAATCCCAAAGATTCCAATATCCCAAAGATTCCAATAAACAAATTTATACCATGTATTCCAAAACATGTCATACTTATGTACTACATATAGATATATGAAAAAAGTAATTTCTAAAAACAAAAAAATATAAATTAACTATTATTGCATATGTATGTACTAGAATAATAAATAGTACGTGATTAATTAGAAATAAAAAATATGTATATTTTCTCTAAATAAAAAAAAATTACAAAACAAACAAACAATGTCATTTATTTTAAAATAAGAAGTTAAATTTAATAAATGTTTGTTGCTTCAACTGGTTAGAAAATAAAAATAAAAAATCAGGACGAGTTTTTCATAATGATTTTGTGCAAAACCTAAATTACTAGAAAATAAATTAAAAATACATGTTCACAAATATAACAAAAAAAAAAAATAAATAAATAAAAATATGATTACTTATAAAAAAAATCTTGTTTTTTTGTATGTTTAGAAAAGTGTCACATCTGCCGTTTTTTAAGGTTCTTCTGTTTTCGAGGTTTTTTAATAGCTTTACCCGGCCCGCTTTTCTGGATTCTATTCAGCTCCTAATAAAACAAAAAAGCCATATTAAAAGACTATACTCCAATTAAAATTTAAGCTATTAAATTTAAAAAATTTCTATGCTTATGGCATCCTAAAATATTTTTAAAAAGGAAAAAGAGCTCTATAAGAGTGTTCTGCTTGTTTCTCTCAAGTAATACTTAATTACCTTTTTCTAAGTCGTACAAATATAAAGATTATAGTTTCTTAAGCACGTAAAATAATACATTAATATATTTTCTCATAAAATGGCTTTCTTGTCTTACTCTATACTTTTTAAAAAATTTGGCAGTTATGTGGGAAAGTTTATTTGGTCTAAAATATCAATACAGTTCTGTTCAACATATTTCTGCTCTCTTAACATTCACTTTTTGCTTGGAAAGATAATCGTAACTACCTTTTTCTGCACCTCCGCTGCTATTTTCTTCATATTCGGCATAAATTAATGTACAGATGCCACAGTTAATCATAGAAAATTTTAGGCCTACGACTGTTCAAGCCAAGTTTAACAATCATGCCTCTTATAAACGATATCACTCTTCAGGGGACAGCTAAGCCTTCCCTAGGTTAATTGGGCATTTGTACAACTGATCACAATTTTTTTTTTTATCGGAAAACAGTTCGGAGCTTTAAAAAAATTAATAACGACTCAAAGCTTATATGAGTTCCAGAAAAGTAAAATAGTCTGTCAGACAAACTTTTCCTCCAGCTTAAGTAAAGGTGAGAATACCAGAGATATTCATAAAAAATAAAAGATTTTAAGCTTATGAATAAAACAGTTCAAGGTTGAAAGGAAATAGGAACTAGTTATTTGGGTGCCAATTAACTTATTAAAAACGAATGACACTTGCAAAGTTAATCTATGCCTATATAAGAGCTAAAAAGCACCAGTTCCGAGCAACACTTTTCATGTTAAATGAAAAAGTTGTAGCCGGTAGATATAACTGCTTACAATATATGTCAATAAACGTTTTAAAGGTATTTCTTAAACTATATTTATTCTTAGTCTAATAATTATTATAAAAATTAAAAAATTCCGCTTAAAGTTAAAAACGCACGAAAATAATTATTAAGTTGTATTGAAAATGATTCAAGCCTACTTCAAATCTTCAGAACATAAACAGCAGTTCAGCTGTTATAGCTATTGAGATATATACAAAAGAGATAAGATTCTTAATTCAAATTTTAAAAAAAGGTCCACCTATAGCCTTTTTCGAGATATCAGGTGTGTCTTTTTTGCAAATTTAATTTAAATTGCTCCAACTGTTCTTGAGTTATTAGTGCTGCGATTAACACGAATAATTACTTTCTTTTATATATTAGATTAAATTAAAATAAATGAAAATGTAAATATGATCAACATATTTATTTTTCTAGAGTAAAGTGAGGCTTCTACTGATATATGAAACAGTCGTATCCAGATTGGGGTCTCAACTCGCAAGTAAGTTCTTTCTTCATTTTTAATTTTTTAGTCTTTTCAGTTTAAATAATTCTTAAATCAATAACTTTTACTCCGATAATATTAACAACTTTAAGATTTATTTACTTATTTAATTGTGTAACACTTTACCTCATAATTTCATATAAACATATCTACAAAATAAGGTCGGAAAGGAAAAACTGTCAGTTGTTTGAGCCACACAGTGAATCTTTTTTTTTTTTTAAATCGGTTGTCAATATTTCTTAAAGACCTAAGTATCTTACCTGTTGTATTAAAAAAAGTGGATATAAAGACTTTGTTGTAATTTCTTGTTTTTTTTACTTTAGTTAAGTTATTTTAAAAGTTTTCTCTTTGGAAATTACAATTAAATAACGTAAGGATTAGTTACATTAAAACTGTAGAAGTAAAATTAAACCACATTAGTGTGGTCGTCTTTGTGATAGATTTTAATGTCGTGGAATTTGATGTTATCAACATTGTAGTAATAGCTGTGATGGACTGGCCGATTGAAGGGGAAACCAAATGGAAGGTTGTCAACAAAACGACTGCCAGAGCCAATGCCGCATGAAATAACGGGATCGTAAGTAGAGTACTGGGGTACTTCAGGAGTGTGGAAGGGATAGACAATGAAGAAGAACTGGAATGGCATGCCACCCTTCTTACCCTTAGGTAACAAAATACGTTGAGGTACGCCACAGTGAGCTTCGTTTTGATTAAGTGGGAATTTGTAGTCACTGTTGGTAGCGTCCATAACTTTTTGGTAAAGTTCCAAGTAGGTGGTTCGATCGCTGACGTACCAGGTGAACTCATCAGAGTTGCGTTTCAAATGGTTAACACCGGCAGTTAAGTCAACAACGTAGTGATCTAATTCGAAGAAATTCATGTAGTTGTTTTCTAAATGAATCAAATGTCCATTTTCGTCGTACTTGGGACCAATGAATATCTTAACGATGGCCTTTTGGTTCTTGTCGGATGTAACGTCTAAAGTGTATTCGAAAGGCTTGTGATTCAAACGCAGCTGACGGGCTTTAATAACAAAGCTCTGGCCATGCACTTGTGAGTTGCGGCCAAACTGGAATAATGAATCGGCAGAGTTTTCAGTGGTGGGAACTTCAACATTGACGGCATTGCTAATGTCGGCATCGAAATATTCAAAATATGTAGTAAGTCCTTCGGGCAGATGAACACTATCGATTTTAACGCCAGGGAATACCAAATCTTGTGGCTTGTATTCTGGATAAGTTTCCATTAAACGCCAATAATATGACACAATGTCTTTGTAGATAGAGTAGAAGAGGGGATCACGCAATGATGTTTCGTCGTGCATTAGTACAGCGGGTAAGGTTTCACCATACTTGCCATAAGGACGTCCTTCGTTAACCAATTCACGATAAAGATGGTCCAAGCTACCATACTTTTTAAAGTTGACAGAGTCAGGGTTACCTTGAATAAGATTGCCCAATTTATTTACAGCTACCGAATATTCATCGTTAGTGGTGTCGACATAGTGAGCGATACGAGCAGCATAGTATTCAATATCCTTGGCATAGTCGTTGTTTTCATCATAGTAAAAGTTGTAGTGATTGTCACGGTCGGGGAAACTTACACCCTTGTAGTAATGTAAATTGCTAAAGTAACCATGTTCGTAGGGCTGGTAGATGTTAAAGTGGGGAATTTCACCCAAATCATTTGACAACCTTTCCAAGTAGTAACGCGATAACAATTGCCAATGCAAGTAAAGGTAAAATTCTCCGCGGCGATCCTTGTTCAGCTCGTGACCAACAGCTCCTTTGCTCCAGTGAGGATAATCTATGTTGTAATAATAATAGAAAGCATTGAAACCAATATCTTCAGTGAAGTAGGCTAAGTTGTGATCGTAGTTGACATCGCCATAAACGTTACTGTAGTTCGATTTGATAACAACATTGTGAATGTTATCCAATTTTTTAACATTATGGAAGCCGTGCATTCTGTACTTTTCAGCTAATTCCAGAGTGTCGACATCAAAGAAATGCCATGGATGAACTTCATAGATAGCGGGTAAAACAATTCCTCTCAAATCCTCACGATGAATGCTGGCTACGGTCAGGGCATATACAAACAATTGCTTGTTTACATGTATGCGAGCCCAGTAGACGGCATGGGAGAAGGAGCTCCAATCTTTGGCAAAATAGAATACACGTGTCAAGCCATGGGCATATTCAACGTGGCGGTCATATACTACTGAGAAGATCTCATCATCATGCAAAGGCTTGTGCTGCCACAGCTCGAAGAAGTCCTTAACCAATTCAATCTCATTATAATCGTTTAAATGCTCCCAAGGCTTGTAGTTAACATAGCTTTCATCGTATTTCTTTACAAACACATCATCCTGATAGACATGTTGCAAAATGTCCAACACAAACTTTTGTTTAAGCAAAAAATCTTTGTCCGCCACCTTCGACTCGATGTGTTTTGAGGAAGCCAGGGCACAAATTGCCAAAACAACTACCGCAACTACTGTAAACGACTTCATGTTGCGAAATCATACACAAACCTCCAAAGCATCCCATATTTATACTGTACATTTGTTAGAAGTTTTTCAGACATTCTTTTTTCTTATCTATTGTTGGCCAACAGATGTTTCACATTGTTGTCTGAGATCACACATGTTTATATTTATATACTAAAATACATACAGATAAACACCTTAAGATTTGCTTTCACCGACGTCTTATCGCTACAACAACATTCTGTACACGTTGTCATCCGATTGGTATTTTCGCTTCCACACTTTAGGGATGGCCAAGTGTCAAAAATATGTCGTATCAATATTTTTCGTTAAAAACAAAATACGAAAACGTAGCTAATTTAAAAAAGAAATTTTGTTTTTAGGGTTTTAAGTATATTTTTTAGAATTTTTTTAATCAAATCTATTAAAGAAATTTAGACTAATTTTATATTTACTCATAGCAAATTTTAAAACTTTCGGATGCAAAAACGAACAAGAGCAGAAGTCCTGGGGGCATATTACGGCATTCGATTCGATTTGAAGTTCTACTCGATCGATCGAGTTGTCAATGCTTTCAATATAGGAGTTCTAATAATAGTTTTTAAATTTCGATTCGAATCGAATGCCGTAATTTGCTCCCTGTTTTAAACGTTCCTATTGGATATTTTGTTTTGGTTTATGATCTCAATGAGAGACTTTGTGCACCGACATTTGCTCTTTGAAATATCGGTTAATAATAAAAAAATATAAAAAAACGATGCAATTGCCAATTATGGTAAGTTTTTCCTTTTTTTTTGTTTTACCGTATATTTCGATGCTGCGTTCGACACGGAAAAGGTATTTGTACAATACGTCTCAAATATTAGTAACAGACATTTTTATTTCGAATTGAGTGACATTAACGTGATTTAGTTAACGTTATACTCAAAATAATAATTGTTGTTGCTAAAGTGACTTTTTTGGACATGTAAACACAAAATATAAAATGCACTGTCGTTTTATCAATGCGCAGAGCACAATACAAATCAAATTAAAATGTATTTTATGCATTTAGTTCAAGTTGCAAATCAATCTCTATATTATAAGTTGAACGAAAAATGGAAGGAAGCTACAAGCATTGCAAGAAGATATACTTTTGTATCCCAGTTGCACTCGTTTTGTGCGATGGCCGACAGCTAACAACAGTTGGGAATGCATATTTAAAAAAAAAAATGATTTGCTGGTATTTAAACTTAAGTTAGTTTCTGTTCTTTTTAAACATATTTTGATTTTTTTTTTCTTAAAAATATTTGACAAAGTTTATAATTTTTCTTTTGCAAATACATATATAAAAAATCATTTTTAATCATTTCATGCAAGTTTAATTACGTAAAAATTTAAAAGAGTAAACGTAAAACGTATGATTGAACCAACTGTCTCATGCGACATGTAGCGTATGACAATGATTTAATTCAAACTTAAATTAAACTAAAACAAACTTTTGAGTAAAATGAACAACGTTATTAGAAAACATCAATGCATAACATTTACTAACAACTCTAGTTAAAATATTCCTTTAGCTCCCAATATGTTTGCTTAAACTTCTGTTCTTGTCGCATGCGAATGCCTTGGTTTTTGGTCACTATTTTAAACACAAACAATTGGCTAAAATCATACTTGGCACCAATTATGGTGTTAATTAAGAGCTATAAGTTCCGCATTTTGTCAAAATAAAATAATGTTTTTGCATATTTCTTTCACTTTGAATGCATACGAATGTCTCATTCGACATTCGAAGAATGTCATTATCCTTACAATCCTTATTGAAATAATAAACCATTTCAAAACCATTTCAATACGACCCTGGTCATGGTAAACGCGGAAATAGCAGACCAAAACACTGATGGCAAATCAATTAGAGAAGACATTTTAAATCTTTGTCTCAGAAATTTTTGAAAGCGCAAAAGACTGAGATGGTTAAAAACTATTCTGCATTC
Source organism: Melanophora roralis (assembly GCA_963583895.1). Taxonomy (NCBI): domain Eukaryota; kingdom Metazoa; phylum Arthropoda; class Insecta; order Diptera; family Rhinophoridae; genus Melanophora; species Melanophora roralis. The sequence continues at coordinate 352,957 of OY757187.1, forward strand.
GGCTAATAAACAATGCGTTTTTTAATGAATAGCAAGTTCTAATTAAAGGCAGCTTTTTTAAAGTTTTCAAATAACGAAAATGAAAATATTTTATGAAATTTAAACTTTTTTATTTGTCCTTTAATTATAAATATCGAAAGAGAATCTATTAAAGCTAACGCTGCGCTTAAGAATAAACTTTCACTATAAACTGCTTCATTTTGAAACTTTTTTGCAACCACTTACTAAAATTACTTAAAAGAAATGAGACTAAAAATGGCAAACTCTCGTTCGATTTTGATAATAGTTTAGTTACATATAAAAAACAAATAGTTTTAAAATCCAGATTGAAGAAAATTACCGATGTTTTGATACTTGAGTATCATTTGACCAAGCCTGCTATATACTCACTAACACGTACACATACACATGCATTTACATTTTGCATATTCTAGCAAAAACAAGAATACAATTAGAGCTTTATCACTGTTTTAAATACAATAAAAAAAGAAAATGTTAAATAGTTCATACTTAAAGGTCAGATAATAAAGCAGCAACAATAATCAAATTTAATTTTTAAAGAAATTCAAAGGTGATTGTTAATACTTAAATACTTTTTACACAAACATATGTTTGTATGTTTATATAAACAACTACAGAAATAAATATCGCTCATTTGCTCAAACAACGTCATAACTATAAAAATAAATTTTTGGAGTTAACGGTTCTGCTTTATTTAAAAAAAAATATTTCTATTTTTTACATTTAAAGAGCAACTGTGGTTATTCTTGACTCGATGATGCAAGCAAATCGAAAAATCATTTTTCTGAAAATGCGGTTTTTTTTAATTATAACATTGTTTAGCAAATAAATGACATGATTTACTTTATGCTGAGGATTTATATGTTTGTATAAAATGCAAAAAATAATTAAAGTTAAGGTTAATACAGAAAATTTGTGTATTATTCTTATGTATTTAATATATAAACTTTAAGAAGTTTTTAATTAAAAAGATTCATCATTTGCTACGTTACTCCTTTATATCTAATTTAGAAGTGGGTATAGAGTTCTCATGCTCCAAAATACATCGACGAAATCCCAAGGACCTGAATTGGGATTGGTTTTGCTTATACCAAATAAAGACAAACAGAAAAAGTTTCTAAATCAATATAAAAAATATCCCTGAGACAATCAACAAAATCGATTTACCATTGACCGATATATAATCGAAAACCGAAAATAACCCATTTTTTAGGATAAAGGTTGAATCAGACGTTACTTAACCGTAACGCCATAGCCGTACCTATTGAAAATCCAACTGAAATCCAATATAAACCCAATCGGAAACCAATCGCCTTTTCAATTGTTATGGCTATGACGTTACGGTTAAATCACGTCTGATTCAACCTTAAGATCCGTGCACTCCTGCCACAAAACTTAGCATGGATACTTTGATGATAGGAAGCTAAATTAGGTAAACATTTTTTCAGATAGGAGCAGGGGAAGAGGTATCCCCCCTACAATAGCACAAATTTTATGAAGAAATTCATGCGCTAAGTCTGAGAAACTATAACAGCTACGAAATAACTTGGGTAGAACAGAGGGCAGGGTTTATAAAAAGACCAATGTGAATTGTATATAAGATTCGGCAAGGCCGAATATAGCGCTTTTACTTGTTTTTTTTTTTGGAATTACAGAAATTATGCTCTGAGATGCTACTTTGGGTTTAGCGTACCCAATTTAGAAAGAATTGCTGGGGCATACGTATGTATGTATGTATGTATGTATGTATGTATGTATGTATGTATGTATGTATGTATGTATGTATGTATGTATGTATGTATGTATGTATGTATGTATGTATGTATGTATGTATGTATGTATGTATGTATGTATGTATGTATGTATGTATGTATGTATGTATGTATGTATGTATGTATGTATGTATGTATGTATGTATGTATGTATGTATGTATGTATGTATGTATGTATGTATGTATGTATGTATGTATGTATGTATGTATGTATGTATGTATGTATGTATGTATGTATGTATGTATGTGTGTATGTATGTATGTACTTATGCATGTATGTATGGACCACAGCGCACCATAACCCAAGGATTTCATTATTTTTCAACAGGACGACGACTGCAAACGTACTCTTTAGTTTTAAGGACAAACAGTTTATGTGATTAAATAGCCAGCGTAAGTAAACTGCTGTAGATTCTTTAGTAAAAAGAAGTGCTTTACAGTTGATCGATTAAGACGATCAAAACTGAGTAGATGCGGTGACGTACTTATATTTTGTTAATATTTCTATCTTTCATTCTTTTGTTGTCATATTGAATATCTAAATATCATTAAGAGAACTAATTACTAAAAGTTTTAAAAAATTTCCTTTTTTACAATTACAAGGCACTTAAATAACAAGTTTTCTATACACTCACTTCTGCGGGTATAGTGTAGAATATATGTATGTTTCATACATAACTATTACATATTGGCATAAAACATGTGGATGTTGCGGAAATGTTTTCGTTGGCAAAGGTGTGTTGTGTAGATGATGCGTTACAAATTGTGATATGTACTTACACGTAAGGTTCAAAAAATTACACCTCTACTTACACGTTTTGGTGCCAACAACAACTTTGAATTCAAACACAAGCAGACACAAGAAAATATTTACAGTGAAGAATAAAAAATTTGAAACGGGAGAACGATAAAATTTATTATGTTTTAACTTTTTCGAATTTATTTTTTAAAATTATTTCCTAAACGCATGTTTGTGCGCTTTTAAAAAAGCCACTCGGATGTGTTCGCCTTCATTTACGTAAATTTACAAAAATGTTAAATTAATGTCAAATATGTTTCAAATGCCAAATTACATTACATCCTCATTAAAATTCAAAATAAATGCAACTTTGATAAACAGAAAAAATCCACAAAAGTTGTATGACTGTTGTGGAAATGTTCAATGGGAGAAATCTGCTTACTAAGAGGCCAGCTCGCCATAGTTTTAGAGCATTGATAGGCAACTAATGCTATTACATTTGTTTTTGTATATGTGCAGTTTCAGATAATATTAATTCCATATTGTTGTTAGTGTAATTCAACAAACAAGCGACAATCATCCGCCTTGTTCGAAAGCTCATATAAAACTGAAAAAACTTCAAATGCTTTGTATCCGTGTAGTTAAGGCAAAAGGGGAAATTCGCGCGGCGTTGCAGAATGCCTATCCATGCTTAAGAGCATGTATGTAGACTTTTAGCTCTCTTTTTTTAGATACGCCACCTTCGCTGTAACCTTCGGTTGGGCAATAGGCTTTAAGCTCTAGTGATTTCCAAATATAAGCTTTGCCAAAAAACTTATAAAGCTACGAAAACTTGGGATGAGTACTAGAATTATATAACTCCAAACAAAAATGAAATTTTTCTAAATAAACATGAAATAACTCCCAACATTTCGATGAAATGAAATAACTCCAAGCAAAACTTCTTTGCGAGGTATTTTATTTTGAAGTTATTTTATTTTTTCATTCGAAGTTATCTATTTAGATATTGTCTACACATGATGGAAAATGACTAAAAGTATTAACTCCAACGAAAAATCAGTAATTTTTGTGTATTCACTGTTGTGAATGACTGACCAAACAAGTTTAAAATTTTGTTTACTTCAACTTTACTGCTTCTTTGTTTAAAAATAACTTCATGGTATACTCCTTACTCAGTTACTCTAAAAATATAAAAAATCAAGCCACCATAAATCAGAATACCAAATTTTCTCCAAATATCTTTGATATTGGGAACTGTATTTTTAACCCAAAAACAAACGGACATGCTTTAGTAGATGTCACAAGTGATTCTCAGTCGATCGGTATAATTGAAGGTGGGTATCAGGCTTTTAATTTTTTGTATTACAAACATATTCACACAGCCAAAATACACCTACCAACTTATGTCAGACATTTTATTATTTATCAAAATTTTATTTAAATGATTTATATTATATATTATTAACGTATTGAAAAACGCACATTTTTTTTTAAATATTTCGTTGCATTAAATACCTGAAATTTGGAGCTTCTGTGGATATATTTCCATAAAAACTTAATCATGTTTGCTTTTGACAAATAGCCAAAAACATTTAAAATAAACAAATATAAAATCTTTAGATACAAAATTATATTAATGCCTTCATGCAGTATGTGTGACTGGCGTCTTTCTTTTTAAATAACAATCGTAAATATTTTTGGGACACTTTTGATTACAAATTTTCAACTAGAACATCATTTCCTTCTGCTAGAGTTGTGCTCGTGAGTAATTAAAGATAAAAACGATACACTTTAACAGAAGCAAAAATGATTATTGACTTAAGAGCCTATAAAAATATATTTTTAGGGTTTTTTATTTAGGTTAAGTTTTCTTATATGCATTTTATTGTTTCTTACACCAAATCAGTAGACTTCAACCAAACCTGATGAATATTTTATGTCTTTATATAACATCAAGAATTAACTTGATGAGAATTACAATAAACAAACCAAAACATTCAAGAGTTTCTTCTACAAACCGACAAATAATTTTTCGTTATTAGATGTTTTGATTTTCTTTGAATTTGTTTAAAGTCTACTGGCGAGAAAACTATATATACAACTTGACATACAACAAACCCTTAAATGAACTAAGAGATAATGGATAAAGTCCCGAATAATATTTGGAAATGATAACAGCTTTATGCTCATTAGCCGAGTATTCACAGTTGTTATTCCAGCCGTAACTTGTCGTCTAAAGTGCACGGTTGTTCTAATAAGGACTTAGGCAAGGAAATTATCTAATAGTTGAGAGAATTATGTGGTAAAATGTTTGTCTTTTGTATAATATCAATGGCTTATTGCAGAAAGGGCACAAGTCAAGTTTTTTGTTACTCAACAGAGAAAAAAAAACTTCATAAAATTTTAAAAAATTTTGCATACAAAAATATTTTAATGCAATTTTGAATGAAAAGTGACTTTTATTTTTTATGTTCAATAAACAAATATTATGCAATTGGTTTTCCAGGTTAAATAAAAAACTTAACAATATTGAAATATAACAACTGAACGCCACAAAATTAATATTAAGAAGCTGGTAAATAATTATTAGCTGGTTTCTTGATTTATTAAATCATTAGGCCCAGTGTTTGCACTGCAGCTAAGAGAATATCTAAGGTTTTAACTGGCTCCAGTGACTGCGTGTGCAGGGTGTGTAAGCAAACGTTTAAAAATATTTAAACCATATGTCAACCAAAAATACATTTTTTTATGTACCTTGTGTATATATTATATACATTAATTAGTTCCCGTGGATCATAAAAGGAGCAAAGAGACACAAAGAACTTATGTTTTATTTATTAAATTATTTTCTCAGCTATTTTCTACTTTTAACAAGTGCCTATGGGATAAATCCTTACAGGCTTCCTACAAGCATTAAACACAACTACAACTGCAAAATACGACTACAGTACTGGGTTAGAGTTTAAAAGTAGATTGTGTTAAACAATACCAAAACCAATTGCAGAACTAATAATAAATAATACACGTTATACCTATTTATAATAATAAAATTCCTTTAAAAAAGTTACAATTACTAGAACTTTTTCTAAAAACAAAGATAAACTGAACAGCCTAAATACGTATGTATGTATGTGTGTTTACAAAATCAAAATGTAGTCACGGTGACATCTCCAACAAAAGAGAACATAAAATTTTGCATATTTTATAAAATACAATACAAAACAGGAAATCAGTAGGACATTTTAACTGCAATATTTTTATTACTTTTGTTTCCTATTTTGTTTCTATTTTTTCAATTTTTTAAGTCTTTTTCTTTTACGCCTTTTATGTTAGAAATTAAATTAAAAACCATAAGATATACATATTTGTTATTTTCTAAATGTTTTAGAAGATTGATAATGTTTGTTTTTTCTTGGTGGTTCCAATTGATGTTTCTTATGTTTGTGTTTTTAGTTTAAGTTTTCACGGCTCTATACTCACTACCACAAAATACATACATATAATGGCGCCGTTTACTTTGGCGACATATTTTCAATTTAATTCAACAAAGACTGTGAATAGGAAATGAATTAAGATGCCTGTCGTTTGCTCCTCTTTTGTACTCAAATAAACAGCAAACAACAATTTTATTGGGGAAAAAGCAAAACATAAACGGAAAAGAAAGAAAAAAAAACATGAAGGAAGGATGGAAACTTAAGTTACACAGCCAAGATTACCGCCTACATAATTTGTAGCTTAATACTTGGGCGGAATTTTTATCCGAAACTAAATTGACAAAAATATTATTACAAATCTTGAATTATATATATTTGTTTAAATTTATAAAATTTCGCAATTACATATTTTAAATACATATACTTAAATGCATATAAAACTGAATTTTATATTTACATATGTATAAACAAAACCGAATGCAAGTGTAACCCGCTAAGGATAAGGCTAATTTTTTAAATTTAGAAAAAAATAGTTTTAAAAAACTTTATATTTCCGGTTGGGAATTTTTGCAAATTATTTTTTTTATTTATCAAATAACATTTTCAATTTCATTGGCATCTGAGCTGGTTGTTGTCCAGATCAAGGTGTGTATGGATTTGTTAATTGATAAGTTTGGCAGTTGTCGAGCTGATTGAAGGAAAATTAAAAGATTTTGTTATATTTTTAAATTGGCCAGTAAGTCTCTTGTTATAATTTAGATGTGTGAATTCGAGTCTCCTGATAAGCTGTCAAAATTTGTGAAAAAAAATACAAATTTAAAAGTTGAAAGAAATTCTTCAAATTGAATTCATGAAGTGTGTGACCAAGAATAAATTCAACTGACACAATCCCTTAAAAATTAAATTAAATGGTGTATGGGGGTGCATTATTCTTAGCCATCACTTACTGCTATAAATATATTATTTGACTTGTATATTTCCAAATTTTTGGTTGATACATTTAGTTTTTTTTTTGTTATTGATGTAGTAGTAACATCAAAAACAAAAATTATTTTATTTTTACAAAAACAACTGAAATAAATCTGCAGAAACTCTTACAGTAACGCGAGTAGGGCGCGGTTGTATATTATCATCGACTAGCGAACTTAGATTTAGCCAATGGCATATACTTGCACGCAGTCAGAGCTTATAATTGATAGCGAGACCGCAAGGATTGCGAAAATAAAAGTGAACATTAGTAAAACCAAAGCACTTAAAGTGAATGCAAACACAGACAAAAAAAATGTCCATCCACAAGCAGCAGACCTTTTCTTAACTGGACTGGCGATTTAGCTGCAGATATCTTAGTTCGAATAAACAAAGTTTCACGATCTCTGTTTGGAATATGTCAAATTGCCTACTTAATTTCAACGTCAAATACACACTTTTGCGAAATGGGGATGCCTGAAGCACGTGATATGCACGCCCTCCAAGTATGTTTCAGGTGAGGCATAAGGCTTTTGATTAAAACCCCAAGATAACTGACGCAATGGAAGAGCAAAACACATTTAAAACGAAATAAAACAAGAAAACTATCAAAGCTTCAAGTGGAATGGAACGAAGTTAAATATCGAGCAGAAAATCGAAGGTATTAGAATAATCTCTTAAAGCTTTTTGTCATGTAATATCCCAGTGCAGCTGTTGTTTTAACCCAATTATTTAACCCAAGATACTGCATATAAAGAAAGAATTGTGAATAAAAATTTAACAAGTGAGTTTTTTGTAATTGGAATCGACGTTTTAATTATGGGCCTCTTTCCTCACAAAGTATTTTTCTCATAAAGTTGCGGACGTGTTCTGTTTCATCATTAATAAAAACCAATAAGAGTTTAGAGAAAATAAAAAGGGAGCTTTAAAACTGTCGATTTACCAATATTCGTTTACAAATTTAAAACGTAAAATATAACTTTTGTAATAATAAACAATTTTTAACGTTATTAAAGATTATTAACGCACATGTTTCACATAAAAAACAATTGATTTAATTAAAACATTTTCATTATATTTACAACTTTCAAATACTGATAACACAAACAAACAAACAGATCCGAAATATAGAAAGTCTTATCTACGAGCCAGTAAAGATTATCACAAAAGTAATAAAAAATATAAACAACAAATACAAAGAAAACAAATTTGCAGACATCGCCAAAATCAAAACAAATAAAAAAAAAACAAAAAACCTCAAAATACAAAAATAGTTCATTTGAATATATTCCACTTCTAAAAAATATAAATTTAATTAATTCTGTGGACTTTAAAAAAAAAAAACCACTTATTTGAAAAAAGTGAATTTTACAGAAGAGCAAAAAAATGGTGAAGTAAATTGGGGCTAAAATACATGTGAAGAGTAAATTTTTTTAATTTATTGCAGTACTTGAAACCCATGTTAAACGATTCAACAAGAATGCGCAAACCAGATATTAACTTGTGAGTAAAGGGTCGAAATTATGATGTGTATATTATAGGCCATTATCTTATATAATGCCATGATATACCTGCAAACAATTTTTAACGATTCCCAGCATACATTTTTTTGTTAAAAATGAATTGAACACAAAAATGTTTAATTAAATAAAAAAATATTAAAAAAAGAACTAACTTTTTGAGAAGATATCGCACATGTGTCAACGAGGGTGGAGGCCAACCGAATTCAATTACATATTTTCAAAACTTCAAGAATTACTTTAATACATTTGCGGTAATTCAAATGGCCTCAACTCTCGGTGACACATGTGCAACATCTTATCAAAAAGTAATTTGTTTTTCTTTTTTTAAGCAGTTTTCATAAGCCACACTGTACATTTCATATCTTTTTTTAAACTTATTGGTCTCTTAAAGGTATTTTTTGTAAGAAATTAACAACAAAGCGTTGTCAAAGTAAGAGCGGTGTAGGGTCTGGTATTTTAAACCATTGTACAAAAAAATGTTTATTTCTATCATATAGTTTTAAGTTTTTATTTCATTTTTATAATTTTTAATTTTGGGTTAGAATTTAAAATTTTGTTGACTAAACCCCTTATAAACCTAAAATAATAATTATGAATATTGGCCTTAATATTTTAAGTATATGTATTTTGAATAATGGTTTTGTATAAAAATTTCGTTTAAAAAGTGTATTTTAAGTGTAAAGTCTTCTTTCTTTATTTAAAAAACCTACATGAATATGACCCATTAATTTTAATTTTATGAATGATTAAAAACAAATATGTTTTCACTTAAAAATTTTAACAATTTAATCCATCACTTAATATGTATAAAAAAGTTATTTATTTTTATATGATTTTAGTCCAGCCAAGCAAAAATAGTTTCTCTTCACTTTTTGCACAAATATTAGTTTTACTTGGAAAAACAGTCACAGCAACAACTTTGCAAATGTGTGCAACATAAGCGATAAGAAGAAAAGATGCACAAAAGTTGCAAAACTTTTAATTTAACACAAAATAAATTTTATTGTTTTCATGCATTTTTTCCAATCTTTCTTTTTGTTGAAATAAGAAGTTTAAAAATTTGCAAGTAAAGACAACAACACCATGACTGGATTAGTGAAGCTAACAACGCACATTTGTTCGCTTCCCAAGCAAAAATTGCAAAAATTTAGTAAGAAAGAGCACAACATTTGTATAGGAGGTTTATGAACAAAATTTACTAATAATATTTGTATTCCGTAGAATAGTTAGAGGCATAAAGCTAGACCCAGATTCAAAATTTTTTTAAAAATGGAATAATTTTTGGGTCAGTAATAGGCTTAAATGCTTATCCTAAAAGGAGATTTGTATGGATCGATCATCACAAAAAAAGTGCCGAAAAAACTTATCGGTATTAAATTTGATCAAAATATCTTACAAATTGAGACCTGCTGATCAACCACCAGCCAGGCGGACGGACGGACCGACATGCTTCAATCGGCACAGGAAGTGGTTCTGAATTATTTTACATTTTGGTCCTTTTTTGTACTGTTTAGCATTTTTTGAGATTATGAGTACAGAAGTTGTGTTTTTTTTTTTCTTTTTTTTTTAAACTCGAAATTTAAGGACTAAACTAAATAACGGCATTCGGTAGAAATTATTTTCTATTTTCATAATTTGCAGTTTTCCAATTTACTTGCTTTTGAAAAAATTTTTTAAAACTTTTTCTTAGTATGTGATTAGAAGTTTAAAGAAATTTAGAGGAATAAATTAAAAATTTTGATTATTACTTCTATACTAATAATAACTGTATGATAGACTCGATATATAAAGACAGTTTTGAAACCATTGTTTTGCTCGAGATCAAAAGCTTACAAACATACATATAAAAAATAAGAGCCAGAAAATATATCTTAAAGTGTATTGACATTACATGCAACCTTCAAAAGCAAAAATAAATAATTAAAGAGAATCTAAATTTCTAAAATATTTCCATTCAATTATATTTGTTTGCAAAAAAATTAGGTTCAGCCAAAAAAACCCATTTTAAGGTCCTTAAACTTTTGACAATAACTTACACACAAAAAACTACAAAAAAAATTTTTCAAACAAATTCTTGTTCAAAATAATTTATTTTTTTAGTCAATTTATTTAATAGTCTCTAATAATATTTTTATTTGATTTTTAAATCAAACAAAATTTTCGCCTAGACAAATAAAATATTTAACCAGCTCAGCAAAATTTTTTAACAGAAACTAAAATTCTTGCAAATTTGTTTGTTTAAATTTACAACTTTCGTTGTAGGTCCTCAGCCAGACAAAATATTTACTGATTCTCTGAAATTTGTTACCAGCTTTAACTGTGTACCAGCTTTAACGATAACTGCTATTAATTGAAGAGAAAGTAAATCTTCATTAAAAGGTGCGCACAGGATGGCTTTGGTAAGAAGTTTAAAAAATTGTTGTTAATTGTTGTAAGTTTATTAAGCGCCAAATATTCTTTTTTTATTATAAATATTGAAATATAATAAAAATTAGATGTGCGGAATAAAGTTAACAAAAATTATTTCTCCTCCAATAAAAAGTTCGTCCAATTGTACAAATAATATTGGGTTAATAAGTTGCTTTGAAAAGTTGTTTTAGTTGTTGTTATTTTTTAATTATGAATTTCATATTTTGATTTGCTTTATTTTCATGTTTTGCTAAATAATCGCTTAATTGAATGTAAAAAGTTTAATAAGTTGATTTTCGGTGCTTGATCTTTTAAGGCTTGATTTCATTTATAATAAAAAAAAACAAAAATTAAGTTAGAACAAGCAAACAGTTCTTAGTATACATTTTTTTTATTGGTAATTAAAAATTCATTAAGACGATTTTATTTATACGTTTGAAAATATCTTTGGAGCACCTGTTATAAGCAGCAAATTTCAATTTATATTATAAAACGGGCTGGCTAAACTGGCATGCCACCTTTTAATTTGACTTGGAAAGGTAAATAAAAAAGTTCTTTTGTATCGTTATTTTTTAAATTAATTTTCGGATCTGCCAAATTTTTTCCCAAAAGGGTGGTAACTTTTTTTTGGGGGAAAAATTGTTTAATGCTGTTTGTCTTTAAATAAGTTTTTTTAAATTAAATGTGGTAAAATAAAATTAAAAAAAATTGTTGCCATTTTACAACGGTAAAGATATATGTATGTATATCAAAAATAAAAAAATTAGTTTAATGTCCGTATCGGCATTAGTAACTGTAGATATTTATGGGTTTACTTAATAGATTCTTACACTTTATATCTGCTTATTATGTTACAGTTTCTTAACCAAAATTAATTAGATTTTTATTGATTATATTTCATTTCACCGTATAGGAAAAAAAACTTTGCAGTTTAATCGCCATTAAAACTATAAATGTTGTTCCTTAAGCTGACACAAAAATTTCGTTTGAAAGGTGATATTATATAAACATGTGATGACTGAATACACAATTTTTTTAATTTTTCTTAAAGGAAAAGAAGAGTTCAAAAAATAAGCTCTAATCGTTAAGTCGTTTAATCGGAAAAATATTGTTCGAATTATTTTTATAAAGTCTACCCTTCTATCTTTTCAGCGTTTTGAATCATTCTTAACTTTATTTTGTTCCGAAAAAGATATTTTTTTATAGAAGTTTTCTGAATCGTTTTTATATTTAATCAAATAAAGTACTTTTTATTTTTGGAAGTGTTTTAAATATAAATTATTTAATGAATTTCTGTTTTAAAAATCTGAAACCAAATATTGTAACTAAATCAGATTTAATATTTGATTTTGCTAAATTAAAGATACCTAAAGCCATTTGATGACAAATTAATGTTAAAGACAAGATTAACACAACAACTACAACAACATATCTAATATTTGACAATTATTCCTAACAGCACTATAACACATTGTAGATTAAAAAGAAAACATTGAAGTAATAAATTATCCCTGGATTCCTTTTCTCAATAACCGTTTATCCAAATTTGAATGCATTTTACCATTTGCTTTCCAACGAAGAAAAAACAACGTTTTTCAAATTATTCCTTGTTATTTCTTAAAAATTTCATTTAATTTTCAAAACAAAGTGTTTAATTTATATATAAAACGAATTTCTACAAATTGACAATTTTTACACAATCTAGCAGATATTCTACACAAATATCTATGTTAACGCACATTAAATCATACAAACGTTTTAAGTGAACAAGTTTGTCTATTAAGTAAAGTAAACATTGTATGGAAGTACATGCGAGGTATCGTCTTTTAAGGTATCTTGTTGTTAAATTTAAGATGTATTTACTTTAAACAGAGTCCAAAAAATCTGTGTTTGCGTTTAGGATTAGTTGGAAGTAGTTTCCCGGTTAGAAATTTCAAGCATCACACAACTTCTAATGTAGAAGGTGAATAGAGTGCTAAGAATCCATAGTTCAGGTTACAAATAATCTCTGAAATTCTATTTTATTTATGCCGGCAAATCAGAATGTTGGCAGCCCCGGATTAAGAATCGGACGCCTCATTTTGAAATGGAATAAAAACCAGTTCGGGAAAAAAACAAATATTTTCACTAGAGTCTTTTTTCTAATCTTATTGTAATTCACATTGTTGACATTTTATTAAAAAATCGATTTTAATAGAACAAAAAAACGTTTAAAATAAATTTTACACTAAAGCATATAACATTTAAAACTATTTTGTTTTTGCTAAATGAAAATAATTTGATTAATTTTAAGCTGTAACTTAAATTTAGTGTCATTTAGATGACTATTATTTCATTGTAATTTTTTCTGTGTATAAATATTTGTTTTCCAATACATTGTTAATTGAGATTTACATTATGCTTCTTCTTATTTCTTTCTCTTTAAACATTCAAATCTAAATACAATATTGACAATTATGCTCTTTGTTTTAAAAAAGAAGATATGAGTTGAATTACTAATGGTGCCATTTGTACATTTTTTTTTAATTTTACTTTAATTTTTCCATATTTTCATTATATTTATTGAGGATTGCTTTAATAACAAAAACATAAGAAGTTTCTAGAAAAGTGAACATGGTTATGGTCAATACAAAACGGTTTAACCACAAAATATTGTATAAAAAATAAACAGCAAAAGTCCTTTTTATCCTTTCACAAACTACTACAGTTAAGAATTTGAAAGTAGCACAAAATTTTTTAATACAATTTTAAATGACTTTACTAAAATACTCTTACAAGTGGCCCCAACTGTACCTCCTTTTTAAAATCGATTATTTATTTAAAAACTAGATAATTTCATAAACGCAATTTAAAATATTAACTAAAACAAAGTACTAAAGGCGAAAGCATAACACATAATCAAAAGAAAGGTAAATTTGGGTAAATTTGGGTAACAATGGAAAAAGTACAAGTGCTTTTGTTCAATTGACTGTGTTTTAATGAAAATCGGGAGTCATAATCTCAATATATACAGGAGGGCTAATTAAAGCTGCTGCCAAAAAAATTTTTTGATGTGTCACACGTGTCACCGATGGTGAAGGCGATTTGGGTAATCCCATGTGTATTAAAGTAATTCATGAAGTTTTAGAAATTATTTAAATTAAAATACGAGTTAGGGCCTTTCTATGTTAAGTAACGATACATCCACATAGATGTAAATGCATGATCATTTCTTTTAAGCCTGAAACCATTTTAAAAATTGAAGTGTTTACCACTAAAATGTATGAATGTTGGCAAAATTCATGTCAACTGCCTAATTATTATACAGAAATCAAGTTAAAATTAAATAGAACTTAAGTCGGAAACAAGTTTTATTAAATCAAAAGACTACTTATACCCATAATTTTAACAAATTGATATCCTGTTGTGTATAGATATCTATCTGGTAAATTAATTTTCGAAATCTTTACGTGTTGGTATGCCTCACCTAACAAGGCTTCCGATATATTTTTGCCAGATAAATTTAAATTAATACTAGATACTTACACAAGCAGTTATTATTATTATTATTTTTTTTTTAAATACAGGCATGATAAAAGGTTACAACAAATCTATTAACCTACCAACAAATTTTAAGGCTTAAAAATCATTAATTAAAAACCATATCAAATATGTATTTTTGTCCACACTGTTATTTTTCTGAACCCAAATGAAAAAAAAGGTGGACAAATAACATTTAAGCACCTGGTATTTTTGCTAATTTGAGTTTAATAATGATTTAGTGCCTTTGTTTTTGTTTTAAGTTTTGGCGTTTCAAATGCTGTAAGAGAAGTCAACAAAAGTGCTGTGTAGATGGATACAAAAATACAAGTATTTTAAAGTAAAAACCCAAATTGTTATTTATGTCTGGATTTGTATTTATTAAATTTTATTATAATTTTATATTGAGTGTAGATATTCTGCCTTTATGTGTTATGTATATATGGACAAAAGCAATGACAAAATGATTCAAATAATTAAGATTGCTTATGTTGTACGAATAATATAAAATACACTTCTATATACAAACATGCATCTACCTACAGGCACAACATTGGGTTATGTAAAGTTTTATTTGTGGCCGAATTTCTTAAGGCCAAATTTAAGCCACGGTGGGCTTTAAAATAAATATATTAAAAGTTTTTCTTTTTAAAAGTTTACAATTATATATGAACATGTGAAAACTTTAATTTGATTTCAGTTCGGATTGCGATTTTGTGGTAAAAAAAATATAATAATCATCGTCATTAAAAGATGTAAATATGCATTCCAGCACGTTAAATAAAGGAGGGCGTATCTTACACTAAAAAAACAATAAACATTAAGATAAAAACTTTCGCTTAATAAATAAAAAAAAATTGTTTTTAAGCTTAAATAAACGTGGCTCAAGGCTTTCGCAATTTTTTTTTTTTTTTTGTTGTTTGTTATATGTTTTAACTCTTTATGGTGTTCTGAAAAATTCGCCTTTTTAGATTTCAGGTGGCGATATATGAGTTCAAAACTACGCCTAAAAAGATTACTTGTAGTGACTTTAGTGATTTTTACAGCCATATTAACTTAAGCGATTTAAATGGGCTCAATAAAAACGAATCCTTTTAATCAAATTATACACTTTATCAATATTTGTATTTTTGCAAAAACCTTAAAAAGAAAATATGCCTAAACAGCGATCATAACGAACACTTTTTTTGTCGGCAGAAACATATATAACAATGTAAAAATAGCGAAAAGTATTTAGGATTTTTTTAAATCTTGAAAGGAGCACTTTTTAACAGAGCAAAATTTGAATCTAATTCACTCAAAATCTCTTTGAGTTACGTTTAGGATAGAAAAAAGAAATATAAACAGTACTAGACAATTGCCAATAAAAAAGCGAACAACTAGATAAGCTTTAAAGGCTTCCCTTTTATATCAGCAAACATACATATACCTACTATATCTACATGAAAGAAGATTTGAGCGATAAGGTGGTGAATGTTTGCAATGTCTGAGATCCACGTTTTATTATGCTAACCGACTCAGGGTCATAAAAACTTATACCTTCTATAGCTGTGATCCAGCAAAACCTTTGCATACCAGGTAAGCTAGAGGATAGTATTGGATATGCAGAAATACTTTTTACTTTTTGGCCAAATAACTCGTTATTTTTGTTTGAGTTATTCCCAAATTCACGACCCCAATTTATAAATGTACTTACAAATATCAATCAAATAATTAATTACCAAATATTAACTTTAAATTTAAAAAAAAAACTTTTAAGAGTATTAAAAAAAATGTTGTAAAAAGCATTTTTCATAACCCTGTTTCTTGAAAATTTTATTAAATGTAATACCGAAGGGTCATAGTTCTGTTGTAGAGTCGTCATTACCTTGTAACATATGAAATAATGAGAGTCTTTTGCACAAATTCAAAAAAATTTAACTGGGAAGTTGTTGTTAAAATTAAAAAAAAATAAATATTTTTGAAACTTTTTTAATTAGGTGTGTTTATTTACAGAAAATTATCAATAATTTTTGATAATTATTACTAGCAAGTGTTCACGTACACAAAAAATTAGCAGCTAGAAAGCCGAAAAAGAGCGTAAAATGTTTAAAAACAAAAATGTTTCTGATAATTTCTGCTAGTAAAAATTTTACTACCAGAAATTATTCAAACATTCTTTCTGTCATTATGCTTGGAAAAAAAATTTAAGTTTTAAATTTTTACAGATTTACAATAACAAAATACATTTGCTTGCAAGTTTTGACTGTAAAAGTGTTCATTTACTTTTAAATATTTTTGAGAGCAATTTTGAAAATATTTATATTTTTACTCTCTCGTTGCTAGTAATTACTGGAAAGTTATTGATCACAACTATTTTCTATTCTAATTTAAAATAACTCTTACAAAAAATGTTAATATGTTGAATAAAATATTTAAGCAATTTATTTATAAAATTAAATAATTTTTTTTTTAATTTTAACTGAAATAAACTATGAACAATGTTATTTTTTATATTTTTAAATGAGTTTCCTTGTTTATAAATAAAATGTTTTTTTATTGTTAC
This sequence comes from Melanophora roralis, assembly GCA_963583895.1. Taxonomy (NCBI): domain Eukaryota; kingdom Metazoa; phylum Arthropoda; class Insecta; order Diptera; family Rhinophoridae; genus Melanophora; species Melanophora roralis. Next base: position 369,885 of record OY757187.1, read on the forward strand.
AGGTTTGGCAACATTGGCAAAAATATTGTATCTTAAAACATGCGTTAAAAATAAATGGGTTTGAAAATCTCCAACATTTTCATTTCAATATGATTCCCTTCGCCATCCCTTATTTTTTCCAGCACCCAGGAAATGGAATTCATTTGGAATATTATTGGCCACTGGAGAAGCAATAATTTTATTACAACCAAAACGTTTATATTTTTTATTAACTTTTTCATGAGAATAATTTCAACGTGAGTTTTATGTACAATTTTATTCTTCTTTTTTTCTTTTTTTTGTTCATTTAAGAAAACTGTTTGCCAGCCTTTGGTTTGTTTATTCTGTTTAATTTGCTTCTTTTTTCCTGTGTTTTTAAGTAAATCTTTTATTATTTAATGATTTTTAAGGATGCAGTCCGAACCGGCGAATGAATGTATCGTTAAATATGAAAAATTTTTTATTAAATAAGAATATAAAAAAAAATTCATCAATTTGTATGGGCCTTTCAAAAGCAACAAAAAACTTTATTTTCATTGTATGCACCATTTTGTTTGCCCTGCAGTGTAACTGTTGCCAAGTGTTTTAACCAAACAAAATTTTTGAAAATAAAAATTTCTTAAGTACAGAGTAATATATTTCCAACATCTGCAATATCGTTTGAAATTTAAACCACGATGAAACAACAAATTTCTAGAAAAATTAAGTTGTAATTGGTATTATTCAATTTAATACAGCAAATATTGGGTACAGAAATTTCCAATGTCAGAAATTTTTACATAATTGCTATTTGAAGAACATTATCACAAAGATCGTTAATTTGGTTTTTTTTGTAAAGCTGATATCGTGTTGGAGACATTTCGTGCGAAATGCTGTCAAATTCTTTATAGCAAAAATTAATACGAAATATTGTTGACATTATTATACAAAATTTGTACTTTGTTCATTATGTGAGAAACATGTGAAATGGAACTTGCAACATTAAATCAACACATATATTTTCGGGTGAAAAAGCTAAAGCTTAGCTTTTCCGCCCGAAAAGCTTAAAAATTATCGTAAATAAGACTTTTCTTTATTAAAAAATTAAACTAAAAAAATATGGCAAAAAGGTAAAAAGCATTGTACAAACACAAACAGTATAAAAACATAAGAAAAATCAATAAAAGCTTTTTTTGATTAATTTAAATTGTCTAAATTATATGTAAATATATTCCGCACACACATGAAATAAAGTGACAAAAAACATTAAACGCTTTAAAGAGCTGTTTTTTAACTAACACGCTTGTTATAAAATCTTTGAAAATTTTTAATACAAAGATCAAAGCAATTTAATCAACGAACCGATTAGTGTTAGGCCATATGGACTTTGTTTATACATACAATATAAATAATGTAGCATATTCTAAGGGGTTATATCAAAATGATTCTTGTCAAATTATTAAACGAAATAAGCAATGTTCCTCAATTTTTTCGCAAAATCGAACAGAGTACCAGCCTTAACCACAGAAAAATTATATCAGACATGAAACTGCTTTAACTTTTAATTTCAGTGAATATAGAACGTGTGTAATCGCTGCATGCAGCTTTTAAGACTGCAGGGATTTGACGGACAACCAAAGTATGATATGTTCATATCGATGGCAAAACTAAGCCAGACCACCACATGAAGAATCGTCATGAACATTAGGCTGACACAAAGAAAACAATTATTCAGCTATTTTTTGCTTTAAAACTAAACAATTTGTAGCTCCTTGCAGTATTCGGCCCCCTTTTAAAACCGATTCCGAGTAAGCTCCTAATTTCATTCAGAATTTATATAAAAACTACGAGTAGCGAGTTGAACCTTAAATTTAAAGATTTTTAAATTTATGCGTGTTTATTCCTGTTTGAACTAATTGCTTTTATGATAAATTTTTACAAAATTTGTGGCATAAGATAATCTACTAAATTTCTTTTTATTATGAAGCTATGAATATTTTTTAATTAATTGTAAAAAACTTAATTTGAAAAAGCAAGTTTTTCGACACTAGCCAAGTGGAAAAATTTTCGGATTAAACTATGGATTTTCATCATCAGTACTTCTTGATCGATAGTTGGTGTTTTGGAACTTAAATACTTACCCCACTGTTTTTTTAAATTTGCTTACAGCTTTTCTCCTTTTTTTTTTGGAAGCTTCATTTAAATTTTAATTTATTTGTAATAAAAATAATTTAATAATCGAAATTATGCAAAAAAAAAAAACTAAGCGAAAATTTTCATCTAAAGTTTGTTCGCATATTTTTTAAATTAGAAAAAAATTACTTCTAATTTTAAAAACAACACCAAATCAACCAACTCAGTCATTATAGCAGAATTCTCTACTAAAGAAAAATTGTTATTATTTCTAAAACTGGCACTCAAATGTTTTTAAATCAAAGCAAAAAGTCACAAAAACTAAGAAGCGTTCTACATACCTTTAATTGTGTTACCCACGAGAAAGCAAATTTAGAAATATACTGTCAAGTAGGTCCATCAATAATGAGAATTATTAGTTGCAAACTGTTAAGTGTAAATAATTGTAAATAATTTCAACAACAAAACTTTTTTATTTCCAGGAGCCAGTCTTATAGTCACGCTTTAAAACAATTCCTGGCGGCTGATTGACAAATGTTGTGAACAAAGTTCTTAAATTTTAACTACAACCATATTTACAAATACGTCAAACGCAAAAGTGATACAAACTGAGTAAAATCCACGTACCAGAATCTCGTGTTTGTTTTTTTTTTGTCGTGTTAATTAACAACATTTTAAGTAATAAAAGCAAAATATTATTTTTGAATGCGAAAATATAAGCTTGTACATATCGAGCCTTTGGTGCAATACCGTAGTAACTCAAAATTTGAATTTTTTGAGCTGGGTATGCAGAAATTATCTTTGGGGAAATATCTATCTAAAGAAAAAAAGATTATGATTCCACCTCTAACTGTTCAGATTCTACAGCTAAAAATATCTTTATTGCCTCCAGGTATTTCCAACAATATTTATTTGCAATAATGAAATATTTCCTTTATGACAAGAAATTTACTAACAGAAAGTAATTTACGAAAGAAGTATAAAGCAATATTTTTTTTTGCTACGTTTTAGACACAGAAACACAACTGCACAGTTTGATTTCTTTTTTACTTGTTCGTATTATTTCATATTACAACTTTGTTAGAAAAAAAAATTGTTAAAAGTTTAATTGCTATAACGATATATTTCGAATTAATTTTTAAGTTTGTCATAGGTTTTGTGACAATAACGATACATCATTGATAGGTTAAATATAAATAAATCTTTCATATTTTTAATAATTTTGGCCTTTTTTTATTTAAAAACATTCCTTTTTATTTAAAAACTTGTAAAAAAATAACTTTAGTAAACGAAAATACTATCAAAAAGATGGTTCAAAACTTCAAATGCATTTTTCTCAGTTCACGATTTTTTGAATTACTACGGTATTGCACCAAAGGCTCGATATGTATGTGTATGTATGTGAATATAAGCATACATTCATACATATGTATATGTATCTGTACATGTGTAAGTGTAAGGGCAGTGCCTGATTATAATTTCGTCTTTTGTGTTGATTTTATTATTTTTTATTTTTCACTGCTTACATGGACACCGGAGAGTTGTATTTGGTGCTTAATTTACAAAACACTGTGATTGTTCAGATTGTAGAGCGTAGAGCCAAAAAATATTAAATTATAGCACTTTGCTGATCAATATGCCATTCAAATAATTGCAAATTACTGTGGAGATCAAATTACAAAGATTTTTTTTAATTTATTGAATACTTTTTAAGGGACCTAGAAAACAATTCAAGGAATAATGAGTTTAAAATATTCAACAGTCGTATAATTAACATAGACAGTTTATTAAAATTATTTTTACAAAAATAACAATTTTTCAATATTTTCCCTAAAATTTAAATGTTTTGTTATTGCGGGTCAAATGTTTCTGAAATCGTTAAGAAGTAAAAAAGATTAATTAAATTTATTAAATATTTTTTTAGTGTTAGTCTTTTGGTTAGAATTGTATAATTTCTTCTCGAGCAATGCTAATACAGTCGAAGAAAAATTTTAAAAACTTTTCCATAGAGAACCATAATATATCAAGAAAATATAGTGGTTATCAATGATCATGACAATTTTTGCGTAATAATCTTTTAAAGGGATGATAAAAATTCACACACATACATATAAGATTTGAATGCATTAATGTGTATACACCCTTTAAACAATTTCTATTCAAAACGACACTTATTTAATAAAAAAGAAGTTTAAACTCATCAAATATGATATAATTTTCTGCTCTAAAGGGTTTCTCCATTCGGGAAAAAACGTTTCACTACTAATATACTTCCTATATGGGACTATTTAGTTACTTCCTTAAGGGTAGTAATTTAAAAAAATTTTAAAATGTGTTTTCAAAATATCTACTATGTAACCAGCTTTTTGTTTTGTATTGAACAATGTATCGTATTTGAATACTTTTAATATATTTAATTATAAAAACATTAGAAACTTTTTCAACTTTAAAATTTACAATGAATTCCAACATAAGGAAGGTAAAATTTTGAAAAATATGTAAAGTATTTTGTAAAATGTGTACTATTAACCAGAAGAGTAAAAAAAGTGACTTATTAGATACTTTTATCGAAAAATGAACTTCCAATGCATCCATGTAAAAAAAAAAATTTCAAACCCCCTTAAAAACAAAAATAATTTTAAACTTAGAAACCACAAAAGGCTTAAGTTTATGTATTAAAGTATTTCTGTATGTATGAACATGTGAATTTCTGTACAAATGCATATGCATGCACTGAAGTCATTCACAAGCATGAATATGCACCGAAACAAACATTTATTTGCATATGTATGTGTGTTCGTTTAGAAATGTATTTGTATATTTGCGTACACTTTTACATACTAATTTACGAATGTAAGAATACATGAAGGCAAGTATGTAAACATATTTAAACATACAAATGTTAGTATATCGAAGTTAACTGTTGAATGATATGTAAAGGTCTTATGCTTTGGTAATTCCATAGTAATGTTGTTATTTTAACATTTCCATATCAACAAGCCTTTTGAAAGTCACTTCTGAAATTGAAACCATTTGTGAAATAGAAGACAAAAAGCAATAAAGAGGAGAAAAACAAATGGGAAAAGCGAAGAAGCAAAACAACAACATATACCAAATAACAAAACAAAAGAACTCAGTATTTTTGCAAAAATTCCAAAGAATCAAAAATAAATCATTACCAACGCACAAGGTTAACAATATTTTGGTTTAAAAAGTACTTAAACTGCGCAATACCTTGAAACTTATTTGATTATACAATTAATATTACTTTTATTAAAATTAGGGTAATGAAGCCAAATTGCTTTAGACTGAAACATTCACTTTTTAAAAAATATATTTTTATATCGCAAAAATTAAAAAAGATCTTGCACTGGTTTCAGTGAAAGTGACTCCCCTAGTTTAATAAATTTTTAATACTAATTAAATTTAATATTTTAAAGCAATTCTTTTACTAAAACAAAAGCTTAAAACGCAATGTGATCGTAACAACTAACAACATGACATTTAAAGTATTTAGTGTGTAATTAGAGCCCTTAATAGTAAGAAGTTAATTAAATGTCATAAAGTAATCGCCCATTTAAGTCCCCGATTTTAAGCGAGCACGGTCAATTCTTACCTCCAATGTCATCGCCATGTTAAAATTATGGATTAAAAGGCTAATGATTCGGTTTCTTTGGGTATGTATGTATTAGAGGGTTGCAGTGACCAAGTTTCCAAATAACTTGTGAAACTTGTCGTAAAAGCTTTTACTTTGCAAACATTTGCACAAGCACATGATACCCCTACCACATATGTGCATACATGTATAAATAGTTAAAATTTTTGAATGGTGAGACCATATTATTATTGAATTTAGTTGGCCTTTTTTGGCTTTTAGTTTTATAAAATTAATGGAATTAAAAAACTATCAAAGATATCACTAACTTATGAATAATTAAAATTAACAAATTTTTCAATAATATTTTAATTTTTAATTTGTATAAGTCTCCCATAGGCCTTTGTTTTTTTCTCTATTACCTTTACATTAAGCTCTATCTATTGCTTATGGGTATATGTACCCAATAAGCACAAATTTTTTGTGAATTCCAATGTTGGAATTCCGGTGTGAATCCAAGCCTGAATTACATTTAAAATCCATCCTCTTTCCAGTCTGTTTGAAGTTTGTTAAAAAACAACAACAAATTTGTTTGAAGCATACGTTATTTATGGCACAGAGTTGATGGAAAATCATTGGCGGCGGTGAAGATGATGATTTTATAATTAAATTTTCAGATTCAAGTTCGGTTCAACTTGAATCACACCGTTATTCAAGGCTGGAATTACACTATAAAGGTACTGTTTTGTTCGACTGTAATTCAATGGTTAATTTTGCTGGATTCGCTATTGAATTCAACTGTGTTTCAACTGTAATTCAACACTGGAAATTGGAAATTGTGACTTGATTTCAAATGTAATTCCACTTGAATTTCAGCCAAAATGCTTATTGGGTATATTGAACTGTAAATACATACATAAATGCTCTTAATTAAAGTTCAATAGTGTGCAGCAGTGTGCTTTTGTACATACATACATACATGAAAAGTGAAACGCTATGGCAACGTTTAATCAAAAGCTTTCAAAATTTGTTTAGAATAAACAAATAAATAGAAAAAGCCAAATTGAATAAAATTTCCGTTCAAGTTTTTGAAGTATAATCAAGCAGACAATTAATTTGTTTTCAAATTTTAAAAATATTGTTTTTTTAAATTTGGAAAAAAAAATTAAAAGGATTTTATACGAAAAACAAATCTTTATAATTATCAAAACGAGAACGATTTATAACATTTATTCCTATATCCGCCGCATGTAAGTGTGACTTTCTTAACTTCAAAACAAGTTTGTAAATAAAATTTTATCGTTTTACTATAAATTTTGTTTTAAGTTAAATTAATAATTCATAGTCAAAAGCAAGATTTTGATAAAAAAAAACTGACTTTAAAAAATTTGATCCAAAAAAGTAATTGGGACGAGTTTAATTTCGCACGACGAAAGCATAAAACAATCTTATGCACAAACTCGTCAATAATTAAATGAATGGTTTTTTTTTTGGTGGAGAAGCTTATTAACCTGGTACTGACAGTTAACTATAAGATAAACCATTCATTACTAAAAAGACGTTTATATACTCAAATAAAGTTTAGCCATAATTAATCTAATCTGATTTAAAATAAATATTAAAACGCGCTTAACGAAACAAGTGCAAAACGATATACAATCGTTTAAGATATTTCGTTTTCCAGAGAAATTAGCAAAAAATACCAAGAAATTTATATATCAGTCGCGTAAGTGGTATTGAAATTAAAAAAAATTAATTCATATAATCGCACTTACATGTGTCCAAAGTGAAAGTCCTGTGAGTAAAATAATAAAATATTTAAAGTCAAATTAGGCTGCCTAAATTCATCAAATGAAAATCGAACTACATATTTATTTCAAGTTTTTTTTCTTAAATAACTTGAGTTTTTGGTAAATGCTTCTCATATTGGAAATTCTCCATTTGTTAGCAGCTTTGGAAATTTTGTTTTGTCTTTTTACAATATCGCTTACTAAAAGAAAAACACGCAAAACTTAGAATCATTTTTTTTTAGTAAAGTCCTTTTTAAGAAAAACAAGGTGCAACTTGAACGAAGTACAGCAGTTTATTATTCGTCTTAGAATAAAGTTTGTATTAATGCAAACAAAATCCTTGTGTTCTTTAAGGGTTTGACCTGGAACTGGAAAAGAAATAACTTGAATGAATTGTGAGTGTGCGAAATGTACACAAATATATTTTATTAAATAATTTTATTATGGTTCTAATTGTTTTCTTACTCTGACGTTTTTTATTTCATTGAGTGATTATTGCAAAAAAAAAAACTTCAAACAAACGGAAATCTTTAAAGTTTATAGCTTAAACTTCAATAAGACAAACACCATCAATAGCAACATCAAGTACTCCTTCACGTTTTTTATATCCGTCAAGTAGCAGAGGCAGCGTTGTTTGTGTTAAGGTTGCCGCTGCTACTTGTGCTGACGGTGTTGGTGGCATATTGTAGTATCTCTTACTGCTACCATTAACAGTCGTATCACTAACAAACTCATTGCTTTACAAACGTTGTCCTTTATCCAATGTAAGTATGTACTTTACACAAATAAACAGTGAAACCTCGTTGAACCTAAACTTGGCCAGTTGCAGAAAGTGAATCATTTTACCACCAAAAAAAAAAATATGTCATCACTTACAAAAAAGTAAGGAAGATCCTTTTGAAATTTAAAAATGCATATCTACAACGTTACGATGTGGGAATATATTTTTATGAAAATTTTTATTTTTTTTTTTTTGCTTAAAATATTCGAGTAATTGTTGTCTCAATATTATATTCATGTACCTTCACAAAACTTATTTTGGTAAATTAATTCAAAAGCTGCAAAACCGGGACTGAAATATAATATAAATTACATGTCAAGTTAAGTACATCATCTTGATGTTATTAGACCAGATTTTTTTAAGTTCATATTCTTTTTAAATTTTTTATTTTTAATTAATTGTCAAAAATAATTGTTATAACCAGGGACTGTAAATAATATATTAAATTATTTACGGGCTTTTAATGAAAAAAATCAAGCACAATAAAACATCGGAAAGTCAAGCAAAGTATACCATTTTGATGGTACTTAAACTTTGTTTTTGGAAAATCACGTGCTTTTTAAAATCTTGGTTTTTAAATTTTTGTCAAAATATAATAACTATTTTTAGAACTTAATTTTTTGTCATTAAATAAAGATAATTTTTGGATTTTTTATTATTTTTTTCGCAGAAATAACTGTTATATTTTTAATGAATATATAAATAAAAAAATAACAATTATTGTTATTATAACTGATTTTTATAAAAATGTAAAAATAATAATTTTATATCTGCCCCAAATATATAAATCCAAACAAATATAACGATTGTTGTTATTAAAACTGATTTTAATTAAAATTTACAAAACAATTATTTCTGCAAAAAAAAATGAAAAATAAAAAAATAATTACCATTTTACGACAAAAGTTATTATTATTACGGTGCCTGTTTAAAAATAAGAATAAAGGTATGGTTTTTCAATTATTGATCATACTAAAACATGAAAAGAATTCGCTTCTGTAAATTTTTGCCTTTTACACAATAATTTTTTTTTGGGCCGATATAGCCCAATGTAGCCTTATGAACCCTTCATATATATTACTCGCCAGATATATTCATTATACAATCGCCTTGCACGCTACTTGCATGCAAACAGAGCAAAGAACTTTAACTGCCCTAGTTTTAAAAAAAATATTTCGGTATAATTTCTTTATACCTCAGATTTTTCAAATTAAAATATTTAGAAAATTTTCTACAGAAAATTCCTTTGGTACTACGAAGTGCGATTGAAGCTTAATAATTTTGATTTTTAACGAAAAAGTTTGAGTATAATTATTTGGCTAAATAAGAGGTATATTGAGGTTACACTGCATTCTCTAAGTATGTATATATATTACCAAACATATCCATATATATGTATGTACCCACAAACATAATCTATATCAACACCATCGTCATCGTTAATGTCATCAATATCAAAGTTTCCAGGAAACAGCATCAACACACCATGGAAGATAATCGTATTTTATGGCTAAAGTGCACGATTGCCAATATGCTGGGTGTCTATGAATCAGAATACGTCAATGCTGCTATCTATGAAAATCTATACGATTTCAAGAGATTTTTAAATGAAAAATTCACCAAGAACGATGATATCAATAAAATGATTCTCTACGTCTGGCGTACTTTCTACGACAAACTGGTCGAGGAGGAGATTACCGTTTTAGAAGAGGGTGAGTTTAAGTGCATTGTTGATAAGAAGTGTGTAATTTAAGATTTTTTTTCTGCTTTCTTACGATGGTTTCTTTATTAAAAGGAATATCTAAAGCAAATCACTCACACACAAACAGATCTTTTTAATATTCTTCGATTTTATATTATACGACTGGTTTATAGGGAGAAAAATTTAATTGAATTTATAAGCAAATATTATATTAGAAATCCACTATATGTGTAAACATTTACATATTTATAGTGGCAAAAACACTTAAGTGCAGAAGTTTTATTTTTTAATCGAAACTACGTATGCAAAATGGATTTTCAAAACGGACCAACGCAAATAAAAGTATTTATTCTATTTTTAAACTATAGAACAGCAACAAAATTGTCAAAATATCCCAGTTTAATCTTCTTGAATAGGCGGCTCTTTATGTTATAGGTGACAAGGTAATAAGTTCTGTGCAACAGCAAAATAACCTTTTTCGAAAAGTCCTTTTAAATTACATTTGCTGGCATATATGTGTACAATAAGAGGGCAAGGAAATTGTTTTTGCGCAACATCTTTATTTTAAAAGTTTAAATTTTTATTTAAATTTTCAGTAAATACTGGACAACTAGTTACTTGATTGATTTTTGTAAGTGGGGGTTGTGAATTTTAAGACAGCTCAAACAAAACAATCAAAAAGTATTAAATATTTCTGCATATCCAATGTTACTTGCTAGCTTACTCGGTAATCGAAGGTTTTTCTCGAATTCAATTCGTAGCTTCTTTGGTTAATTTTCTCGTTTTTCTAAAAGTTGGCTTTCAAATATTTTTTGCTGTTTACTTTTGTACCAAGCATTAATAAAATATTTATTTTTTAGATGATAAAAAGCGTTTTCTTTAAAATTATTTCTTTTAATTTTAATTCGGGCATTATTTAAGTGCATTTTTTACAAATTCTGTTTAAATTCAGTTAACAGTTTTATTTCCACTCATTATACATAAAATAAATAAATTTTTTTTTATGAATAAATAAGTTTGCTTTCAAGTTATATTACAAAAAAGGAAAAAATCCCTCATGATCCTTAATGTATTTTTCCCATTAACTTATCAACGCCAAAATGTAACAAGAATTTGAAAGAACCTTTGACCCTAATTTTAAAAGATTTTCAAACTGATAACTTTTTTTAATTTAAATATTTCTGATTATTGCAGTTTTTCCTATAATATTAAAAAAAATTTTAATGTCAATCCTTGATATTAAATCATTTTTTCCACTTTTTAGAAACTTAAAGAAATAATTAAACTTAACTTTTTTCTGGTGCTGTAACTCATGGACAAAATTTGTTATTTTTTAAGTAACAAACTTTCATACATCTAAGAGACTGACTAACGCAGAAGTGAATTATGCTGTGAGAAGGGGTAAAAAGACAAACAAAAACAGAAGTTTAAAAACTTTTAAAACAAACATTGGGTTGACATTGATGCTTGAGCCACAACCAAAGGACAGCGTCATGTTTAACTTGTTTGTTCTTCCTTTTCTATTTTTGTTTTCGGAATAGTGATTTAACATTTGTTAAGGACTTTATCCTTTTTCAACTTTGGCTGGGGTTTTGTTTTCACTTCATGGCTTAATGGCTAAAGCAAATCTTAGAAATAATTTAAACCATAGAATTGCGTACCAACATGTCCATCAAAAATAAACACATTATCGCTTTGATCTGCCTATTTGGACTTTTTTTAATTGAAAATTACTAATTTAACTATGCAGTTCCTTTTAATAAAATAACTGGTCACATTAACATAAAAAAACTTGTCATTTTTGGTACCATTTTTTTAAATTTCTTTTTCTTTAAGTGCGTTTGTGACACCTTTGCTCACTTAATACTGTTGTATGAACAAAGGTTTTTGAACATTTTAATCAACTCCTAGTAAAACTGAAAACCACTACAATAAAAAAATTTAAATTTACGTTGTTTTTAAATATTAATTTTGTCTCATTTTGTAAAATAAGGCCTTGAATTCCACATATTCTTACACCAAAATCATGCTCATACATTCTTTTACAGTGACCCCAGAACCTCCAGCAGAACCGGAAAAGAAAGACAAGAAAACCAAAAAAGGAAAAGGCAAAGCTGTTGCAAAAGAGAAAGAGGCCAAAGTTAGTGCCAAAGGAGCAGCCGATAAAGAATCTAAAGGTAAACGTGTGTAGATATAAAGATGAAACTCGTAAAACATTTAGTTAATTTAGCCGGCAGTACATCAACAAAAACTAAGGGAGGAAAAGTATCTGAAACCAACGTAGATAGGCAAAAAGCAACAGATAATTTAACTAAGGGAGCTGTTGATACGGGCATAGATAGTCCTACTGAGGATGTGGCAAACGAAAGTGTTAAAAATTCCGCTTTGTCAGGTAATTTGCTAACTTTTGTAATATACTTTAATAATTATATACAATACTTAGTATGAACACGTACATAAGTATAAATATATGTGATTATATATACCCGTACATCATATGTACTAACATCTATCTAATGGCAACACTTTCTTTAAACTTTTTTTATATTCATTTAGCCAGCGATGAAGATGATGATGAAATTGGTAAATATTTTATTTCCAACAGCTAGATTTTGCAGTTTTAAAATAATAAAATACGAAAACAAACACAAAAGAGCAAAAATTAAGAAAAATAATTATGCTGAAGTAGGATTGTCATCGCCATCACTTGAAATTTTCATTTATATTTAAATTCATTTGATTTTTTCGTTTCAACTGTTTTCTTCTTCGCCTGATTTCTTTAAGATATGCGATTTGCAAAGGATAAAAAATGATTAATGTTCCAAGCAAATGACTTTTGTGTTTTTTTTTTTATATATTTTTGAGATTTTTTTAAATTGTAAAACTTTTATTTAGTTTTTTTTTTTTGTTGCTCATAAATATTTAAAAATCTCATTAAAGATATGGATAGAAATGAGCTTTATTCTTCTTAAAAGAAAACACCCAAATTAACCCTTTAAATACCGCACAACAATAAATATAACCTTTTTAAAGCAACTATTAAATTAAAGAAAAAAAAATACACAAACAATTATTAATTAGATTTTGTTTTGTTTAAGATACATAAAATTTTGCATATGCGGCTCTATTTATATCAAAATAGTTGCACCACAAGGATGAACGTTGCTCTGTCATTGTTTCACTCTTATCAAAAATTTATTTCTGCTGGAACAAACGCACACAAAGGACGACATCAAATAAAAAAAAATTATATAAAACTTACTTTACAAAAATCCATTAATTTGGAAAAGTTTTTCTATTAACGTTAGTCTTTCTTTTAATTTGTAACAACTCTTATGTAGTTGTGGATATTTATTGTTCTATTTTCTTACATACAATAAGTGTGAATGTGCATGTACAGAAGGACTAATCAAAAAGGCATGACAAGTTTGAATTACTTGCATTCTGAATATTTTGTTTTTGCAATAATTTAATTAAAAACTCTACGTTTTACTTATTTAAATATAAATTACTTTTTACTTAGTTTATATGTAGGTGCCCCAGTCAGGTAATTTCTTGTCTTACAACTCTAAAACAGCCTATTTGGCGCTCTTCACATTACCTTCCCTTTAGGATCTCATTTCTTAGTTCTTTACATCTAGTGGTTTGTGTCTTCTTAATAATACACTTTATATTCTAAATATTGTGGCTTACTTAAGTAATTTATTCATTAAATCAACCGTAAATTCGTTTTGTTTTAACATGTAAAAATATATTTAAAGGCTCCAAGAAGAGTGGCAAAGGAAGGCTTAAACGAAAGAAGAAAAAAACCTTGACAGTTCCATCTCCAGTCTATGTAGAAGTGAAGGTAAGTCCTATGTGTTAATAAATGTACAAACATACATATGTATGTACATATACAAGTATTTATGTGTGCAAATGTGTGAATATAATTTCTTTGCTAATTTGTATCGTAATTTTATTTAGAAGAAATATTCATGTCTTCAGTATTAGCAAACAACTTAGACTTGCCACCTTTTAAATACACCCTCAACTACCTAAAAGATAAATAAATCAACGACGGCCAAGTAGGTTTCTAGGGACCGAACACTTTTCCGAATTTTGTTAAAATAACACACGCAGTGAAAAAAACATACATACTTTTACGCATTACCCCGATCCACGCTTTTGTATAACGCAACGCCTAAGCACTTAATGAAAATTTATTGATAAATTTTTGAAATTTTTTGTTTTATCCAAACAATGTTTTTCTGTTTTTATTTTTTACGCTTTGCGTAATAACGCCCTTAAAAAAGAACTCATGTTGCATTTTTTAGAATAAAAACAGTAAAGATATCGTTAACTAACATCAAAAATTCATAAAGAACACTTTACATGAGTTCCTTACAAGAGAAGCAAAAACTAAATTAATTCGCATTAGCAAAACTTAAGAATCGACTTTAAAAGGATATGATCCTTTTTAGCAAAGTAAGGTTTTTTTGCTAATTACGCCATAACTATTTTTTATAATTAATGTTTTGCCGGTAACGGCTTTTGGAATTTAGCTGACGATTAGTACAAATTTCTAATGTTACTTTTTGTTTAAAAATATACTGAAAGCCTAAAAAGAGTCAAAATTTTCAACAAAAATATACTTGCATAAATATATTTTCGTTTTTGTTATATTTTTTTTTTTTGTAAAAATTATTTCAGTGAAGTTTATTTGAAAGAAAATTCCTTTTTTATTTAGATTTCATTTAAAAAAATTTCCTTAAAACACTTTTAATTCATCACTGGCCTTTCTTAAATCTGCTGTCTCTTTAACCCAGTGTATTTAATTTGCGGTGCAGCAATACTTAATCTTAATATAATTAATTGACTTTTAAAAAACCAGTAGTTATTTAAAACAGTTTAAAAGGATTTGCGTTTAATTTTGCAATCGGTAATAAATAAGAACACAATAGATTCATGTAAAATTGCAAGGTAAATTAAAATAAAATTTTTCATTCTTTTTAATTTCTATCTAAAATCCTTAACAATGTTTTTATTTATTTGTAAATAAAAAAATCTCTAACGAAATCGAAAAAAAATATATAAATAAAAATAGTTTTATTTTTTTTACCAAATGAAATACCCAAATCCCAAATCAACACCTTCTATGCGGTTATCCCCAATTTGAACAAACATACACACACATGGGGGAAACTACCAGCACATAAATACAAATTTAACAAAATCTCAAAGGTAAAAAAAACAAAAAATATATTGTAATGTATGTTTTATTCACACCTCGGTATACTTTTTTAATACAGTCTTGGGCAAAAATAGAGGTACACTTATAGAGTTACATATGTGTTTTCTTTTGCTACCAATTTTCAAAGTGATTAACAATTTACGGTGTGATTGAAAATACCAAAAATATTTTTTTAATTTTTAAGTCGATTACAAACAGAAAAAACCTACAAAAGTTTTCTGTTTTCGATTGCTATAAAAAAAAAATTTTGCTTTTTAAGATGCATTGCAGGTTTAAAATGAACAGTCCATTAATCGATTTTAGTTCAAAATCTTAAATGAATTTAAGTCGACCAGTACAATTGACTTAGCTTGAAATTATTAAAAAAATTATATTAAAATTTAAGTGGAAATAGCTCTTGCCAGTTATGCGACTATAAAATTTTATTTAACAACGAATACGATAACTTTATTTCTTACAAGAAATCAGTGGCCGTTATGAAAATTATTTCTTAAACTATTTTCTTTTATTTTTTAGCAAAATGTTATAAAATTTAAATTTTTCTTTTTTTTGGCAAAAATAATTGCAATTTAAAGATTTTTATGAAAGTTTATGTTAATAATAAAAATTATTTTAATAATAATAAAAATTGTAAGTTAATAAATGGTATAATATTGGTACCTTTTCTCACTGTAAATAATTAAATACTGAAAAAAATAACAATTTTTTAACATAATTTTTATATATGAAAGAAATTTTAATTATGTCTGCAAAAAAAAAACACTTTTTGCAAAAAAATAAATTTTAATTTAAATGCATTATTTGACTTTTCAGTGTTTTCTTGTGCCTGCTTTTTTCTTTCAAAACTAAAAAAAAAAAAATGTTATTTCCAGTTCCTGCAAAAAATTTTAAAAACATATTGAAAATTTTTAAAATATATTTACAAACAATTTACTTAATTAAAAAATTTTTTAAATGTTTTTAGATTTCATTTAGTTTTTTTTTCACAATTTTATTAAATATATTTTGTTTGTTGTTGGTTTAAGAATACATATCTATATGCATTTGATTGGTTCTTACACTAAATCATCAGTAGACTTTTCAGCAAATTCTTGAAAATATTTCTTATTATTATCTGTTTACACTTAATAATTTTAATTAATTTATTGAAACTTATAAAAACAAACCGAAAATATGTAATAATACATCAAAAAACCAACAAACCGTTCGGTCGGAAATTTTCTTGAAGTTCGCATTCGGGTTAGATTTAGTTTAAAAAACACACTTTATGTCGGGCTCTAGTAATAATAATATCTGCTCATATAAGCTTTTCAATATGAAGACAACTTTTATTTAGTTTTATATTCGTTTTAACAGAAAATAATTCCAACCTTTGTGAAGACTCCGATATTGCACTGCCACTTTGGGGAATTAAAATGTACACATTTTGAAAACAACATCAAGTACATCTATATTATGCGAAAAGAATTTAGCGGAATACGTAAGTATGAATTTATAATTTACGTCTTCGTTATTGTACCACCTTTTCAAAAACCGTAAATATGTATTTCTATTCGATTTTCATAGTTAAAATTTTATTTATGTACATATCGAGACTTTGACTCCAAAAAGAAATTTTTTATTTAAGTATGAATTTCATATTATTAATAATAAATATTTAAAAAAATTTTTGTTGGCGTAATGATCATTGTAAATATTAGACAGATTATTCAAGGTGGTAAATATATTTTAAGTTTATTGCTAAAGAACCCTTTTTCATACTTAAATCTAAAATTTTGACTTTAAGTTTCTTTTAAACAAAATCAATCAGTGGAGCTTTTGAGACTAACTGGTGTTATTGTGCCACGACCAAAGCTTTCATTTAAAAAAGATTTTTATACTTCAGACTTTTTTTAATAAATTTATTTTCGTGTATTTGGCAGCAATTTATTCAGATATTGACAAATGTTTTGCTGAGATGTCACAATATTTTATATTTGGAACAGTTCGCGGCCCATTACTAGACTCCATGAGGCTTGATTTGGATAAGGTAATATAATAAAAACCTGTTGAGTATTAATATTACTGTTGGCATCAAAAAATTTCGAAACAAAATACATAGTATTAAAAGAGTCGAAGTTACTTAAGTTTGTGGTTCATAATAACATAACATAATTCATAATACATAATACTGGCGGAATAAATCATAAGAGAAACCTTAATAACAACACATAATTAGGATCCATCTTTAAATTTACTAACACAGTACTAAGCCCTCACAATTTGTGTGTGTGTGTTGTTTTTTTTTTTTGCAATGTGACAAAGTGCTGAAATACTGTAATTAATTCCCTTGAAACTCTTATTGTAATTTAACCATTAGCAGTAGTAAGAACGTCAACAAAATCAACATTATTAAATATCTATCAAAATGACTTGAAGGCATTTCATTTTTCCACTTGAGAAAGCATTTCCCTCAGTCAAAACCAAAGCAAAATTAAAAGTTTTTTATTAAGGTTCTATGTACATATAGAGTAGAAATTACAACATTAATATTACGACGCCATTAAACTTTTTCATCGTGTACATTAACATGATGTTGTTTTTATTATTTTTCATTTAGCACTCATCGTCCTTAAACATAATGCTCATTCATCTGCCATGGTTTTAATCATTATTGTGCTAAAGGTTTACATTAACAGTTTTGCGGTTATAAACCCTTTTACCCACTTTTTGACTTTGACTTTGCTACTGCTAGTGCGACCGCTTTCATTATTTTACAGAATTTAAAAAGATAATAACAAAATAGTACTTTAACACACACATTAGGGCACACAAAAATGATAATCAGATTACAAAATCATCAGCGATAAAACAACATAAAATAGCATTTAAGAGTATGTTTTAAATTTGTTTGACTCCAAGTTAATTATTTCTATTTTTTTATGTAAAAAAAAAATATTCGAAATGTATTTACGTTTAAATTTAAAATACAAATTAAATTTATATAAATGAGAAACTTATGAATTTAGTCTCCATTTTCTTACAGATCTTTAAAAATGCTATTGAATATCAATTTCGAGAACCAAGACAAGTAGAAAGCAAAGAAATTGAAAATTCTAAAGCTGAAATAGCACCGAGTAAATCTCAAAATGCATCCGATTCTACAGAAGTAAGGGAAGCAGTGCCGGGTCTTCTCGATCTTTCTAGACCATCTGAATTTCGCTTAAAGGCTCTTAAGCAAAAAAAGTATGTAGACGATTTCATGTAAAGCATTTTCTTGGAAACTTTGTTATTTACATTTATTTGTTTTTTTTTTACGTATCACAAGTCTTAAGAATTTTTTCATGATTACCCTCTGTTCATATATATAATTTGGTTTTGTGTAATTTGCTTTTGCCCTTTTACTCGTTTGGTTTTTAAAATATTTCCCTTCTCTTGTTTTATCAGTATTTAACATCGTGGTTTAAACAGAGATATTCTACATACATAAGTACAAGTGCAAAAAAAAAGATTATTTGATAAAAAAAATTAAAAATATTGGGTTGTTTGTTGTATGGCAAATGGTTATAAGAAATTGAGCTTCTTTGAACTAAATAGAAAAATTTAATATTCATGCCGTGATTTTAAGGTTTGATTTAAAAAAAAAAAAAAAATGGATGGGTATGTATGTATGTTTGTATCTATGTGTATATGAACGCATGTATGTATTTTAAAAAATTAATTCCATTAATTTGATCCTCAAAACTGGAAGAATATTCACTACTTTTTGCTTTTACGTTTTTATCTACTCTACAATAAACATTTTAAAAAGAGCTAACTTGTTTTTTATACCCACTCAGAAATCCTTTTTTAGTCGATTAAAGCATTTTAAAAATATTTTTTTCTTTAGCATCAGATGGCATAAACGAATTTAAACCATTAATTACTCTTAATGTTTTGTCCCTTAAAATACTCTTCATTTCTCTGTAAAATCTTTTTTGCGTTAAGACTCAAAGATTTCAAAATCTTTTTAAATGCAAAAGCTTTAGAATAAAACAACACTGTATGAACTGCGTCCACATGTAGGAGTTTCCCCAACTATATTAACAACAAAAATTTATTGGGGTCTGCCCTTCCAAATGAGCATTTTCACTTCGTTTGTCATTTCCTTGTGTTGCTTTAAAAAAAATTTTAATTTCGTAATAGAAATGAATTTAAAAATTTTTTTATAAAGAAGAAAGTATGGACTTACTGGTCGACGGGGAACATTATTTAAAAATTTCCATAATTCGGTTAAAATTTAAAAAATGATGGGCACCAATGATAATTGAATAACTTTAACCTAAATAAATGCAGTCAACCTATCAAAAAACTGCGACGCCGAAGTTAGATCGTTATCTCAGAATCAATCATTCGCAGTTTAGTTTCTGGTCCACTGTTGCACAAACTGAAAACAATTTTGATCTTTACATTATTCTTTTGAAATTTCTTTTGTGAAAATAGAGTAAAACATAGAAAACAAATTTGTAATTAACTTTGTGTAATTTATCAAGGAGTTGCATATTTAGAAAAACACCAATGCTCAACTTTAATTTCATTAAAATTTTTTGGCGCAAATCGGCCTTAACCGATAATGGAGTTACATAATCATGCTTTATTGGCACAAAAAGATATTTTGAATAATTATGTGATTTAATTCAAATACTTTTAAAAATATCCCCACAATATCGTTACATAAAATTTAACAGAAATCCGTAAACTGTAGCGACGACCATGTGGTCCTAATTCAAAATTTTGCAGAATCTTGGCAGAAAACTAAAAAAATTTCCGAAATTTTTATTCAAAGTTTTACTTTAAATTTACGCCACTTATTGTTCACATTGTTTTGTTAAATTTTTTTCCTTTTTTTATTTTCGATTAAAACAAGTAAATTTTTTTATCGTATAAATTCGTTTTACTTATCAGCAGGAGCTTTTATTACTTTTAAATTTTTGCTTTTCTTTTAATTTATTTTTGAGTTTTTTTTTCTGGTTTTAATTTATCTCCCTTTGGGATAAATATTTTCATGTTCCTTTGTTAAATTGTTAGCCCTTTTCAACAGCTTTGCCTCACATTTCCCATATTTATTTGTTCGTGTGTGTGTAACTTTGTACATATTTTTATTTTTCTTTCTTTATGTCTGTCTGCTTGCCTGTCGGTTTCCGACAAATAAACCCTTTTTCACTGATTTAACAATAATTATTATTGGATTCTTTCATGAAAATGTTTAACAAAAAAATCACAATAAAAAACATCAAACCATTTATACAATAAAAGAAAAATGGAAAAATTAGCTGAGAAGCGAAAAACTGAAACTGAATCACATAAAAGAGAAGAATCCGATGTAGATACTTTTCAAAGAGGGGGAGGTGGAGGATACGAAAGTAGCAATCGTAGCAATGTTGAAGAGATTGGTGAAGATAATGAAGAAATGGATGCAGATAATACTTTAAATGACCACTCCTCAATGTCTTCCTCAGTTGAAGAATTAGGTAAGTCTTGAAATATATTTGAACAAATATTATTTACAAAGCGACACCAAATAAATATATCCGAATTTAAGGTTATAAAGTGTTGTTGTTTTATTATTTCCCTGCAAGTGTATGAACCCAAAGTCAAAAAATTTTAACTTTTGTGAAATTATGGTGTATCGTTGTAACATTGCATTTCAAAATGTTTTGGTTTTACAATGTAAAGCGATACAAAAAAAAGGGTTTTGAATTGGTCATAACTTGCTTGTAAAAATAGAAACAGACTTTATAATTAATATTAAATTTGGTTTTGCTGTTTCTCTTTTTTCCTAAAATCAGACAAACATCCTGAAGTCCAACTTACCATAAATGAGAGATGGGAAAAACTACTTAACGAAACGCATACAAAAGTGAAACGTCAACGCGAGGAAGCTGAAAATCAGTCTGTTAAACGCCCGCCTTACCAACAAGCCTTCTGTAATCAAATCGAAGAATTCGAACAAGAAATTGACTGGACCGTTAGTCACATTGCCTCTGCTTTTAATTTGCCAACATCATATGCAGCTCCCGGGCAAGAGCACATTGAATTCGAAGAGTCCAAGGTGCGAGTTCCAATAGATGTAAAAAAAGTCAATTTGATATCAACATATTCCCAAGACCAGTTAGAGGATGTTGTGGATGGCTGGATCAGGTTTATAAACAAGGAAATAAAATCTCTTAATGAAAAGGTAGTCGATTAATTTTATTTTAAATCTTAAAAAAAAAACAATAGCTTATTAAATTATATAATGCAATCACTTAAAGCCATTGGACGAATTTACACCAATGGCCGAGTACCGGTTATGGCATTTTCGCGAACTAGAACTAAACAATATGCTGGAACAATTGAAATCGGATTTCGTACTAATGGTTTTAGGTATCTAATGATTTTAATAAGACACAACTATTTTAAAATTACAAATTGTTACTAATCTCTGTGTTTCTTAAGATACACTTAAGTCGAAACAATCAAAAATTTTACAACGATGGTCAGAAATTCAGACGACAATAGAGGAAAAATTTCAAATGGCCAAAGAAAATGCTGACTATGTTGGTACCATTACTGATTATCTCGAAGTATGTATTTTAACATACACACACACACACACACACAAGCTTTGAAAAATGTTAACGTCTTTTTTCAGAAAATACGCTCGTATGAAAGCTTTAAAATGACTACGTTGCTCATACCAAATGTTATGGTGGGTTTGCGCCACATATGGACCATGTCTAGTTACTATTGCCACGATGATAAAATGCAGATTTTGTTGTGTCAAATTTCCAATGTCTTTACGGAGAAGGTTAAAAATATTGTACATTTTGAAAAAATATTTCGGTAAGTACTTTTAAAAAGAAAACTCTCTCCAAAAAAGGTGGAAAAAAAATGGGAAGACAAAAACTTATCAAAATATCAAACACTAAATCAAGAACATTCGCAGCTTAAAATCAATATTTCTTATAAGAATCTCTTTTAAGTTGTACCTATTTTTGATTTGGTTATCGATGAACAAATTTTCATACATCCATATCGTTGTTTTTTTAAATATAGAAATGCTCTAACTCGTACTTTTAAGGTGAAATTTTTTTGGCAAATTGTGATATATGAGCAGACCATCTATCAAAATAAACGAAAACCTTCGCTTTTAAAAAAAATACGAGTTAGGGCCTTTCTATATAAAGGTTACGATGTGTATATGTTGTTGTTAGGGATGTTTATTTACTTTAAATTTGTACAAGAACATTTGGTAAGCACTTATTGATAAGCACCACATCCTTTTTTAAATACACAAACACATTCACATATGTATGAGAATTATAATATATGTGTTCCATATGAACCAGAGACTGGCTTACTCAGAATAAGATTTATTCATGATTAAATCATGATACGAAAACCTATTCAGTTTTGTCATTTTGTTCAAACGTATCACATGACACAAACCAATGGATGATTTTAAATCATTTCATTCGAGCTGTTGTTGTTGGCATTTTGATTTTATTCAACGTTCAAAAAAATCAGCATAAATTCAATCGTATCAGCATCAGTGAGTGAAACTGAACAAAAAATCATAGCATTTAAGGGATGTTGTACTTAATGAGAATAACAGACAAAAAAATGGCGCCATGCTCATTGTTTAACGTTAGGTCACGTAGTCGTTTCTCTTTAACTTTGCCAGTCGTCTATAGCGAAGGCTTGCCATAGTTCTTGTCATATTTCTTGTTTGGCACTAAAGGTCTCAAAAACAGTGCTAAGTGTTAGAAAAAACTTTTCTTTTCGCTATAACTGTTTAAATAATTGCGTTAAATTTATCAAAAACTAAATTTTGATACTTTTAAACATTGAATGGATTAAGCGTTATGCATAATTACAATCAAGTTAATATTTTCTTAAACATTTATGCATAAAAAACAAAAAAAAATTTGGGTAAATTTCTAAAAAGCTGATGTAATGTGATTTAATTGTATTTCAAATATCTAGCGCTTTCTTTTTAAGCAATTTGTAATATCAGCTTATGACAACATTGATATAGCTTTGGCAAAAGTACAAAAAAACCAGGGTGCAAATTACGGCATTCGACTCGAATCGAAATTCTATTCGATCGACAGAGTTGTCAATGCTTTAAATATAGGAATTCTAATAAAAATTTTTAAAATTCGATTAGAATCAATTGCCGTAATTTGCCCCCAGATACACAATTTTAACAGAAAAAAATTCATTAATGTGCAGTGGACAAATGCAAGCGAAGTACATAATTTGTCCATTATATAGGGTTTTTAAAACATCTAATCATCCAATTTAAAGAAACGCAGTTTTCAGCTATTTAAGAGATTTTATAACAGCCAGAAATTTAAAATTTAAATAATTTTTGAAACCGCTAGTACCCGCATCCGTAAAAAACGCCCAGTACTGGAAATTTATAAAAGATCCTGAAACAATATACTTTAAGCTTTTAAAATAGTCAGCACTGTTCAGTTCTTTTAGGTTTATTTTAAACAGAGTAAAAAAATTTAGTTAATTTTTCTGTAAGCTTGTTATATCATTAGACTTGTAAACTTTTTATAAACACTGATTGCCAATATTGTTACAAAGGATCAGTTTTCTTGAATAAAAATTTCTTTGCAAACCTTTTACAATAGCTTTCACCATAAATTTACAAATTTAAGGCTTGTATTAACAAACTTATTAAAAGGTTAATTTTTATTTTATATAGCTTTGGTTTGTTTGTAAAATAAACAGAAAGCGTACACGTCGATGACTTTAAAAAATTTAACGCGAAAATTCATCATAAAATACGTAGAAACTTTAAAAGAGAATTAATAATAATTTAATAAAAAAATTCATTATGTAAATCTGGAAATAGTTAAAAAACAGTAAATAATTTCCCCTTTCTGAACTTACAGTTTTCAATTCAAAATGAGAAAAAAAATTATAACTACCTATTTTAGCTGTTATTTGTATAAAAAAGTATCCTAAAAAATTTACTAAATATATGTGTCGTTCAAAACTTATACGACGGCAACTCTGGTTCTTGCATAGTTTTGTTTACTCTGATTTATTCACTAGCAACCGTTTATTTGTTAAATTCAATCATGTGAGTAAAACTCACACAATGAATAAATTCACAATGAATAAATTCATGCTTTGACCAAACGAAGCTGATTTTATTCAAGGCAGATTTTTATTCAACTCATTCACATCACTTGAAATTTTAGCATCAGATTAAATCAAGAAAAAATGTGATTTTGCTATTCTCTGATATGAACTTATAGATATGCTGCTTTGGCTGGAAGGTTAAACAAATATTTCAAACGAAACTTATTTTCAAACGAAAAACACTTAAAATATTAAGAGTTTTATTACTAATTTGAAATGCTAACTGTAAAGTGGCAAAAGTACAAGCAATCACTGTGTTAACTCTTTCAAATTTTGATGATACTAATGGTCACCCAGTGGTCTAAATTAGACCGGCATTTTTGTGGTATTTTAAATTGTTAATTGTGGACTAGGACGGTGGTAAATTTACCGGAGCCTGTACAAATCCGATTTATGTTCAGAATAATTATATTGGCTATACCTATAATTTAACCGATTCCAATTTTTCGGCTGTAATAATCCGAATTTCTGGTTGCTTGCAGCCAAATTGCTATTTAGTATATTAAACTAAAAATCTTAATTTTCATTATTTCAAAATCTTTTTCATCGAAAATTTAGATTTTACCTACCTATTTTGCATGGTATACAAACCAATACCAAACCTGGAATTAAATTTTTATTTTGCTATCAGAGGCACGCAATTTGAATTATGTTTTTATATTTATGATATTAATTGGTTTAGAAATTACAAAAAGTACCTTTTTCCCTCTACTGATAAAATTAAAAAAAATTCAAAAACACACGCAGTGTTTTCGAGAGCTGTCGATCAAAGCTTGTATCATGTGTGTAGCTGTATTGGTTTAGGAGTACCAAAAGTACCAAAATATAATGTTTGCCAGTTTTTTTTTTCTACCCCTTAGGATCAAAAACTTAAAAAAATTTAAAAAACGTGTTTATTATTTTTCGAGAAGAATTTTGTACCCAAAAAGTAAACAAATTTAATGTTGGCCCTTTTAAAAATTTCAAAAAAGTGCCAAAAAAATACTTTGAATTCTTTGGCACCTGTCGAACTTAATTAAATTTTTTTTTTAATTTTAAATGGTTGAAAACAAGTCTATGAAAAGTTTTAAGACAAAATTTTAGCCTTTTATCCGCCCTTTTAACTTCTTAGGGTCAAATTTTTTAAATAAGCATCAACACATCTATATTTTGTTGAGATCTGTCGAATGTAATGCTATCAGAGTTCGCAATTTGAATTTTGTTCATATTTTTATTGGTTTCGAAACTACAAAGTGGACCTTAGCAGTATCAAAATAAAGTTCTCAATATGTTTTATCCATGAGGTCAAAGGTTCAAGAAAGTGTAAAATGCGTTTTTTTTTCAATTTTATTTCTATCGTGCGTAATTTAGGAGATATTTACAGATCGGGTTTTTCCTTTTTAGCCAATTTTACCCGCTTATGGTCCGAGCTTGTACGATGATAAATAAAACAGTCAGTCAGTCAATAACGTTCCTGAGGGGCTTCGGACACAAGGGGTTCAAGTGACTTTTTTATAATAATGTGAGGAAAAAGGTTTAAGTTATTTGATGCAATTTGGAATATTATTTCTTTTAAAAAAAGACTTTCTAAGATATATTTTAATCTAAAAAGATAAAAAAAGTTCAATCTTTAAAAAAAAAATGAATAACACTTTTTAAGGAACCACTTTTATGGTTTTTTGTGAAATTCTTTAATCGTCATATTTAGTTTCCAC
Organism: Melanophora roralis; assembly: GCA_963583895.1. Taxonomy (NCBI): domain Eukaryota; kingdom Metazoa; phylum Arthropoda; class Insecta; order Diptera; family Rhinophoridae; genus Melanophora; species Melanophora roralis. Next base: position 395,933 of record OY757187.1, read on the forward strand.
GACACAGTCGGGCTCATCTTATTCCAACCTTGGATTTTGAATCTTATGGGAATTTATTCCATTCTATTTAGAGATAGCTCTCTGATCCATTCATAATGATTTGATGGTAAAAGTACAACAACAAATATCTTGGGAGCTCTTGAATTTTATTAGTTTTGCGCTGTTTTTTTTAAAAAGTTGGGGTTAGCGTCGGCTTCACCAGTTTTTCGAGCTTTTTTGTTTATCTTAGTGGACTTTTTCGCTCATTCATGAGATCATCTTTGTATGTCAAATCAAGGGTCATCCTTGGGGAAGTGTAAGCAATGTATTTTTGGTTCCCGGTCTTGAAAAAAAAACATCCACAATTGTTTATGAAAAACATTTCTATTTGATTAGATTTAAATAATTTTTTCAGGCTACACACAATATAACGATAAACACAACAAATTTGCTTTGAAATCCAAAACCATTTTACCGTTTTTTTGTAAATTGAAGATATTTCTTTTGTCCGAAAAAAAAATTATTTAATATTCTCTGTTAAGTGTAAAAATATATTTAATGTTTTAAATTGTTTTCTATACAAGTGTAAAATTTGGTGAAACCCGCCAGAAAATTTTTTACACTGAATTAAGGTTCAATTATACGTGCCTTAACTTAACGCCATAACCATAACCGTTGCCACAAAAACCAAAACTCAATTGGTTTCTATGGTTATGGTCATGGTGTAATGGTAAGTCACCTATAATCAAATGCAGTGTTGCCAATAAGATTGGTTCGAACAGTTGCTTTCTGCGGAATGGTTATGTCACGTATAAATTAACCTTTATGAACTGAAAGAAAACTTCTAAAAAATTATTTTATATGAAATTGTCGCTATTTATTTGATATACATATACATATATTTACTTTCTTAATATGTGTAATAACAGATATTCTTCGAAATTTACTTATGAAACGGCAACAAATTGTGCCAACTTACTGAAATGTTGGAAAACCGCATATTTATTAGCTCGCAAACACATCGAGGAATCTGGAGCTGGGTCACGATGGGAATTTGACCGGAATGCTTTATTTAATGAAGTTGATCATATATCTCGCATAAGTCGGGATATTGCATCGATTGGACGAGTGTTTATACAATATGAAAATCTTTTTGGAAATCGTCTAAAAGGTCTAATTAATGATCCCTCTATAATCGACGACCTTATGCGAAAAGTGTACCGACTATTAGACGATATGTTGAGCAGTGTTGATTATGATATTTTTCGACCAGGCAATTGGGAAAATTGGGAACATACTTTAAACACGTTCAACAAACGCTTAGATGCGGTTGAGTCTGAGGCAAAATTGGTAATTGAGAAGAGTATCATAATGTTACGGTCCCCAGATTTGGGACTGTCATTGATTGAAGATATAAAACATTTGGATACTCGTCAAGCCCTTGCTGAATTTATTTCAACGAAACACGAAAATTTACTTCGTTTTTTTGTTACGGAAATTAATGCTGTTGAGTGCGAATACATGGTAAGATAATTTTAAAACTTTATTTTGATTAGAGCATTCGATTGCAATGGAAGTAGAGGAAATTTTTATTTGAATCTATAGCAAAAGGTACGAAAACTTTGAGGAAAACTTAGTTCCTAAAAAACGTTCCTAAATTTCAAAATTATTTGATAAAAACAGTAAAAAAGGTTGACAGCAGCTTAGAAATCGAATACTATGACGTTTATCAAACCTTAAAGACGCTTAATTATTACGATTGTGCCACATAAACTATGCATTAGGAAACCTTTTTCTGGGTTTACCTCTTGCAAATATTTGTTAATGCGAAAGTATTACACTCGCATATTTGACATGGATTAGTTATTGTCGGCATCCTTTTCCCGTGATTTTCATTGCCGACAGGTTTGAAAAGGCGCCAGATAACACAAAGGCCTATTATTTACATTTTTTTTTCGAGTAAATAATGTATTTCTTTTCTTTATAACGGAAAATCTTAAAATACAGAGTCAATTCAAAATACAAATTGACTACGAAACCCAAGACATCACATTTCAACATTTCGTTAACTTGTGTGGGATTGGTGTTATTGGACTTTTGGCAATTTTTTATGTAGATTTTATTTAAAGGTGTTTGTTTATCAATTAACAAAACTTCAAGCTATGATATGTCTAATAATGGTTTCGTTTGTGTTGTTAAAGGCTTAGAGAAGCCAGCCTTCCAAATTTTTTTATAATTCTTTTGTTTATTCTTAATTAAATGTGACCATGTTCTACCATAATATTATTGTAATTTTTTTCTAAAACTTATTTTCAGTCAAAAGAAATGTTATCCCTTAAAGGGTAAATTCTATGCCTCTAAATTGAAATAAAATTTTAAGTATTTTATTAATACATTTGTATTTGTCTCCTTGTCAGAACAATAAAAAAGCACCACCGATTGGTAAACATCAACCAGCTAAAATTGGCGCCATACAATGGACACGTTTGCTTAGCGCAAAATTGAAAATGTCAGTACTAGCTTTTAAACGGGTAAGTACCTAAATATGAGTCTACAGTATGTCAATAAACTATTTTGACAACAAAGAGAAAAAGCTTTGTTTTAAGGTTTTATTTTCAAGAATTAATTTTTATTAAAATTTTCTATTTATTTGTTATTTATTTAATAACTTAACAAAAGTAAATTGTTATGAAGTTATAAAGAAATTTGAGCGCTAGCTATTTAGGCCATCAGCTCAAATATAATTAAACAATTTTAACGAAACTGTGCTTGTAAATGATGTTTTTAAGGATTTTAAATAATATTTTAATATTTCTTTAAAATTTCATTAATATTTGGTTCAATATTTTGCCACTCCGTTCGTTGTTTTGTCTAAAATCAGCTTTCGATTTTGATAAACAATTTTAAAATAAAATAATATTGAAACTTTTCAAGCATATTTTAAATGGAGTGACGAAATATTTAATATTTAAAACTAAACTTGTGACAAAAAAATATATTTTTTTTCTAATTAGTTGTATGACAGGTATTATATTTTTATTATGTAATATTGTTTTTTTGGCCTCTAAGGCTTTGTATTACATATTGTAATGAATAAATGAAATGAAATGAAAAGCTTGAAATAAGAAAACTATTAATTATTTAAAAAAGGTCCAAAAACTAAAAAAAATACTCAATTTATTTATTAACTAAGTCGGCAATATGCATATCATTGGTTCCTATACCAAATCACCAGTAGGCTTTAACCAAATTCTGCTTAAATTTTATTTATTTAATTATTTATGTATTTTTTTTTAATTTTTTGCTGTATGATACTTTAATAAAAAGTAAATTTTTTTTTGTCAAAAACTTTTAAAAAATAAAATATTTAAACTAAATAATTTTATATGTTTTTTGGTCAAAAACTTAAATTCCATTTTATTATATTTGGCAATTTTTTTTATTGTTTACAATTGGTAATTTTTCTTGCCACTTGTGGAGATTTTCGAGAAGTAGTGCTGGTTCCTGAGCTTGTTTTCTGCTGTGGTTGGATTTTTATTTGTTTTTTTTTTTGCCTTGAGCTGGGCATTCATTCATTCGTTCATTCATTTATTGTAAATATTGCCGACGTTTCTACTTCGCGAGTTGTAATTGTAATAGTATTGTTATATAATCCTTTTTGTATTGGTTTTATATTTGAAATTTGTATTTTGTTGTTATAGTTAACACATTGAACTCATGTATGAACGAACAGTTACAAAAGCCTTCCATCAATTTATGCATATATGCACACACGTGTGTATATTAGGGCAGTCCATATCTTTAAGTAAAAATTAGGTACCGTGAAATAACTCCCAAATGAAATAACTCCCAATGAAAAAATGAAATAACTCCCAATTTTTTTCCATACAAATTGGGAGTTATTTCATAATGAAATAACTCCCAATGCGTTGGGAGTTATTTCATTATTTTTCATTGGGAGTTATTTCGTAATGAAATAACTCCCAAATGAAATAACCCCCAATGAAATTTTGTTGGGAGTTATTTCATTTTTTCAAAGTGTTGGGAGTTATTTCATTTTTTTTGGGAGTTATTTCATTTTCTATCATTGGGAGTTATTTCATTTTTATTGGGAGTTATTTCATTTTTATTGGGAGCTATTTAATTTTTGTTGGGAGTTATTTTATTTTTATTGGGAGTTATTCCATTTTACTAAAAGCAAGTGTATATACCAGAGCATTTAAAAAAATTTAATCACGCTAGTATAAAAGGTGACATTTATTTAAAAGTTTTGGGGTTTTAAAACCGTGGGTATATAGCCGGCCTTCGGCCGGGCGCAAGGAAAAAGACTCTAGTGGATTCGATCCGCCGGCTTCGCAGTAGCCTTCGGCCGGGGAATATACTTTACACTGTAGTGCATCGGAAGTATTTGCAGCTTCATAACTAAAGTGTCATAAAATTCATGTTTTATTTGGCGAAGCTTTATATGGAAAGCAGTAGAGCTTAAAGTCCATTGCCCGGCCGAAGGCTACTGCGAAGCCGGCGGTTCGAATGCACTGGAGTTTTTTTTCCTTGCGCCCGGCCGAAGGCCGGCTATCTAAATAACTCCTTTTTATTAAAAAAATTATTTAACCAAAAAGGTGATTAAAGTCCACGCGCCTGTCCTAAAGCTGTAACGAAGCTGGCGGTTTGATCCACGAGAGTTTACTTATCCTGCGTTCAGACGGAGGCCGCCAGTCATTTGGTTTGTTTGTTTAGAAAATAATTTTACGTTAGTGATATCTAATTTATGGATACAAAAGGATTTCGCATTATATATATGTATTTTAATTGGGAGTTATTTCGTTTTCGTTGGGAGTTATTTCATTTTTGTTGGGGGTTATTTCATTATTGTTGGGAGTTATTTCATTTCCGTTGGGACTTATTTCATAAAACAAGTATTTTATTGTAATTGGGGGTTATTTCATTTTTGTTCGGAGTTATTTCATTTGGGAGTTATTTCACTTTTTTGTGACTTTTATGAAATAACTCCCAAACATTGGGAGTTATTTCATTTTTACCGTTGGAAGTTATTTCATTTTTTTCGATTGGGAGTTATTTCATTTTCGTTGGGAGTTATTTCATTTGGGAGTTATTTAATTTTTTCCATTGGGAGTTATTTCATTTGGGAATTATTTCACGGTACCTAAAAATTACAATAAGTACTTTTGCCACTTTGTAACTTCTGTGTAATTAAAGATAGAAACTTAATTCAAATTGCGTTTGAAAGTTCTCAAAAAAATTAATATAAAATATTGGAACTTTTTTGAAATATTTTAAGGGTTCAAGACGTACATATATATACTCTTATACCCTAGAAATCTGAAATTTATTGACGCAGATTTAGCCGGTACAATACGTACTCATGTGAAAGTGTTTATGCCAGCAAACACTTCTTTCTAATTAATGTAATCTTTATGGTAATAGTTTAAGAAATAAAAGCACAAAACGTCACCTTTACTTAATAAATTTCTAAAACTGCGCTTACGAAGTAGCGGGCTACGTGCTAGCATAAAATAAACGATAAAAAGGTTTGAAAAGTTCAGTTGGAAAACAGGTTTAGATTTTTTAAGATAACGTCTTCCAACTTTCAATTACGCCTTTTTTTTGTCGTTTTCTTAGAAATATATAAGCGTTGAGCACTGAATTCTGATCCACGTAAGGCATTGAAATTTTTATACTACACTGCTACTATTAACTACAATAAAAAAAAACAAGTAAGAACTTATCTTCCCAAAATTTTAATTGTACCGCAAATACTAAAATATTAAAATATTTTATCTGGGTTTTAAAGTCGATAGTTATTCTACTTTTTGAAATAGAAACATTTAGAAAATTTTAACGTTTGTATGTATGTTGTATGTCCTATCGAACTAAACTTTTCCAAATTGTAGGCATTATTGTACCACAACTTTTTGTTAAATAGTTTAAGGTTGATCACTGTTATAGTTTCTCAGATTAAGCAAATGAAATATTTCATTAAATTTATACAATTGTAAGAAAGATACCACTTTACCTGCTCCTATCGGAAAAAAATCCCAATTTAGGTCTCTATCTTCAAAGTATCCGTCTCAAGTTTTGTGGATAGAGTGGTTGTATTTACTAAGATATATATATGGATATAAGCGCGGATTTTGTCCTAAAAAAATGGGTAATTTTAGGTTTTGATTTTGCTAATTTCAAATAGCGATTGTGTCAGCGATGTTTTCGATTGTTTTTGTGCAACTTTATTTAGTTCCGAAAACTTTATTTTAACAGACACACAGACGGACAGGCCGTAATGGCTATATCGACTTCCCTATCTATAATGATCCAAAATATATATACTTTATGGGGCCGGAAATGGCTAACAAAGGAATAACAGAATGACTATGTGAAAAGTATAACTAGTGGGTGCCCGGGTGTACAAATTAAATTTAAAGTTTTTGGGCGCCCTAATGTACATACTTACATACACATATGTTTGGATAAGTTAGTGGTTTCAACAAATACTGCTTCACAAAAATCATTTTTTAATTGAAACTGCAATTTTATTTATTTATTTTTTTTTTCTTTAACTTTATGCAACAAAAGAAAATTGTGTCGGTATTATTGCAAAATACATATATTCACTAAATGAAGAAATTTGTTGTTTGTCTGTTGGCCACTTGTTTACCAAAGTAACAATTTAATTTAGACCAATTATTTTAGCACTCTCTCTCAAAGCTAGGATATATGTATGTATGCACTTGCATACAGATGTGTATATACATACATACATACACTAACACATTTGCACATTTAACAATTTTACTCGGTCCAATTCGGACGAGCTTGTAGCGTGTTTTTATTTGGCTGCAAGAGTTATATAAAAACGGTTTGATCAAAAAAAAAAAAAAGTCATAAAGTTATAAATATCACATTATTGGATGATTAAAACATCTAATTTGATCCACGTTTTTGCTGCAAATATGCATTTAAATGTCAAATGTGAAAATGAAAAACTTAGATGCTATTCACACACACAGTTAGATAGGACAGTACCAAAAATACAGATCGCCGTTGTAAATTTAAATTAAACTTTTTTCTCAAAATGGAAATGGTGTAAAACAAGGGAAATCTCAATTTAGTTTTTTAACAGGGACAAAAATTTGTATCAAAAGAACAGAAAAATTTACTGACGACAATATGCACTACAAACATACATACATACATATGGATTTAAATGCACCTTAGACGATGGTAAAGGGGTTTTAAGGTTTGGGAAGCCACTTTTCCAAAATTTTTTAATTTTCTTTCGTCCTTCCTTTATTTTGTTTTATAACAAATTTTTCGTTCATAAAACATTTAACAAGCACAAAACTAAACCAAATAGTAGAAAACATTTTTTTTTGAGTTTATTTTTAGTCGCAAAGAATTTATTTAATAAATTTGTTTTTTTAACAAAAAGTTATTTTTATGTAAATTTTACTACTTTACATTTAATGACCTCTAATTTCTTTTGCAGATGGAAAATGAGCCAAATCTAAAAAACAGTTATTTAAAACGAAGTGCTTTTAAATCTTATTTTGAATTAGTAAACAAAATGTTTACTTATGAAAACAGCCTCTTTGAAAGATATTGTTCTCAGGCAACGTATATGGTCAACGTGGTGATGAGAAAGAATATCTTAACAATACAAATATGCAACAAGGACACATGTAACACATTTGCATACACATATAAGTTTATTTACATATTTATGCTAAAGAGTTATATTTTACAGTGACTTACATATCGGATTCTTTGGAAACTATTAAATTAAAAAAAGATAAGTCTTTGGAAGTCAACGGGACAATTGATCAATTTTCTCATTCAGCTCCAATGGGTTTTATACGGAAAATAACTAAGTTTACTGTTATCGCAACAATGATTCAATGGTTTGTCGGTCGCAAAACTTCCGCCGATGCGCATATTCAAAAAGCAATGCAATTTCTTAAGCTGATGAAGTCTGAAAAATCAAAATCCAACGATAAAACCAAATTTTGTATCAAACAATGCGAATGTAAGTTCTCGTGTCGAGTCTTTGTTGCAAGAGAGTCACAACCAGTGTTGCTGACTTCTGTATAATTATCCAAACAATATACAGTTTTGAAATTGTTGGATATGTTTTGAATCGATTTTTTTTTTAAATAGTTTTTGTGAAATTTTATGCATTTTTGCATATGATTGTAACGCCCAAAAATAAGGTTCGGAGACCGATCTACATCGAATCATTCCCTGGGTCGACTTAGACATGTCCGTCCGTCCGTCCTACCATCTGGGTGTCCATATATTTCTGCAATCAAATTAAAGGTTGCAATTTTGAATATATTTTAGTGTAATTTTGTACTGATAAATTAATGGCACTGCTACAAAGCTTATTGTTTGTCCATTTTTTGACACACATAGCCCCCATACAAGTGTTTTCCCGAAATAAGCTGTTTTGGCTATAATTGACTCGAATTTTATTTTGTTTTAACAAAATGTTGGCCACGTGTTTATCTTTTTGCCGCGAGCTATAATACTGAATACAAATATTATCAGTTTTTTTATTCAAAGAGGTGTTGGGTATAATATGGTCGAGCTTGACCGACTATAACTTTCTTACTTGTTTTAAAGTTGTTACAAATTGCCCTTTTCTTATTTGACCAGCTTCTAATGTTACTGTTAAAAGGATAATAAGTTAACAAATAATAAGAAACCGCTTTAAGGAATAGATAGTAATCTGTCACATTGCGCCAGTAAAAAAACAACATTTGTAGAGTTAAAAAAAAATTATTTTAATATTTAAAAATTAATAAACTGGACAGTTCCATTGTGACTAAATTACTTATGTGCTATTTATGTATTTTGTTATTGTAAACAAAAACGAAATACACTTATTCGTCCCAAGACGATCACTACTCGGTTTCCAAAAACAGCAGATTGCACATTTTGTAAAACGTTAAAAGCTAAAAATTTGGTCTTTAAAAAAATTTATAATATCCAAGATGGGAAATCTTTACACGCTTAACCTGCAGGTTAACGGGTGTCCTATTCAAAAATTTTTGGTGCACAATTTTATAAACCTTATACTGATAATCTAAAAAAACTATTATTATTAAAAGCTTTAAAGTATTTTTCCTTTAAAGATTTTTTTCTGTAAAACATTCCAGAGAACGCTTAATATTATTTATAATTGTTCGGTTTTAGTTTGTTAGTTGCGCTACTTTTAAAATTGCATTTAATTTCCTCAAAAAAATTAAAATTTCAAAATTATTCAATATCTAATGATTTGAAACTATTACTTAATTACTGTTGTTACAGTTGCAAACAAATGTCTCATTTTCTCAAATATGATTTGATTAACTTTCTGAAAAATAAGAAAATTTTTTTGGGATTTGCCCGGCCTCACGTGAAGTTTCTTTTGGAAATTTTGCAGCTAGGACTATGTAAAAATGATCTACATATTTGGTAGCACTGGTCATAGCTTAAAATCGAAATTTTTGTTTTTTTGTTTAAAAAAATTTTAAAGTTCTTTAATATTTTTGCCCGGGATATACTAAGGTCTTGTAAACTCTTATTTCTGGTTTAGTGAAAAAAAAAATCATTTGCGGTGTATGTATATTTCAAGTAGCGATAAATTGAAAATATTGCTTTTTGATGATTTATTAAAGAAATAATTAATCTCTTTAAGATTGAAAGTACAAAACATACCTTTTAATACACATACATATATGTACATAAGTATATTCATACATAAGTGTATGTATGTATACAATAGATTAAATAAAGCATTTTTGTTTTTATGACAAAAGAATTAAATAAGGAAAAACTTTTAACTGTGATTAAAGAAACATTTAATACAATTTATTGGTTTCAGTGAAGCGTGCGCTACCAATAGGGCCAACAACCAAGAAGCAAACGAAAAAAAAACACTCAAATGTAAATAATTGTTTGTGGAATAGAAAACAATAAAAAGAAATCTATAGAAATTTGTTAAATAAACCAACCTTAAATATGTATATTATAAAAAAAATAATGCTTCTTATGACCTCTTTGCCTACTCTTAGCCCTTAAGATAAAACACTAAGTTCCTCTTTAAGTCATTTGGTGCTATTTGTTTCATGGTAATCTCTCGTTTGTTTCTTTCCTTTATTCCTTTTTTGGACTTACTTAGGTTTATGACCTAAAGCTTAATCATTTTTTCTTTTAGTCTCTTTTTGCATTTATTTTCTTGATAATCCAGGAAAATATACTTCTATAAACGTAAAGATACCCTCACTATGGTTAACGAAAAAAAAAACAATTTCATTGAAATTGCAAAAAAAATCCCTAAAACGGCAATAAAATTAATGATAAGGATTTTATTTAAATCAAATAATATTTAACGTACAAAAGCAATCTAATCATCATCATCACGATCATCATAATAGCAATAATAATAAAAATAACAGAAAAGAAATTACATACTACCGTCATATTATATTCCAGTATCATCCACAGATTTAATAAAAATCATCATCCTTATAAAATCTTTCTTTTTTCTTCCAAAATTATGTTTCAGTATTGGTAAAAGCATCCGCTCAAGAAGGTCTACCGACATGGCGTTCTCTGGTGGGTGAACGTGTGTTAATTGAGTTTCAAATGCAATTTACTGTCAATTTAACTAGGGGTATGTATGTATGTATGTATGCTTGTATATGAATGGTTGCGTATGTATTAATGTACGCTTGTTAACATACAATACCAGGTGTCCGATTAAACAAAGCGAACGAACCATTATACATTTGTTATTTTGTAATTTTTTTTATGAATAACTTTTTATATATATTTTTAAAAAATCAAATTTCAGATATTTTTGAGGTTATGTTTGAAGGCCAACAGTTCGAACATTTTGGCTTTCAATTACCGTCAGTATTGCGCACGGCAATAATGAAAAAAGAAATGTTGTTCAATGATTATGAAGCTGTTTTGACGGTCATTAATAACTATAATAACCTGCTAAATAGGCTCTCATTATCAGAGGTGTGTATGGTTTGTTCCTAATCTTTTGCCCAATCTTTGCTTGAAAGCCTTTATACAAGGAGTCGTAAAAAAAAGTTTATTTTCGTTTTATAATTTATCTACACCACATACGTAGTAGGGATATTTTTTGTTTGTGCAAATGTTTGAAAAAGTATTATTCTTCCCAAAAAAGTCTCAAATTTGTACAACATATCGTCGTTTTTGGGCTATTGTGTTCTATTAGTAAAGGATTTGCGTGTTCGATAGACGATATAACAATTTAAACAGCGTTGGGATTTATTTATGTCTCTTGCAGTTAACTTAAATTTTCGTTTGTTTTTGTTTATCGTTTAGTGGACTTTTATATATAAAAATTTGTATGACAGTATAACGACACCTGAAACGCAAGACCCTCTAATTAACATTTTAATAATTTTACAGGAGCAGGCAAGACCAATAATTAAAGTTAAGTTTAAATAAGTTAAGTTCAATTTAAAAGTTATATAACTTAAGGATTTTTCTTTGTATTTTTCTGAAGCTGAAATCCCTATCTTCATTAAAAGTTTATTTTTTAATTTATGGCGTTTTGGTTAAGGCCTTAGTAAATAAATTTGTAGTTATATATGCACACAGAGAAAATTACGTTATAAAAAACAAAATGGACTGTCAGTTTTTCTAAATATTTATTAGTTTTTCTGCACCCTGAACGCTTGTAGTAAGAGACTGAATATGGCGTTTAGTTTTATTTGTTTTCTACTATATGGGGTCCAGTTCGGGCAATAGTAAACGTGCGTTTAGTAATTACCTATACGCATTCAACTTTTTCATTACTTCCTGCTAGTTTACTTTTTTATTATATTCGTTTAGAGAATTTCAAAAATATAATTTATATTTTTATATATTTTATGATTCAAAGAAAAAAAATTGTTGCTAATTATCTTTGTTATTCTCATTGTTTATTAAGAAAAATTTTGTGTAATTTTTTATCTTTAGTTCATTTTTATCCAATTTCTTTTTACTAAGAATCAATTATTAATAAAAAATTTTTACAATCGTAAGTAATTGAAAGGAACTTATAAAACTTATATATAACTTACTTGTACTTCAACCCAAGCTTTCTTTCAAACACTAAGCAAATAGAATACATTTTCAAAACCAGTTCCAGATTTACTCTTTGAACCGCAGTAATGCTAAGCTGTTTAGGTGCCTTTACATGATAATACATATATTACGACATGCCAAAAAATGCTGTGGAATAATACAAAATCTCATCATGTAAAAGCATAATGTAATGAGTAAGAGAGGATACGAATACGAAATTTGACAAGTGTTTGGAAGATGTTTATTTTCTAAGCCATTTTAGAAATTAACGTATTTTTATCACTTCCGAGGCTTGAAAGATTGACAGCACTAGCAACATCTAATATAGGTGGCTACATTTTATGACAAAAAATTTGACAAGTGCTTGGAAGATGTTTATTTTCTAAGCCATTTTAGAAATTAACGTATTTTTATCACTTCCGAGGCTTGAAAGATTGACAGCACTAGCAACATCTAATATAGGTGGCTACATTTTATGACAAAAAATTTGACAAGTGTTTGGAAGATGTTTATTTTCTAAGCCATTTTAGAAATTAACGTATTTTTATCACTTCCGAGGCTTGAAAGATTGACAGCACTAGCAACATCTAATATAGGTGGCTACATTTTATGACACAAAACACAATAATAATCAATGCAGGAGTTTTTCATGTTGTTTTTGTTAATATTGTAGACGTTCTTTAACTAAATTCCGTTACCACAAAAGATCAAATGCAATTAAAAAACAAGCTTTTGATTTTAATAACACCATCCGTATAAACATTAAAAGTACTTAGAACAGACTTTTATTCTCTTTTCTTTAACACGGGGAGAATTTTATAACATTTTCATTCTACTAGGTCTTAACACTTTGTGTTACCATGTAAAGCCTTCTTTAGCAATGTCTTCTTAACTAACATGCTTTTCAAAAAAGGCAAACGAGATGGAGGTTTTCTTTTTGAGTAAAAATGAATTTAACCATTTTTCCAGAACTTACTAAAAGTAAACACTCGTTCAGAATTCTTAAGCGGGCGGTCTGTAATGTTTTAATCTGAACGTGAAGTTTTATGTTTTCCTTGCAAAAATTTTCTGAAATCTATAATCAGTTTATTTAATTTAAGTTCGTTTTTTTTTGTTTAGTCAAATATTTTTTTTAAACAGCTGAACACCGAATAGTAAAATACTGAACGTGCCTTTAGATTTAAGATTTTTTAACGCAACCTTATAGGAAAAAAATAAATTTAACAACGGTTATCCATTTTTAATTTCTTGTATTATGGTCCTGTCGCATCTTGTGCACCATTTGATTTTAATGCATTTCCAGGTTAATTTTTTGCGAGATCATCTTTATGAAACAGAGGTGACAATACAAGTCGGTGTCGGTCGCTATACTTGGCAGTCCTTTAACATTAGCAAATATTGCGCCAGTGTCAGTGCTTTGCTGCGTAAGCTTCAATCGATTGTCTCTCAAATTAATTACATACGAGATGATATCCGTAGCCGTATTGACATAATTAAAAGTTTTAATATATTTGAAATTGAAATAAGTGGCAGCTCAACGGAAGACGTATTGCAAAGCGATGAGGAAAGTGTAAATGCAGTTATTGACGATGGCAGTATAATGAAAACTGAGCCCAAAGTGAAAATAATTCGTATGAACGGGTCAACGGGATCTATTGCAAGTAGTAAAGGGGAATGCGGAACTGGTATTTACCATTGCCAGGGATATATGGAGCGTTTGGAACAGTCTAGAACTGAAAAATGTTCACATATGAAAAGTATTTACAATTCTTTAGGACCAGTTTTGATTAAACTGGAAAGCTTGGTTTTGGGCACGTTTACAGGTCGTTCGGAAAAGATGAGGGAATACTATATTTACTGGGAGGAAGAGACTTACAAGTGCATTTTAGAGTAGGAGTAAATATAAACCACGTTATTTCTTTACAATAACTTTTTTTGTCCTTAGCTTCACCTACAAGAACCTTGAATGTTTCTTAGATCGTTTAACTGGTCAAGAGCCGATGTTTGAAATCAACGCTGTACTGGTTCTGTCAGAAATCATGTTGGAGCCAACTTCAAATGAGATAAAAAATATAATTGTACAAGCAGCTAAAGACTTCCTCGAAAGGTAAATATACAAACTTTATTAAAAAATATAAATTTTTTTTTAATTAAAATTTAGATTAAAAATGTTTACGCGATGGATGGATGGCACTTGTCTGCCGAGCTCACCCGTAGAACATATGGGAGGTGCAAAATATACTTTTACATTCTACGAAGATGTCATTAAGGTGAGTATGTGATTATGAGCGTATTGTTTTCAAAAAGGATTTCGCTGCAACCATCAATTCTTGTATTTCTTTGTAGATAAAAAATATTTGCGGTCTATTAGTTAAAATTCAAGAAATTGCAAATCGGGTTGTTGAAGACGTTAAGAAGTGTACTAGAAAGTAAGTTTTACCCTCTTTATTTTTTGCAACTAAAACCCTTCTTTACTGTGTATGAAGTTTAGTTTCAACAAGTGTGGATAATTTTTAAAAAATTAAAAACTTAAACCCTGCTTTGCTATATAAAATAATTAAGTGCTTCTAAACTAAACACTGTTGTAAGTTTTGTGAATAAGTGCCATCACAAAATAAAACCAGCAGTACAAACCAACTATCAACCAATCTACAACATTATAGTTTTCCAAAAATATTTTGCCAACTTCTACAAGCATGTAAGTGTTTATGTGTGACAGCATCCTGTTAAATAAAAAACGAGAAAAAAAATTCACGAATAAAAAACGAATAAAAATATAAATCTGAAGTGAATAAAAAAGTGCACATGAAAATGAAGAAAAAAATTTCTAAAAAATATGGCATTATTTTTATTCCCATACAGTTGCGTTTAAAAAAAATCAGCAAATCGTAAGGAGCATTAATTGCACTGTGTAACAGTGAAAAAAATACACAGACAGGGGTGGTATAGGTTCGACTCTACTATCAGAGGATATTAAACTTCTATAATTAGATTAGCGAGATTAGTGGCCATTTTCCTTTATAGGCGTCAAAGTTTCGGGAAACCAGTAAACCAAGTTCAATTTATTTAGTACAAATTTCTTATTTTAGCAATTTTTAAGCCAAAAAAAAATTTATTCAATTTTAAAAACGTACTTGATGTAAACTTAAAAAGATTAATATTTAAGCCTAGTGAGCTTTATTTTATCCATATTAAATTATAATTATTAAAAAAAAACTTTTGCTGTACTCTTCGTAGCTTGAATTCGAACCCTGGACTCTTCGTACTGTAACACTAGCACGTTTACATCTAGACTACTGCGGCACTTTGTTTTTAAATAATAAAATGTTTTTTTGTTTGTATCACGAACAATATCCTTTTTTCAATATAATTTTGTAGTATCTAATTTTTTGTTGTGTTATTATAGGTTTATTAACGGGTTATTTGATAATTATTCAATATATGTATATGTATCTGTCAAATAAGCCAATAACAAACATAATAATTTTTATGAATATTTTAATGTTTAAATTTTCAGTTTTGCACAAGCACTGTTTAAACTACTTAAAAATTTTTACATATGGGCAATTCCATTATGATGGTGTGACCATTTTACTTTCATTTTTAAATAAGCATATGTATGGTCATCAAGGGTGGTCGTTTTTTAAACGTTTTATGATAAGAAAACTCTAATGGATGTGCCCTTATGAATTTGGTTTTCAAAGAATATTTACTTTAAGATTATATTTTAAAAAATATTCAAGATAAAAAAACCTTTTGGATTATTTTGATGATTTGAAGGGCTTTTAATAGTATTTTATACTAAATTTCTCAAAAATAGTTTCTCCTTAAAAAAACTTTTTTAAAAATGAGACGGTTGTGACATTTTATTCAAATTGTAAAAATCCAAAAACCAAATTATTCAGTATATGATGTATTTAAATAAAAAATGTATCAATATATTTATATTCGGATAATTTTTATTTTTTTTATACAAATTTATCGTTTTTTTAGCAAAAAAATATTTTTCCCCTATTTAGGGCTGTTTTACGGGTAAATTTAAAAAGGGATTGTTTCCGTACTGACATCGCTCGTTTTTTCGTAAGAAATAGCCCATTAAGAATTCAAGAAATATAAAAAATTATAGTCCATCCCAGCAAAGTTTATTATTATTTATATTGCTTAGATTGTTGTTAATATAATTTAAATGTTTCAGATGTCCTAGAGGTATTATGCATTTGTGGTAGATGATTGTCATGCCCGAAAAAGATAGTCTGAGGCCCAATAATACCAATTAAGGCATATTCGTCTGCCCTTTAGTCCAGCTAAGTAACTTTGTATTTTTGTAAATAAATTTATTCTGTAAAAATTTTGCACAGATTAGTTTTTTGCTGCAGGGACCAATTCTATTGAAACTTGTGGTGATCGGCCATTTACTTGGCATAGCCCCCATACAAAAATTCTCCTTTTATAAGTGTTTTACTCCATCATTAAAAAGCATATGCTTAGGACCAAATGTCACATCAACATATATAATTTTTTTATTTAATGTTGGTTTTTAATAAAAAATAAATTGTGATGCAGGGGCTTATGTAGTCGCGCATGCCTGGCTTTGCTTTCTTCGTTGTTTTTACTCTTCTTTGCAATGTAATAAAAGATTGATTTTATTTTGACAACTGTGGTTTTTAGTAATGACACCACCGATTAAGAAATTTAGAGCGTTATTTTCCCCTTCATGTGCATATCATATGTATGTGCAGCATATGTGTGTATGAATACAAAGCCTACAGTATACGGAATGTAAAATCGACATGCGCATGTAGCTCTGCATAGTTTTGACGTCACAATAAAACCACTTTGCTCTAAATGAGTCGAATAAGCCTTATGATGACATCAAATTTACTTCAGAGCTACATGCAGCTTTTTTTTTGTGTACTGCAGGCTTAGATATATGTGTATACTCCACTATTGATGATATTGCGCTAAAAAATTAACCGCTGTTGTTAGAAGACATCCTTAAAAAATTACTCATTCGAATGACACTTAAGAACTTAATAAAATTGACAATAAGAAAACAAATTTTTTTTTCTAGTTGTATAAACATGGATGACATTATG
The DNA here is from genome assembly GCA_963583895.1 of Melanophora roralis. NCBI lineage: Eukaryota > Metazoa > Arthropoda > Insecta > Diptera > Rhinophoridae > Melanophora > Melanophora roralis. Next base: position 413,113 of record OY757187.1, read on the forward strand.
TAAATACAAAAATGCATACCTGCATACATAAGTATGTATTTAGTTTTAAAAAAAATTGAGAAATAAAACCCTGCAGATTCTGTAGTCACTCTAATACACTCTTTTTTTAAGTCAATCTTCTTAAAAAGTTGATTGTATTTTATTTATTCAGAAATTTTCATTAGAGATAAACATAAACACAATAAGCAACTTGAAAATATTATGTTTTTATCTAAATGATTTTATGAAAACTAAGGAGCGTCTGCTGGTTAAAAAAAGATATCGAATGGTGGAGTGCAGTCAATGTGAAAATTAATGTAAAAGGACGCCATGAATTTTTTAAGCCATTTGTATTGCAATTTACTTCCTTTCGATTCTACGTGTAAAGTTGAAAATTGAATTGCTGTAACTGAATATAAATTGTCTATTGAGTTATACTTATAACTTAAATAATATATAATTTTCTTTGGTCACATTTGCATATTCTTTTTGCTCCTTGCAGATTTCGAAAATATTACAACTTGTGGGCATTCGATAAGGAAACAATTTGTGAAAAGTATGTAAATCGTGGTGTGCCACTTGTGCAGTTGGATGAGAAATTTACATTTTATGCAAATATCATAGACGAGCTGCAGCAGTTGCCAACACACTATGATGTCCAATGTATACGCATAAATTTAAAACCTTTACTGGATACTATTTGCCAGCATTCTCAGCAATGGCGTATTAAGCTGGGCGAGAAGTTGGCAGAAAGAACAACTGTCAACATGGATAAAATGCGACTTAAAATAAAAGTAAGTTATCAGATCACTGATGAGACTGTGCCACTGTAAAACTATAATTAAAATATAGACTTTAAAAAGAGATATTGAGTTTTTGTTTGTGTATTTATAGGAAAAAATTAAAAATCAAATTCCACAATTCAAAAAAAACGCAACGTAAATTCCAAAATTTGCATCTTTTAGTATTTTTACCAAAACGCCTACAATTGGAGAAGGGCTGATAAAATACTTTAATGATTTCAGACGCAAATATTATGATGTGAAAATTGACATAAAATTAGCTAAAATGTATAGTTATTATACCATTCATTTTATCTTTCCATTTGCAATCTCAACAGCATTCATTTACGACTCAATAAAGTATAAATATTATATTACAAGTCCTTATAGATAAGGAAGTCGATATAGCCATGCCCGTATTTGTGTCTACTTAAATCGAGTTTTCGGAATTAAGTTAGGTCCATGCATGTGTCCCTTAATGTATTAATAAATACGGCCACCGTTGTAAATGAAATTGTCACGATTACCCTGAAAATGGAAATCTAAGTCGGGGAATTTCTTTTTTTTTTTTTGATAGAAACAGAGGAAGGCGTATCCGCACACAATATTATAAATTTTGTGAAATATTTCTTGCGCTTAATTTGAGAAACTCTTATAGCTATCGACTCTTAAGCAGCTACAATTAGTTCAAGTATAATACGTACGCTATTAAAAATAAAATTAGTTGGATAGCAATATTCGCAGTTTTGATGATATTTTGATAAAATTTGTCACTTATAAGTTATTTGACATAAACACGAAGCCTATTGTTTGTGGCTACAATCGGTAAATTTTTAATGTAGCCTCAATACAAATGTCATATCAAAATTCAAATTATATACAACTGGCCCCAATATTACTCTGTCTTTACAAAACTTTGCATATTGGTCTAACCTTATGCCACTAAGAACTACACCGAACATTAATAATATCGGTCCATTTTGTGACATATCCCTCTTATAAAAGTCCTCGCGGAATAAGCATTTTTGGGTAAAACTGCTTCGAATGTTACCTTTATCTTCACAAATCTTATATATAAAAGAACAATTTTTTTTTTGTTAGTGACACCGCTTATAACTCAAGAACGGCTGGACCGATTTTAATGAACCTTGAAAAAAAGACATACCCGATATCTGGGAATGCGTTTTAGGCTTATTTATTTTTTGAAATTCCGACTGGGCGTGGCACCTCCCATACAAATTGAACAGTTTTTTTCATATACCTCAATACCTATTATAGCTGAAGTCTCCAAATTTGGTATAGGTAAGTTATTTACTGATGTGCATAATTGAGTTGTTTATGGGCGGAAACAAATTAATGGGCGTGGCACCTCCCATACAACGAAAATAGTTTTTTGTATATATCTCAATAACTGTAAAAGCTGAAGTCTCCAAACTTCGTACGGATGTTTATAGTGCTAATATGCAGAACTTAGCTTTATATGGGCGGGAAGAAATAAATAGGCGTGGCACCTCCCATACAACGAAAATAGTTTTTTGTATATATCTTAATAACTGTAATAGCTGAAGTCTCTAAACTTCGTATGAATGTTTATAGTGCTAATATGCATAGCTGAGCTTTGTATGGATGAAAAGAAATAAATGGGCGTGGCCCCTCCCATACAACGAAAATGATTTTTTCTATATATATCAATAACTGTAATAGCTGAAGTCTCTAAACTTCGTATGAATGTTTATAGTGCTAATATGCATAATTTAGCTTTACATGGGAGGGAAGAAATAAATAGGCGTGGCACCTCCCATACAACGAAAATAGTTTTTTTGTATATATCTCAATAACTGTAACAGCTGAAGTCTCTTAACTTCGTACGGATGATTATAGTGCTAATATGCATAATTGAGCTTGGTTTGGGCGGGAAGAAATAAATAGGCGTGGCACCTCCCATACAAGGAAAATAGCTTTTTGTATATATTTCAATAAAGTCTCCAAACTTCGTACGGATGTTAATAGTGCAAATATGCATAATTTAACTTTATATGGGCGGGAAGAAATAAATAGGCGTGGCACCTCCCATACAACGAAAATAGGTTTTTGTATATATCTTAATAACTGTAATAGCTGAAGTCTCCAAACTTCGTACGGATGTTTACAGTGCTAATATGCATAATTGAGCTTTGTATGGGCGGGAAGAAATAAATGGGCGTGCCACCTCCCATACAACGAAAATAGTTTTTTGTATATATCTCAATCACTGTAATAGCTGAAGTCTCCAAACTTTGTAAGGATGTTTATAGTGCTAATATGCTAATTATGCTCAAACATAATTAAGGTGAGTATACTTAGGAGAAAAGGGAATAATGGGCATGGCATTTCCCATACAATAAAATACTTTCTTATGCAAGTCTCAATTACTGTAAAAACTTCAGAAAACGTGTTCGTATTTTTCTACAAGCAGTGGAACGCAATTTAAATTATTAGTTTTAAAGTAACAGAAATAACCTAAAAGTTGCCAATAAAATGTTAATCCCTTTTTACCCCTTAGTTCCAAGTTATCAAAATTTTATATTCATATTTTTTCGAGACCTGTCGAACGCAATTTCAATATATAACTTGAGCCCTCTTTATCTTTTTCGGTTCCGAATGTACAAAATGGATATAAGCAGCTATAAAATATTTTTTACCCTGTCTCGCCTCTAATGGTCTTATATTTCAAAAAAGTACGAAAAATGCATTCATAACTTTGAAAGCTGTCGAGCGTAAATCTTATATATAAAAGAACAATTTTTTTTTTGTTAGTGACACCGCTTATAACTCAAGAACGGCTGGACCGATTTTAATGAACCTTGAAAAAAAGACATACCCGATATCTGGGAATGCGTTTTAGGCTTATTTATTTTTTGAAATTCCGACTGGGCGTGGCACCTCCCATACAAATTGAACAGTTTTTTTCATATACCTCAATACCTATTATAGCTGAAGTCTCCAAATTTGGTATAGGTAAGTTATTTACTGATGTGCATAATTGAGTTGTTTATGGGCGGAAACAAATTAATGGGCGTGGCACCTCCCATACAACGAAAATAGTTTTTTGTATATATCTCAATAACTGTAAAAGCTGAAGTCTCCAAACTTCGTACGGATGTTTATAGTGCTAATATGCAGAATTTAGCTTTATATGGGCGGGAAGAAATAAATAGGCGTGGCACCTCCCATACAACGAAAATAGTTTTTTGTATATATCTTAATAACTGTAATAGCTGAAGTCTCTAAACTTCGTATGAATGTTTATAGTGCTAATATGCATAGCTGAGCTTTGTATGGATGAAAAGAAATAAATGGGCGTGGCCCCTCCCATACAACGAAAATGATTTTTTCTATATATATCAATAACTGTAATAGCTGAAGTCTCTAAACTTCGTATGAATGTTTATAGTGCTAATATGCATAATTTAGCTTTACATGGGCGGGAAGAAATAAATAGGCGTGGCACCTCCCATACAACGAAAATAGTTTTTTTGTATATATCTCAATAACTGTAACAGCTGAAGTCTCTTAACTTCGTACGGATGTTTATAGTGCTAATATGCATAATTGAGCTTGGTTTGGGCGGGAAGAAATAAATAGGCGTGGCACCTCCCATACAAGGAAAATAGCTTTTTGTATATATCTCAATAAAGTCTCCAAACTTCGTACGGATGTTAATAGTGCAAATATGCATAATTTAGCTTTATATGGGCGGGAAGAAATAAATAGGCGTGGCACCTCCCATACAACGAAAATAGGTTTTTGTATATATCTTAATAACTGTAATAGCTGAAGTCTCCAAACTTCGTACGGATGTTTACAGTGCTAATATGCATAATTGAGCTTTGTATGGGCGGGAAGAAATAAATGGGCGTGCCACCTCCCATACAACGAAAATAGTTTTTTGTATATATCTCAATCACTGTAATAGCTGAAGTCTCCAAACTTTGTAAGGATGTTTATAGTGCTAATATGCTAATTATGCTCAAACATAATTGAGGTGAGTATACTTAGGAGAAAAGGGAATAATGGGCATGGCATTTCCCATACAATAAAATACTTTCTTATGCAAGTCTCAATTACTGTAAAAACTTCAGAAAACGTGTTCGTATTTTTCTACAAGCAGTGGAACGCAATTTAAATTATTAGTTTTAAAGTAACAGAAATAACCTAAAAGTTGCCAATAAAATGTTAATCCCTTTTTACCCCTTAGTTCCAAGTTATCAAAATTTTATATTCATATTTTTTCGAGACCTGTCGAACGCAATTTCAATATATAACTTGAGCCCTCTTTATCTTTTTCGGTTCCGAATGTACAAAATGGATATAAGCAGCTATAAAATATTTTTTACCCTGTCTCGCCTCTAATGGTCTTATATTTCAAAAAAGTACGAAAAATGCATTCATAACTTTGAAAGCTGTCGAGCGTAAATTAAGTTATAATTCTATCTTATTTTAGTTCAGAATCTGCAAAATTAACCAATACATATTTCAAATCTTTCCCTAAGCATTTAGGATATGCAATGATGAATCTGTCTGTCAGTTAGCGAGTCATTAACGCAATTTTTTACTATATATTGTTTTGGTAAGCAAAATAAACATTTAAAAAAATAAAAAAAAATATTTACAAGTGGCGGATAGGGCTACAAAATAATGAAGCCATTATAAACTGAACTTTTTGTTAAATTTTTCTTGGTAATAGCTTCCCATCATAAAAGATGCGATAGGCTTTTCTATTCACGCTCTATCAGCAATTTTCAGTAATTATCAAAGAAACAAACAAAACATGTTTATAACGTTATTGACATGCTATTAAGGATAATATTTTGTGAATTGTGTGTGTTTAGGCAAATAAATTCGTTTGCTAATTATATATATTGTTAGGCAATACGTGTTTGAAGATACTCAATGCTGGATATATTCAATAGAGCGGCAAAAACGAGGCTTGCCGCATGCACACATTCTTATTTGTTTAGTCGAAAAAGTTCGACCAGGCCAGATAGATTATATTATAAGTGCCGAGATTCCTGATCCCGATACAGATCTAAAACTACATGATGTTGTAATTACAAATATTATTCATGGACCGTGTGGCACCATCAACCCCCAATCTTTGTGCATGGTCAACGGCAAGTGTTCCAAACATTATCCACGAAAATTGACCGCGGAAACTATCACTGGCCATGACGGTTATCCACTGTATCGGCGTTGATCGCCCAATGACAACGACCAAACTATTACAAGGAAAGTAAAAGGAAACAATTTTGTGATTGACAACAATTGGACTGTTCCATATTCGCCACTTCTTTCTAAATTATTTAAGACATATTGCAATGTTGAATATTCTAATTCAGTGAAGTCGATCAAGTACATCTGCAAATATGTCACGAAAGGCAGCGATATGGCTGTTTTTAGCATCCAAACCTCCAATGGCAACGATGAAATTACGCGTTATTAAGTTGGGCGATATGTGAACTGCAATCAGGCGGTTTGGCGTATATTCTCATTCCCTATTTACGAATGTCATCCCACTGTTGCACATTTAGAAGTGCATCTGGAGAATGGCCAACGAGTATATTTCACTGCGGCAAATAATGTTTAACGTGCTGAAATACCTCCAGCGACAACATTGACAAGTTTCTTTGCTGTTTGTCAAAGCGATCCGTTTGCACAAACTTTACTTTACTCGGAGATGCCACGGTATTACACTTGGAACGCTTCTTTAAAAAAATTTTAACGTCAAAAGAAAGGCACTATGGTTCCTGGGCATCCGGATGTGCGTTCAAGTGATGCTCTTGGTTGCATTTATACAGCTCATCTGAAGAATGATGAATGTTTTTATTGCGGTTGTTGCTGGTGAATGTTCGTGGTCCAACATCATCTGCAGCATTTCGTACTGTTTATGGTATAGTCTGCCAAACATTTCGTGCTGCGTGTCAAGAACTCAATTTGTTTGAAAACGATACTCATTGGGATACGACAAGCGCTGAGGCAATTATATCTGCATATTCAAGCCAGATACGAACATTACTTGATATTATCATTTTGACATGCTTCCCGTCAATCCAAGTGACTTGTGGAACAAATACAAGGACAATATGTCAAAAGACATTTTACATCAATATCGTGTCTGCTCGAGAAATCCAAATCTTGAAGTCAATGCGAAGATGCATAGCCGTGCATGCATGTGTTACCTTATTTGCGGCAGTTTTTTAGTCAGGTTAGGACTGCCAGCACCAGAACATGAATTGAACTAGCTACTAAATCGACAATTGAAGCGTGAACGTGAATACGATCGACATGAGTTGAACCAATTAGTTCAAATTAATGCTTCTTAAACCTCCAACAGAAGGAAGTCTATGATATATTATTGAAGGCAATAGATGCCCCCGGTGAAACTGGGAAGATATTCGTCATGTCATTGATTTTAGCCACTGTTCGTGCGAGATTCAACTTTGCTGTAGCGGTAGCTTCATCTGGAATAGCGGCTACATTGTAAGAAGGATGCCGCACAGCTCACTCAGCGTTACAATTGTCATTAAACCTTCAAAATATAGAGCAACCACTATGTAACATTGCGAAAAACTTTGTCATGTCCAAAGTTTTAGTAGCGTGTAAAATCATTATCTGGGACGAATGCACAATGGCACACAAACGCGCAATAGAAGCTCTTAAAAGAACATTAAAATATCTGCGCAGTGACTCAATATGTTTTTGAGGTGCAATGATTTTACTCTCTGCCAGTCATTCCAAGATTGACGGCGGCTGATCAAAAAAAAAATGCTTGCGTTAAATCCTCAAGTCTGTGGCGTTTTCCAAAGATACTGCAGATGACAGAAAACATGAAAGTTACATTGCTCAACGATTTATCACCTCCAGATTTCTTTCTCCAACCAATTGTTGACTATCGGTAATGGCCGTATTCCTGTCGACGAATTAAACGGATTGATTTCGTTTCCTCAAAATTTTTGTAATTTTGTATCATCAAAATAACAGCTCATCCAGAAATTATTCCCCAACATAATTGCTAACGGGAACAATTATGACTGGTTGAGTGAACGGGCAATTTTAGCAGCTAAAAATATAGATGTTGATGATTTAAACTATATAGTTCAGAATCAAATCGTTGGTACTCTGCATTCTTTTAAATCTATTGATTGTGTAACAAACGAAGATGAAGCCACAAACTATCCAACTGAAGTTCTTAATTCCTTGGATGTTCCTGGCTTACCCCCGCACAACTTACAACTGAAGGTTGGCTCGGTAGTTATCGTGCTTCGAAATTAAACCAACCAAAACTTAGCAATGGAACGCATTTGGTAATTCGAAACTGATGGTCCGTGTTATACACGCAATTATGCTTAGAGGAAAATTCAAAGGGGAAGAAGTTCTCATACCGATAATTTCGATGATACCAACCGATATGCCTTTTGAGTTTAAGCAAATTCAATTTCCTATTCGTCTTGCATTCGCAATGACTATTAACAAATCACAAGGACAATCCTTGAGTATTTGTAGTCTTTATTTAGAAAATACATGTTTTTCTCATGGCCAAGTATATGTTGCATGTTCACGTCTGGGCAACCCATCTGCTTTATTTGTACTTGCGCCTAATAACAAAACGAAAAGTTTCGTTTATCACAAGGTACTGCACTGAAGGGAATTAACCTAAACATACCCATGCACGAAAATACATAGCTTTTACCTGAAACGCCTTATTTTTGTAATCTTTTTAATAATTGTTTTCTATATAAATATATTTCAATGAACTATTTGACTAAATAAACTTTGAACTCTTTTTAAAAAATCCATATATACAATAAATGGTAGGTGGTACGAAGTTCACCGGGTCAGCTAGTATATTATAAAAACATTCCACAGATATAGTTTGAACAATCCAAAATTAACAATGGGTCCCATATTAGTCCATCTACGGGAAATCACATATTACCTTATAAACTGTAGATAAATAATGTTATCAAAATACAAATGTGAAAGTCTTATTTAAATTTAAATTAACCTACAAAATTTTTATAAAGATTGATTCTCTACTGAGCGGACCAATCGAAGTAGGCGTTCACCTAAAAACCAAGTTAACCCTACTCAGGAAAGCCACCTTAATCTGTCTATTATTTATGTTTATTTATTTATGTTATTATTTAAAGAGATACATTTAAAAGCGATTTTCAATTTTTTTCTGTTTTTGGTTGGTATCTTTTCCTTAAATTAAAATCACTTTATATTATTAAACCCAAAAGGACCTTAGGACTATTCCCATTTACAGACTTAAAAATGTAAGCGAAAAACCGTAAAAAATAACCACAACTTTTCTTTTGACAGGCTCTTAGTGAAAACTTAAATAAAGCTACAAAGGAACTCAATGATTTTAAATTGGTTATGCAAACGATTGTTACAATTCAATCTACAACACTCGCTAACGAAATTGCAATTCGAGAGATACAAGAGACGTACACTGTTTTAAGTGAGCATAACATCAATGTAAGTACTATTTTTAAAATCTATGTTTATTAACTTAAAGTTTATGTGTGCATCCAACAGCAACTTAGAAGTAAACTTACATCTTGATTTAAACTTTTGTTAATATATAAAGTGAACCTCTAACGTTTTGCGTCTAATTTTTTAAGACTCTGATTTTACTCCGTTTTGTTAATGTAAACGGAACCATGGAAAGAAACGAAACCGATGTGATTGATATTTTTAATTTGTTGCGGAATATTAAGAAAAATGCAAAAAAAATAACAAAAAATCGAATATAAGAAAAAAATCGATAGCAACAATACTAACTGCGGGTTTACATACACAAGTAAGAAAGCAAAAACATGGTACATCACTCCATTATATAGGATAATGTTTTAACCAGTCCATTTCAACTAAAATGGCTCACGTGGTGCAATACTCTTTGCAGGTCGTTTTTTCACTTTCAGACTCAAACTTTTAGAATGCATGATAATACATGTGCAATAAATTTATAAAGGTGCTTGCACGTCAGTTCCTAATTAATCGTTTCAAACGTACACATCACTATACAAGACAAACATGTGGAAAGTCGATATTTTATTCATATCCTTAAAGACCTTAAACAAATACAACTTTAAAAAATTTTTTTTTATGTGGTATAAAGTAGAAAGTTCGGCTTTATATTATAAATTTTTTTACTTTATAAATAAAACTCAAGTTGTTGTTATAAAGGAAATAATATATGTTTTACTCAAACTCCAATGTTTCGATCACCTTCAGAGCTTTTTTAAAATAAATATAGTTGGTTTCTTTATTATTATAATTTTTTTTTAAACCTTTGATAGCGACTATCACCTGTTGCATAGTTTAGGATGGCGTGTTTTTAACGAAATAATTAAAACAATAATTAGTAAAATTAACAGTAATTAACAACATCGAAAACAATTTATTTCAACAGATTAATGCATTTTGTTTTTTACAGTTTAACTATGAAGACATGCTTATGGCGCATCACTTGGAGAAACGTTGGATGCGTCTGTATCGTTCATCGCTATACCGCCTAGACAAGTTGCACCCGATCAAGCAAAAATTTGCAGACATGACAACAGTGGAAATATCATATTTTTGGAAAGAGGTATGTTTTAAACAAATATTTTTTATTTAAATTAAAACATCTAAAAGGTTAAAGCTTTTTTAATATAAATTATTGTCAATGTTCCCACTTGCTTAATCTGAATGCGATTTGACAAGTTAAACATTCAAAAACCTTTTTTTAAAACACAAGTCCATTAAAATACTGTTACAATAAGTTTTTAAGTTGTTTTTTGCCGATTGTAGTATTCTTTAAGCTGGCAGCAAAAAAAAAACAAAAAAGAAATGCCCTACTAAATTTAAAAAATCAATGGGGAGTAATTAACTCAACAGGAGGGTACAATATACATACATACATACATTGCACGTGTATGTACATAATGAAAATTAAAAATGCATAATTATTTTATTATTTTAAAATAAACATACAAATTCGTGCGTGTATGTTTGCTAATTGTACATACGATTTTTTTATATAAAAAACAGCTTTTGTATAAAGTTTTATACAATTTTTATGCGTTTTGTTTTGTTTTCATTCTTTCCGCATTTTTTTTTATTCCAATACAATAAGAATTAAATTGGATTTTGTCTCTTTTATAGACAGTCAAACAAAGAGGCAATAAAATCTACCATCTTCTCAACACATTCCATTTTCAAAACAAATCATAGCCTCGTATGCTATTTAACCCGCTCCCTCCCTATCCCACACCCACGCATACCCACGCATTGTATTTTATCTTTATTAATAATGTCAATTATATAGAGAGGCAGGCGGTAGTGTGGTTCCTGTAGCTCCCTCCTATGAATTCTACAATAATATTCAAATGATATCTTTCCATTTTGTTCTCTAACTCTGCATGCCACCACATCCTTATCCGGTTTTGTTTAACTTTTCATAAAGTAGTTCCATACAAATGTTTTTTTAGTTCTTCCTTTTGCTTTGTTTTCACTTCAATTAAAAAATAATTGAGAAAATTTTTATGGATAAATATAATGTAATTTTCAAGACATAGAAAGAACTTTTTTCGAGTGGTTGATAGTAAGAAAAACGAATTAACTTTAAGTGTTTATTATCTGCATTAAGATCGACAATCACATCTGGTACTTTTAAAGTTTTTGTTGTTTCTTTAAAATGGGAATCATCTACTCTAATTGGAAATTATGGTTAAACTTACACACGTACATATCGATGACTTAATATGAAAAAGGCATAACTCAATTTTATATTGGTTTTTAAAGAGAGACAAACATTTCATAAAATTTTTAAAATCTTTCATATAAAAATTGTTTTATAGCAATTTTTAGTAAGAAGCAGCAAAAAAATGTAATTCTCAGTGAAGAGTAATAAGTAAAAAATTATATTTTGAAAACATATCAATTTACGTCTTTTACATACTAAGCCATCGATCCTTAACAATATCTAATATAAAAATATTTAAAACTTTCGGCCGATTTGTTTAATGTAGATGTCAAAGATTTCAATATTTTCTTAAAAGAGACTGTTAAAGTTTTTAAATAATTTTTAATTTTTATTTAAAAACTACTTACTAAAACATTTATACTTTTTATAGTTAAAAGAATTTGTTGCTGAGTTTGAAAACAGTGGACCTGGATCGGTTGGAGCTGATTTAGATCAAGGTTTAAAGCTGATGGAGATTTATGGTCAGAAAATAAATAAACTTGATACAAGACGTCAAGAGCTAAGTAAGAAAATAATCTCTTTCTGTTCTTTTATATAGTTTGGTTCCTTACAAAGGCTTTGGAAATACACATATATCGGTCAATTTTATAAACTAAATTAAAATTTAACGGAGGTATTAATAGTTTATAACTTACAAAATGTCAAAAATATTAAAAAACTTGATTTTACAAGGTGTACGATTTGATCGTAAGCGACAAAATATTTAATACACAACGATGGCTACAATTTGCTATAGAAAAATTAAATTTTTATGATACATATAAAATAATTAAATATAAGAGATAAACAATTTATTCTTTATAAAAAAAATTAGGATATAAATGCATATATATCGTAATGTAAATTGCAAAAGGGCTTATAAAAGTTTTTAACAACTTTTCAAAACTAGTTAAAAGCAAACTATTTTCGTTATAACAACCTTTTTTTTGTGATTGTAGCATTATTTACAAAGTCTGAAGTAATGATCGTATTTTGATAAAACAGTTTTTGTAGTTAGAACAGGGGCCAAATCGTCGCATTCGATTCGAATCGAAATTTAAAAATTCTTATTAGAATTCCTATACTTAAAGCATTGACAACTCGATCGATCGAGTAAAATTTCGTTTCGAATCGAATGCGACGATTTGGCCCCAGTTTTTTTCCAATTTTTTATTTCTTCTAAAGCGGTTGAATTTTTGAGTTTTAAATACCGTGAGGATAGTAGATTAGATGAATTGGATATCAATTCAGTAATGCGTTCCAGCAAGCGTTCAAATATCATAGCGAATAAGCCAAACAGGGTTTATTCAAAAAAACTGAAAATGTCAGCTCAAAAATTTTGCGACTTAACGAATTAATGCAAAAAGGAAATAATCCATTAAAGATACCATTACGAGTCATTGCTGTTAAAAGTAGCGAGAAAATGCTGGTGCAAAAGTTTTATTTTAAACAATAGCTCCAATACACGCATTATTTAAACGTGTGATTTAATTTTTTAAATTATCTAATTAAAAATGGATTATTTTATAACTAAATATTTAAAAAAATTCCATTACCATAAATACAATTAAATGTTTAATTTTTTGTAGGTAAAATAAAAAATATTAATTTATATACAAAAAACACAAATATTGCAAGCGCCGTATTTTTCCCTCTTCAAGTAGACGAAGACAACAAAATTTTATCCATAGCTGTTAACGCCAAAAAAGGGCTCACCTTACTTTGGCCTTAATATCGATGTTGGATTAATTTTTATTAAGAAGGTCGTATATGAAGACTGAAAATTATACATACCTCGGTATCGCTTAACCCGATAAAGGGTCTAAGATGTCGTTTCCGTTTTATTATTAATTATTATTGATTAGTCATTTTAACTTAAAGGTCCACATTAAATCCAATAAAATTGAAATTATCAATTACTTATTTATTTGGTCCTATTCTTTATTTCCGTTTCTTTTCATTTCAACCTTTATTGAGACTATTTCAGAGATAACAAAATAGTTTTCTTATTTTGTTGCATCGGCTCCAAAAGTATGTAATCACATTTCTCATCCAGATTCCCACTTCTGAAGGAAACAATAGCTTCAGCAAAATAAAAATAAAGAAAAAAATTTTCTCTTTGTATATAACTTTAACAAAATTCTAGATTGTGCATCAAAATATTTTTAATTTTTCGTTTAAGGTAAATAAAAATAAGAAAAAACTTTATTCTGTAAAATTTTAGCGCTTACGATCATTTGGCGCAAGAGGTTGATATGTACACAGAAAAGGAAAATCACATTCTTAAATTAAGAATTTAATTCCTGAATTTATCAAAAATCGTACCTGAAATTTTTAAGCACGATCCGTACTTAATTGTTCTTATATCAGATTTTTTTAGATTACCAAAAAAAATCAAGCAGAAAAAACTTGTAATTTTTGAATATATTTTAACATTAAAAATCAAAGTATCTCGGTAGCCTAGATGGTAGCGCGCTGGTGTTGCAATTTGAAAAGTCCCAGGTTCAAATTTCAAGAACAGAAAAAAAATTGAAATTATAAATATTAAATAGGTTTAAAATAAAATTAAAATGCAAAACTCGTCTTCTTTCACAAAGCTCCGTTAATCAAAAAAAAAAAAAAATTAGTTTTAATTTTTGGATTAATTCCGTTTAGTTAAGCCTAAATTTTTTTACATCAAGCAGGGCTTTGAACTCAAATCAATCCTTTTTTGACCTAAATGCAGCTGAAAGTAAGAAATATGTTTTAGATAAATCGTATTTGGTTTAAGGAAATTTGTACTTGGTTAAAGCAAATCTGTTTTCACCGTACTTTTGACACCACTTCGGGTGGATTTAAGTAAAGATTATTTGGTTTATATATGGGGGATTTCATGTCAAGTGATCCAACTTTTAAAACCGATGTCTTTCGATTGGAAAGAAATTTGGACCAAAGTAAGTTCTTGCAGAGATTTGTTTAGACACAATTTTTTAGCACGATCGGTCAAGAACTCTCTGAGCTAGAGGGGTTCAAAATTTGACGTTTTCGGCAAATTGGTGTTTTTTCTCATACATGTAGTTTGTCACCTTTTGCTTTTAACAAAATTCGTCCCAAATACTTTCGATAGCTTTTTTTTCAATCTTCCAGAAAAAAATATTTTTAAAATTAAAAAAAATTTTTTTTTTATTTTTTTAATAAAATAATTAGAAAAAAATTTTTTTTCCAAATATGGCCATTTTTTTTTTTTTTGCTCAAAAGAAAGCTTAGATCTTTTCCTTGAAGAACTTGGAGGTCGCTTAGTGGGATGCGAGTGGGATATCTATAAAAATAAATGTTTTGTAACTCAAGGCAGAGGTTTTCTAATTTTCGCGTATATTCTATTTTATTTTTTTCCCTATTTATGTAAAATTATCTCTTAAGCAAAAAAAAAAAATATTTTATGCTAAGAAACAAAATAATTTAACCTTTCCGACGGTATGCATTGAAAATAGTAACAAAATGTGTTCAGACATTGCCATATAAAAGTGATTTTATTCCAGAGGCCTACCATTTTGTTGGTAATGCATTGTCGAGTGTATGAGACTTTATTTGGTACTTGCATACCGTCGGAAAGGTTAAATTATTTTGTTTCTTAGCATAAAATAATTTTTTTTTTGCTTAAGAGATAATTTTACATAAATAGGGAAAAAAATAAAATAGAATATACGCGAAAATTAGAAAACCTCTGCCTTGAGTTACAAAACATTTATTTTTATAGATATCCCACTCGCATCCCACTAAGCGACCTCCAAGTTCTTCAAGGAAAAGATCTAAGCTTTCTTTTGAGCAAAAAAAAAAATGGCCATATTTGGAAAAAAAATTTTTTTCTAATTATTTTATAAAAAAATAAAAAAAAAATTTTTTTTAATTTTAAAAATATTTTTTTCTGGAAGATTGAAAAAAAAGCTATCGAAAGTATTTGGGACGAATTTTGTTAAAAGCAAAAGGTAACAAACTACATGTATGAGAAAAAACACCAATTTGCCGAAAACGTCAAATTTTGAACCCCTCTAGCTCAGAGAGTTCTTGACCGATCGTGCTAAAAAATTGTGTCTAAACAACTCTCTGCAAGAACTTACTTTGGTCCAAATTTCTTTCCAATCGAAAAAAAAAGTTGGGTCACTTGACATGAAATCCCCCATATACTAGTGTGTATGTATGTATGCATATTTAATACTAAGCGAAGGATATTAAATGTTATTAAAATTGACAAATAAATTGTTAAACATAATGCTGTACACATGTATGTACATATGTACATACTATTTAAATATAGTCAATGTTGTTGTCAGGGAATCGAATATTTCCTGCAGTCAACTGACCACTATCACCATGACAGTACAAACTTAAACTGTGTTCGTGCATTTATCTATAAAAAAGCACAAAACCTTTTAATTATTTTTAATTTCATTTATTTATCGTGTTTTTTTTCTTTTGAATAATCTTTTTTTTTACTTCCTTTTCTCTTGCTATTTTGTGCTAAAGCAAATGCTGAGAAACTTTTCGATATGCCCATGCAAGATTACAATGAGTTTTCACGTATCAAAGACGACTACGAAGGCATGCAAATCGTAAGTTAAATATAATTACTTCTTTCAATTATAGAACTTTTGCTTCCATTCACACTACACATTGACAAATAGTCTAAAGAAATTTTTCTTTACTTTTTATGCAGATAAAGTTTAATTTTTTAATTAAACTATTAGTGCAGTTGTAAAGTAAACTTCTTTTTAATTTTTGTCCCTCTATTCTTTGGATAGAGAAATAAATAAAAGTTAAAACTGACAAACACCCAAAGATGATTGAATATCACCTTTACTTGTTTGTTTATTTTCTTTTTAACTTAATTTATTTTTTCGTGCTGGGCTCCTTTCTGGACTTTTTTTCTCTTTTAGATTTACAAATTATACAAAAGCCAAAAAACAGCTCGTGAAGGGTGGTCAAAAACTTTATGGGCTGATTTAGATCCTGCCGTATTGACAGAGGGTGTAGAAAGTTATTTGAAGGAATTTCGTAAACTGTCCAAACAGGTAAGAAGAAATCGTTTGTACAACATGTTTACATTACAAGTGTTGTACATGTAAATATATAAATAAACTCATTTTTGATGCCCATAAAGCTTTTGTAGTTTACAGAATGAAACTAGCTAAAGTTCTCAAAACACCTTTTAAAAAATTAAAATAAATTTAATATTTAATTGAAAGTGTTTCTTATAGATAATGACATTTATTTTACAAACACGTAAACGTTTACGTTAGGAATCTCTTAATATTCATATGGTTCTTCAAAATACGAAAAATTAACAGTCAATTAACGTACATACTTAAGTATATTTTTTTCATATTTTATTATTGAATCTTCGCTTATGCGAAATAACAATAAGTATTCAAATCTTAAGACTAAGAAATTATTAGTAGACCAGCCAGTGCCAGACTAACATTTAGTTCTCATAAACCAATAAAATATTTATCAAAAAACAAGAGACTCTTAAGTATAAATTATTTTTGAATCTTTAATTAAAAAAATCATGTACAAGGAAATATCGGATGGATCGCAGGATCAAGTGCTTTTTAAATTTTTCATTTTAATTTTTTGCCCAAAAAATAATAAATAAATTTTTATTTTTTTTGCAGAACTAATTGCTATATTTTGAATTAAAATAAAATTTAAAAACGATTATTTTTATCATAATTGTTTTTAATGAAAATAAATATTCATGCAACAAAAAGATTTTAAATAATAAAAATATTTATTGCCAAAAAATAAATATTAAAAAATATTAATGTTTTTTTCACAAAAACTGTAAAGATCAACAAATAATCATTATTATTTTTTTTAATTTATTTCTATATTTTTTTTTTGTGAAAAAACACCCAACACCTACCTATTCAGTTCTTTTATAAAAAATTAATTATACTTTTTAATGATAACAAACTCAAAGTTTATTCTGTTTGGCGATACATTTTAGGCTATGCTGAATCTTTGAAACCCTTTTCGTATCCCCAAATAAATATCAAAACAAAATAACTTTAATGGAGGCTTAAAATCAACAAAGTTTCATAAAAATTTCCCTTTTTGTATTGGGGTTAACATTTTTCGTTAAAAATGAGCAGTAAAATAAGCATTTTGCAGCTCAAAATGTCATGATGCAGTGCAGTGATTTAGAAACACGCCCTTGTAGCCGGCTTAAAGTCAATAGCTGTTACAGTTCCCGAGATATAGCGCAACTTAAAACTTCATAATATTTATTCAATTGTATGAGGGCTACTATTTCCTCTGCTTTTACCCAAAAATTAATTCGCCAACTTCGCTTGCCCGTTTCGAATGGATAGATTTTGTTTTTAAAAATGGGACTCAGGTTTTCGTTATAGTCTCTAGCGATCTGCTTAGGAATATTTCTAAAAGACATTAAAATCATCACAATAAAACTTAATTTGATTCCAAAAACTTGATTTTTAAAGACGGGCAGAGTGGCATAGATAGCTTAATCGACTTTTCTCTATTTACTCACTTCTTTGAATAAAAAAACTCGAAATAATTATTTTTGAAGTTTAGAGAATTTAAAATATTTTCATTTGATTTGTAAAACTCGTCTATCAGTAGAATAAAAGTAGTGGATATTTCGTTACTTCTGTTAAATAAAACTTTCACTTTTTTAAAATAAAACAAAAAAATTAATAAAATAAAAGTGGCTAAAAAATTGTTAAATATTTTTGAAAAATTACTAAAAAGTAGGCTGCCTTAATTCAAATGTTTCTGGCATGCCACAATAATGTATCAGGTGGTGGTGATTCTACAACAACAAAATTTGATGAATAAAATGTTCGTTTTTATTGTAGTTTTCGTTGGCTCAGTTTTTAAAAAAAAGTTATGTAAAAGTAAACAACTTTGACTACCTCGATTTATGCATGAAAAAAGTAGATCGGCTGTGCTCGTAACATCACCTGGTACACATAATTTCAACATGGTTTCTGGCTAACCGTGTTCAAAAATGGCTAAATCAAACTTATTTGCACTTGTGTATAAATGTATGTAAACATATGGGTGATTTCACGTAAAACGTCTTAAACTAAAAAATTAATACATTTACAAGTGACAATTTTTAAAAAACACCTTAAGCGTAGTAATATTTCACACAATAAGATCGTTAAAAAATCTTAAAATAAAACTCAATTTTATAAAACCAAACTTTTCGCAGTCTTTTAGTGGCCTGTATGAGCATAAATCACGTTTTTCAGTTTCTTCATACCTATGATTTGCCTATGATTAAGCGTTAAAAATCCTAGAGTTTTAAGTCACATTTATCGAATATTGAAATCATAATAAAAAAATGTTTCTAAATGAATATCCCATATGTTTTTAAACACGTTTACCACCAGTTAGCTTGGATTTCTGCAGCACATTTGGTTCGCGGATACCAGAACTTATCGATTATAAAATCATCAAGTGTTTGAAAAATTGCACATAATTTCAAACATATAAACCCTTAAGTATCAATACACAGGCAAACGATAAAATGTGTGTGAAATTTATTGCTCTAATTAAAAATTATTCATAAAATAAATTTTATTAAATGATAAGATGATTTATGGCATCATCTGATAAAATTAAATTTAATTTATTTTTCCAAAATTAGTTTAAACCTTGTTTTTGTATGATTTGCTTTAACAAAATCGTTTGTTTGTTTTTATTTTTTCTATTAAATTTTTATTAAGTTTCTAATTTTAAATTTTTATATGTTTTATATGTTTTTATATGTATGTATATATGTATATAAGTACATACATATAAATATTTATCTATTCAGAGTTGGGCAAAATACATGCTTTGCTGTATTTGAAATACAAAATACATTTATAACCAATAATCAATCGGTAAAACATGAGTTTCCATTCATGAACACTAGATTTTTAAAAATTTAATCAGATAAGCAGCCTCTTGTTGAAGAATATATAAATCCTGCTAAAGAAAACAATCTTTCTACAGGTCCTGATGAACACAAACTGGTGTTAAATTTTATGAAAACAGTTCTCTGTATGTGAAAATTAATTAAATTAAAACAAAACATTAATTAATTAATTATAAAAAAACAATTCAAAAACCCTTCTTAAGCTATTTTTTATTGGTATTTTCCTGCGGAATGTATTTTTTTTTGTATATCCCTGTTGGATAAAAACAATTTAAAGTCTGCGCAGTCCATTTGAAAATTGCACTTTGTTATTAAAAGTGATTCTAAAGTACTTACTTTTAGTTGGGACTTTTCCGATGTCCAAAAATTATTTGCAATTGAAAATATTCATTCTGTTGGTACATTAGAAGCTGGTAGACACAAACAAAACTCGTGATGTTTTTACATTCAATATTTTTTTCATTAAAATATCTAAAAATTTCCACCCATTTTTGATCTACTAATGCACTAATGTTTCGTCTTTTCTCCATTCCTCAATTTTTTCTGCATCTTCATAATTTTTAACACAAGCTACTTCGTCAAATAGTTTATCATCATTGATTTTGGGCTAATACAAATTATAATTTTTGAAAATGAAGAAAAATAGGACAAATCTATTTTAAAAAAAGACAATTCAGTTAAATAAAGGACGATTTATTCTGTTTAAATTTTAAAGGACAGGGTGTTAAAAAAATTACTGTCCTCTTAAAAAAGGACGAATGGTCACCGTATTCTTGCCACAATACTTGACACGGACACCTTGAAAATAGGAACCTATGTAAATAAGTACATATTTTTTTTCAGATAGGATCAGGGGAAGTGGTATTTCCCCTACAATTGCACAAATTTTGTGAAATATTTCATGCGCTAAATCGTAGAAACTATAACAGTTATCGACTTCAAATATTTCACAAAAAGTAATTGTACAACAAGAGCTACACTTTGGAGAAAAACATTTTTTGGTTGGAGCAGGAGAAGGGGTAGCTCCCATACAAATTAACCATATTTATGAAATTTTCGATACGCTTTATCTCGAAAACTATAACAGCTACCGACAACATATGTTCTACAAAAAATAATTGGACAATAAGGCCTACATTTTGGAAAAAAAAGTTGGAGAGGAGCAGGGGGACTAGAAGATCCCATGAAAATTAAAAACTATTGTTAACCTTTTAATACGAATAATGTCGAAAACTTTTATAACTATCGACCTCAAACCTTCTTATCTATTTCTATTATTCATACGAACGTTAAAGTTTTTAAAAATTTTCTATGGACTATAAAACTCGCTGGGTATATTAAAAGACCAATGTGAAGGGTATATAAGATTCGGCACAGCCAAATATAGCGATTTTAATTGTTGTGTTTTAAAGTGTGAATATCAAAAAAAAAATTTTTTTTTTTTGACATTCACATTTTCAAACATCCGCTGAGCTCTTGATATTACCTGAATGAGTGAGCCCTGGAAAAGAACGTGCCTTGCTAAGTTTAAGACATGAATGAATACGAAGACAAAGTTTCCATTCTGTTTTTTTCTTTTTTTTGAAAATTGTTACATTTTTTAAATGTAAAAAATGACAACTTTTTGTATAACAAAAAAATGTATTTTGCAAAAATGTATTTTGAAATCATAAGTATTTGAAATACAAAATATTTCAGTGTTAAATATTTGAAATAAAAAATACATTAGAAGGTGGTATTTCAAATACAAATACAAAATACGTATTTGTATTTTAAATACAAGTATTTGAAATGCTGCCCAACCCTGTATATATTCTTTTTGCTCCATGGTAAAGTATAGAGCGATGACAAAATTTTTAAATTTACTTCTGTCCAGTGACAAGCATTTTGTTTCATTCCAGCTCATTTATATTTGTTCAATTTCTTTCTCAAGCTGACTTCTTTTCTCTACGTGTGCGCCGGGCGTCCCCTTCTACGAGATCCCTGAGGGTTCCACTCACAATGGCTTGCCTTGTATTGTCATGTGGAGCTTTTCAGTTTCATTTTCTTCTTAAGACGATTAATATTTATAATTTTTTCAAATTATAAATATTAAAAATTATATTTATAATTTGAAAAAAAAAATTTCTCAACTTACCGCAGCAGGGATTTGCACCTGGGACTCTTTGAACTGCAACAGCAGCATGCTACCATCTAGGACATCGAGACACTGTGTTTTTTATATTTTAAAATATATATAAAAACAACACGTTTTTTTTTTGCTTGATTTTTTAAGTAATCCCAGCCAGACTTGATAAAAGACAACCTAAGTACGGACCGTCCTGCGATTTTGGATAAATTCAAGAACGAAATTCTTACTTTTAGAACACGTTTTCCCCTTCTGTATACATATTAAAGTACAAAACTGTTTGGCAATACGTAAATGTTAAAAGTTATCATTAAATTCGCAACTTAGTGCATTTATTTATATTATACCTGCTCTTCGATTAGATGAGTTTTGGTGGAAACTTTGAAACCTTAAAAAAAGGCACTTAAGCCAATGATCGGTATGTTTTGTGCTCCTTGAGCGTCCCAATGCCCTGTTATTTTATTTCAATGTCAAAATAAACGTATTTACGCCAGATTTAAAATATTTTTGGTTTTGTTTTTAATAAAAAATTTAAATATTTTTCTTCCATCCGAACATTTTTTGTTTTAATAATAAGGTAACAGTACGGCTGAGCTTTAGAAACTTGACTGATGAATGAATTCGGGCTTAGACCGATTATAACAATGCACGTTTGGTCGAGCCCAACATGATGATTTCAGGACATGCACGGCTCTTCCTAAAAACCACCAAATTATATCAATTAAATATAAAAAAAAATATAAAAATGCATTGATTTGTCATTTTAAATTATGCGAAAATTAAAAAATTACCTTCAAGTCATGAGTTCCCTATGGCCTTAATATTCTATGTTTGTCACCATCTTTTAACGAGTTTTTCATTTATTTAAATGGTTTTTGTTTTTTTATTGTCATAACAGGTGCGACAACTACCAGTTGGTCAAATGTTGGAATTGCAAATGAAACAGTTTAAAGGCACTGTTCCGCTAATGGTAAGCTTAAAGAATGAAGCATTGCGGGAACGTCACTGGTTGCAGCTAATGGAAAAAACAGGACAATTCTTTGATATGACACCAGAACGTTTCACCCTCGAAAATATGTTTTCGATGCAGCTACACAAGTACCAGGTAAAAACACATATTCATTCAAAAGGCAATTTATTATGGGGGATTTGATGGTATGTGTGTGTGTGTGTGTGTGTGTGTGTGCCCGTTTGTAACATGTTAAAATACAGGACAGAAAACAATTATCCTAAGTGGTGTTGTTTACTGCAGTTGCCACTGCACGTTTTTATAGACATTAGAAATTTTTTGACTACAGGACATAGATACACACGCCCACACACACGTACATACATTCTACCAATGTAAAGCAACAGCCAAAAAATAACGAAACACAAGTTTAAATCCTTAATATTTTACTAGTTTGCGTTGTCGTCGTTAATGGTCACATTATTTTTGTGTGTTTTGCTATTGAGTTAAATGTATTCGTTGCTAAATAAAAACGGTGTCTTGTCTCTTCTTTTTCACTTAAGTTACATTTTATTTATGTGACGTGTGTTTGTATTTGGTGACTCTAATTCTCTGATATCTTTGTTTTCAATAGGAAATTGCAGAGCAAATCCTTAATAATGCCATCAAAGAATTGGCCATTGAAAAGGGCGTAAAGGCAGTAGAAGACACTTGGGCCGTTATGAACTTAAAAGTGCACAAACATTTTAAGGGTATTGAGGAGCGCGGCTATACTTTGGGTGCAGTCGATGAAATAGTTCAGCTGCTTGATGATAATTCAATGAATCTTCAATCGATGGGTGCCTCACAGTACGTAGATAACAACAAAAACAATCCATTAACTGCACTTACATTAGGGTGTCCGTTATTTATGGCAAATTAACGTAGATTTAAAGTTAAAATTCTTAAATATTGATTTTAGCTTTCCACTGTGCTATTTTTGTTAGTTTTGCTTGTGCAATATTCACAAATTATTATTTTTGTAAATTTGTTCTTAAACTTTCTTTTGTCCAACAGATTTATTGGACCCTTCTTAGAGAAGGTGAATCGTTGGGAGCATCATTTAGCTCTTATATCGGAAGTCATTGATGAGTGGCTTGTTGTCCAACGCAAGTGGCTCTATTTGGAAGGAATTTTTATAGGTGGTGATATACGTTCTCAATTACCTGATGAAGCAAAAAAGTTTGATGACATCGACAAGGCGTACCGAAGAGTAAGTAATAAGAGCTTTAACATATTTTGAGAACAAATAATCAATAGAAAAAATAGCAAATTAAATTGTAGATTAGAGTAGTATCATTCAAAAAAAGTTAATTTTTATATTTTTAAATTATTAAAACCCCACATTTTTAAATTCATATTTATAAATAAATAAAAGGACATAGATTCTTAATGCTGAAGAACGTATTCAAAAGATTTCCAAAGTTGGAGGTAAGACTCGGAATTATTTCTTTAACATAGAGCAAGAGTTTTTTATTGGGTTGAGGTCAGAATTTTAACTTTCAAACCAATAACACGATTAATTAGATAATACGTCAACTTGCCATTGAAACCCTTATACACATAAACTGGGTATACTCCTTACAGCTTAATAAAGTCCTGCTGACCAGTTGTTGATACTAATCCATTATGTAAAAACGACCACAATATCTGCAAAAACTGTGATGATTCATCATTTTTATTTAAAAGTTGGTAAAATTTTATTATTATTATTGTTATTTAATTTTGTAATACTTTTGGGGCGTTGATATACTATATACCAACATGTATTAAAATGTATATCGTTAGCTAAAATGCAAAAAGGCGTAACTATCAAAAGTACGTACGTATCTCGCTAAAGTTTTTGCCAAGACGTGTTATTTATAATAGCCCATTAAAAACTCGATTTTAAATTTTTTTATCTACGTCTTGGATATAAAAAAACTTTGTGAGTATGTAAAAAAATATATCAAACAACAGATTAAAGAAAAAATTTTTAATTTATGAAATACATATATACGAAATGTGCAGTAGGCAAAAGGGGTTTGGAATTTGTGTATATGAATCGTGTGTATGTACATATGTATGGTAATATATATTTACATACATATACATAATAATATGTACATACATATACATATGTATGTGTATGTATTTATTTATAACAATAAAAGTTAAGCTCCTTTATTTATGTATTTATAAATATTATTATTGAGTTTGGCACTTGATTTCATTTGATTTTCAACATTTGCCGCATTGCACAATATGCACACACACACACACACAGACACACACACACACACACACACACACAATACGCACGTATTAAGGCCGACACACTTTAAATGCAAGAATAGAATAAAGAGGCTCTTTGAATGGTTTACTTTTACTTGAAAATGGTCTTAGAATCAGAGATCGTCCTACTAGAGATGAGCTATGTTTCGGTACCTGTGACCTGTTCACTGTAAAATACAGCGACGTGGAATGTTAAATAACTGAAAACTGCGAAGTCGTTATTTTAAATTTAATATGTTTTTCAAAAAAAAAAAAAAAAAAAAAAAAACATTTGTGCTTTGTTTAAGCTACGTTCGCAGTAATTATAAATTATAAAATAACAGTGATTTACAAATCATGATCACTATTTACAGTGTTCTTTACCAAATTTCTTTTAATATACTTTTAACATGAATTTTGAAAATATAACTGATAGCCTTGTGGCTCATGGAATTATCTCATTCATAATAAAATTTGTCCACTACATGTGTTGTATATTTTGAAAAAGGAATTTGGAAAAGGAAATACTCTGGGTATTTAAAAAAAAACGAGTTTGGTTTTCCAAAAAGGTCTATACGATGAAGGCCTTGTCAATTTTGCCAAAGAGCATTAAAAAATAAAATTACACCATTGGTGACGAGTGCTTTGATTTATTATTTGCTTTATTTGATTTTTGTTCTCATTTTTTCTTTTTGTTTAAAAGTACAATTATTTATACAAGCCCATGTACATGGCTGTGTGTGTAGGTATGTTTGTTTTCCATCACTTTTATTTATTTCTTTGTTGCCAAATGTTTTTATTGGAAATATTTTTTTGATGACTATTTATTCACGACACTTAGATAATGTTGGAGTGTGCCAAGAATCCATTGGTTGTTCCATTTTGCACCATACCCGGTAGATTGCCAGAGATGCAGGGACTAAGCATTGGTTTGGAAAATTGTCAAAAATCATTAAACGAATATTTAGAATCAAAGCGGAGGATATTTCCAAGGTTTTATTTCATTTCTACTGACGAATTACTGTCAATATTGGGCAGTTCAGAACCATCTGCTGTACAAAATCATATAATCAAGGTAATTACATAAACAATAATAATAAATTCAACATAATGGTATGAATGTATGAATGTACAGACATATAGAGAAAAATATAATCACAAACATATGTTACTGTCAAAAGGTAACGATAAATACTTACACATTCAATAATTCATATTACAAACTAAATCAAAAACCATCACAACTCAAAATATATTAGAAACATTTGTTTTTCCCTAAGTTCCAAGATTTAATCTTTAACGAACACGAAAATTTCATGTTTTCAAAAACTTTATACTTTTACAGTTAAACTTTATTTGTTTACACAATTGGAAATACTCTCATAAAAAAAATCATTTTAAGTTGTGACTGTTTTTGATTTATTGTGCGACATGTTTGTATGTATTATGAATTACAGTAGAATAAATTTCATCGAAAATTGTGGTTTTGATTTAGGACACTATAAGCTTAGCTGCATTTACAGGACAAAATTTTCTGTACAACTCACTGCAGGATATTTCTGTAAATGAAGGGTCTTACTACTCCCAAAAAATATTTATTAAAGTCAATAAATAAAAATATTATGATAAGTTTTCAACCAGGTTATATTCATGTACGCAGTCGCCGAATACTCATGGTTGGAGTTAATTATTGACAATTGATTAAAAACAATAAATTTAAAGTTTACGCATCTAAGAAACTGTCGTCACATTTCTGCTATTTAGGTCTTGCAGCCACCAAACCAAATGTATGCTCTGCTTCGTCCATGCAGTTGTCTCCACGGATACAGGTACACATTATTATCAATCTTTCCCATTCTGTGCACCTATTTTTTTTTTAAATATCCAAAAACCATCTCTGTTACATAACTGTTCATTTATTTAGTTCACATATCAATCTCATTGTCCGTGATATTCGGTTCGCTTCTCCATCTATCTAGCCACTTTTGAATCGTGTGTGGAGTAATACCTCTAATGATATGGACTGCGGGTTCAAGCAGCACTCGATTTGCGGGCGTTACTATGAGAGAAGCAGTACATTGCACAGTCGCCAACATAATTTTTCAATACTTTGTTTCAATTGCGCCGGCACAGATGTCGAAACCGTATAATCAAATCGACTGGATTGCCGCCATAGTTAGCTTTTTTTATGTAGTTTTGCCCTCTTATATTCGCTACAAGTCGCCTAAGAAAAATTATTGTTTGAGTGTCCTTTGTTGCAGTATGTTATAACTGAGCTCTAAAAGTTAATCTAGAATCTAATCTTAATCCTAGATACTTGAGCCATTTCCTCGTCTTAACTGTCTCAGACCAGACGTGCATATCTACCTCTAGAGGCAAGTACTTTATTGTTGCTATGAGCAGCTCAGTTCTTTTCGTGGCCAGTTTGATGCTATGAAAATCCATTCATGTCTTTATCCTAAGCTGGCTTGATTGAACTTATTTTGAGCTTCATTTGTATTTCGAGCGACTATAATAGCTGCGATATTATCTGCATAACCAACCCGGCTAGAATCGCCTGGCATTTCGGTATGAAAAATATCATTATATATGATGTTTCAAAGGCCAGCGCCTAAGACAGAGCCCTGGGCTGCCCCTGCCGTCATCTCTTTTTCGCGAGTTATTCCATTATTTTCGTATATAAGTACAAGGTATGTAAGTTAGGTTCTGTCTATCCTCATGATATATCGTGTCTCCAGAGCGTCTCTCATGTCAGCCCACTTTACGCTGTCAAAAGGGCTTATTACGTCTAGGGTCGCCAAAAAGGTGAAGCGTCTTGAAAATAGTTGCTTCTATTATTACATCCTCGATATCACTTATTTGTGACCTTCCATGTCTAAAGCCATATTATTCCATGGGGATTCCTTTAGTATTTTCAACAGCCGCTTGTATTCTAAGTTTGAACAGCATCTTAAGATGCGGTAACCTATTGAGACAAAAGATTTTTGTTTTAAGCGCAATGATGTAGCACAGAATATATTTCTATAGAAATGTGTAAAGTTTACTAATCAGAATATCT
This sequence comes from Melanophora roralis, assembly GCA_963583895.1. Lineage (NCBI taxonomy): Eukaryota > Metazoa > Arthropoda > Insecta > Diptera > Rhinophoridae > Melanophora > Melanophora roralis. The sequence continues at coordinate 441,002 of OY757187.1, forward strand.
GCTGGGACATTTTAAAATTAAAAAAAATCTTTATAATTATTTTAAATATATTATAGTTAAACTACACATTTATCGTCAGGTTATTATTGGTTTGGCGCTTAACTATAAAGAAAAACACTTTATAAAGCAGCAAACCAATAGTAAGCTTACAATGTGTAGTTGACCTTTTATTATAATTTAAATCAAGCTTTAGGAATGTAAGTATCCTGCAAGAATTGTTAATAGTGAAACAGTATTGAATAACTACTGACGTTGTCTACAGTACTACAGACTAGCTATGCCCTATGCAATGCTTTAACCTATAGACATTTAACATGAACCTGTCATTTAAAATCTACTACTGACACAAGAGTGGGTAGTTTTTTTTATGGCACATGTAGACACTGAAGTCACTGATTCACTAGTGCGTTTGAGAAATTCTTGTCTACAATTTTACAAGCAAATGTTGAAACGAAACTGTATGTTTTTGAGTTCTACTAATGGACCCTAATTAATAACAGTCGTTACCTTCTTTAATCCTTTGTTAACGATTTTGTAAAAAGTCCTAAGCAGTGTTGATTTGATTTGCTTCAGGGTATATATCAATGTAATGGATTTATAAATATATTTGTCTGTAATGAAATTGCCATTAAGTGTTTTTTTTACATTTTAATATTTTGGCAAAAAATTTTAAAAAAATTTCGTTTTACTCTCTCGTTGCTAGTATTAACTAGGAAGTTATTGAACACAACTATTGTATCTTAAAATTAATTACAAAAATAATAAAAATATAAAAACAACAATTTTTATTTGAATTAAATCTTTAGATGTACGACAATGTCAAGTCGTTGCGCATAATAAAGGAAAGCGAAAACTTGTCGTTTGTCACCGCTATGATTTCCAGTGAGGGAGAGGTCATGGATTTTCGTCAAAATGGTAAGATATTAAATGTTTGTTTTGTATATTTCTTTCAAATTACATATTTATTCCTAAAACAAGTGTTTAAAAATATTTGCTGTCACTCATTCGTACATTTAAATTTTATTTCATACTTTCAATATTCATAATGCCTCAACTATTTAACACCAGAACTTAATACAAAATTAGAGCCAATTTGTATTTAAAGAAACTGGAAATTACCAAAACACTTTTAAACGTTTGGGTTGCATAAAAGTAGATTTTTTTTTTCCTTTAAGAATTTTACTGGTCGCTTGAGGTACTTAGTGTAAGTGCTGTTTTAATCAAAAATCAAAACAAAATAATTTGTACTACTTTTAGTTTAAAATATATTTTTTATAAATAACTTTGAGTGACAGTTAATATTTCCAAATGCAGATGTCTGTAGGTATTTTGGCATTTGCAATATACATATGTAGGTATAGACATTTTTTTTTAATGAAAAATAAAAAATTTATTTTCATTATTATTATTATTATAATTAATTGGTATTATTGTTGCAATTATTTTTATTGTTATTTAAGCAGGAATTTAAAAATTTTCCAAAGATATGAAAGATGAACATTATGTTCAAAAAGTATTCAACGCCTTAAACAATACTTTGGCTCTATACTAATATGTATAGAAACTGCAAAAAGTACATAAAAAGTATCAGTGTATGTATAATTTTTACCCCTAAAGGTACCTTTACACGGTAATACAAAGTAATTAGATTTTGTAAAATCAAAATATTATGAAATTCTCTCCGTGTTTAAAAAAAGAGAATAAAAATCTGTTCTAACTATTTTTCATGTTTACACGGATGAGGTTGGTAAAATCAAAATCGGTTGTTTCCTGCCACTTTCCTTTTGGGGTAACGCCATATGGTTAAGGTTCAACAATATTAACAAAAACAACATGAAAAAAATCTGCTTTTATTTTGATTGTTTGTGTATTGTATCCTTAAGTGTAGCCACCTTCATTAGATGCTGTAAGTGCTGCCAATCTTTCACACCTCTGATGTGATGAGAATACACAAGTTTCTAAAATGGTTTAGAAAATAAACATTTACCGAACACTTGTCAAATTTTGCATCCGTATTCTCTCCTACCAAATACATTATGCTTTTACATGATGAGATTTTGTATTATCCCACAACATTTTTTGACATATCGTAATATATGTATTACCGTGTAAAGGTACCTTAAGGGGTACTTTTTAAGTAGAAAACGACGATCCGAAACAATTTCTTGTGAATTGAGTAAGTAAATGCAAAAAATTTCTGAGTGCAGTATTTCACTTTTTGTTGGAGAAAGTGAAAGTTAAATTATGCATTTGAAAAATATCTTGGCCTGCGGCTATATGCTTAAGTCCACTCGTATGTATTATTTTTATTTGCCTGCTTTTTAAAGTTTCAAGTTTTTATTTCTTTTTTTTAACGTAAAAACGTAACGTAATTGTAAATGCAGTTCATTATTTAACTGTGACTTGTTAAAAAGCAGTGGACCAATAAGCTTAAAGAAAATGTTATTAATACTCCTATTCTTTTCTTTAATCAAACAGTTACAATTGCATTTAGTTTTAACTAGTGTAATTTACAATAATTAATTGGACAATTCTAAAAGCATCATAATAAAAAAACTCATTAAAATTAAACGTTTGATCAGTTACCAATTTGAAATCCTGCAGCTTCCGGTTAACTTTGACGCTAATGACTGTTTCCATTTTGAACATTTTTTTATTTATGTATTTCCAATGATGAGATTTAAATCTTTTTCAATACAAAAGGAATAAAGAAAAATAACGAAGCGGATGCCGGAAACAGTAAAGAAATAAATATTATTGCGCAGAAAGATTAGGGTAACCATTTATTGTTATTGTTTTTCTTTTCTCTTTTGTTGTTAAATAAAAAAAACGCAGATAATAACTGAAAATTTTGAAAGAATATTGAAACTGTTTTTATTTTTTATAACTGCCGGAATGATTGTTTATGATGGATTTAAGTTTAAAGTTTTATTTATATTTTTATAACTTTTTTTTTGAAATTGCAATTATTTGGCAAATTCACCTTTATTATACAAAACTGATTTCGGAGTTTTTATTTAAAAAAAATCTGTTTCCACAATTAAATATAGAACAAACTTGTTTTTACGTATGTATCTAAATGGTAAATATTCAGCCTTATTATGAGTGTCGTTGTCGAATCGTTTTTGTGTCGAAAATCATTCTTTTTGTTAATGCTTTTTAAAAATTAAAACCAAAAATAAAAAAAAGAATCAAGTTTAGCAAAAGGATATACACAAATACAAGTGAAATTAATAAAGAAAATGTTAAAGACGAGTAGAGTGAAATTGCAGGTCAACTCAATGAGTTCATGAAACACTTTGATAATAGAAGATTAGCTTAAGCTGATGTTGAGTTAATACCAGCACCCTTATCCTTCAGCTGGAAAATATGTGTGAAACATGTTAACCTTATTGGCTATTCTAATTTAGGAGCAATTTTGTCAATGACATACCTAAAAGGGTCCTTTTTTGAGTCTAAAATGTCTAACAAAACTTAAAAAAGACTTAAATTTAATTAAAATACATTAAGTATAATTGTTTACTAACTTGGAGTTTGGCATGACAACTATGTATGTTTGACTTTTGCCGTAACTCCCAACGCATAGTATTATACTCAGAAGTATTATACTCTTTTTCACCTTCAGATGAAGAAAATGTAGCAACACTTAACATTTTATATAAATAATATTTTTAATTATTTGTATATTTTTTTTTTGTTATTTTTATCACCGTCAACAGTTGATTTTTTGACAGTTTATACAACAGGGTTACACAAAATTTACTAAAATTGTAAGAATTTTGAAACATTCTGTGTTTTTTATTCTATTACAAAAATGTCGTTTTCGTTAATTTTACATGGTACCGAAAAATATTAAAAACGCCAACGACTACGATAAATGTTGAAATACGCCAACGGCACTCTTAATAAGGCTGATTGTGTATTTAAAAGAAAACTTAAAAACCAATTTGTTTACGGAAGAATAAGATGTAAAACTGTATTTTTTTTATTTTTTACTTTTATATAAAATGTTTAGAAAACTTATTTTCGAATATCAAAATCTGAAAGCATCGCAATTTGTGTATTTGTGTCTATAAATATTCCTTTTTGGTTTTTAAGAACAGGTTGGCAACACAATACTGTTCAACATCTCGGCTAAATTAAAACAAAAAAATCTTAATTTAATTAAAACGATAGCAGCTTGATATTCGAAAGAGCGTTACAATAAACAAAAAAAATAAAACAAAGTGAACTTTTAAGCTCTAATGTCAATAACGTGTGTGACTCACTTAAGCTCTGTGCAGACGGTTGTCAGATATTACAATATTGTCAGAGCTATTAATGCAAAAACAATGGAGTGACAATAAATCATATGGTAAATTGTTAGTTCAGACGATTGTAAGACATTTGTCAGAAATGCAGACAATTTCATTGTCGGACAATTGTCTGACAAAACTCTATCTGCCGATGTTGTCAGACGAAAAATTGTCAGCTTTCATGGTAGTCAAATCATTACACACTCAAAATTGTTATTTCCGATATTATGTGATTATCAGATTCAGATATTGTCAGATATTGTTTTATTTTTGTGTGTAATAATAAAAACAAGTGAAAAAATAATGTAAACATAATATTGCAATTGCTTTAATCTTTGTTTCGTACATATTGGAAAGTAGCGAAGACAACCAAGAATTGGAAGAAAAGATGCCAGGTGGCATTTTTATAATTCTCAATAATTAAGTCCATTATATTTCGGTAAAATATAATAATATATTGATAGATTAGTACAAAAAAGGCATAAGTAAACTTTTGTGATACTTTTAGGCGTTTTTCATAATTGTGAATTATTTCTTACAACCGGCGTAAGCAACAGAATTTTAAAAATATTTTGCGGATAAAACGGAATTAAATTTTAAAGATTTGAGCCATATTTTCAAACATTTTCACACCTGTTGTAAAAATATCAGACACCACATCATATATACACTTTACACGTTGCACGTTACAATTACACAGAAAGAAATTATGGAAAGACAGATAAATATTTTTAAAACGAACGCTCAACTAAAGTAGCATCAAATTATACCAGCATTGTCTTATTCCGTTAAATACAATTTATTATTTATTTTGTTTTATCTTATTTTATGTTTTTGTAGTACGTACTCAAGGTCGCGTGGAGAATTGGATGAATGAAGTGTTGGATGAAATGCGCCGTTCCAATCGATATTTGACCAAAAAAGCCATTTACGATTATGGAACTGACCTTGAAATGGCCAGGTAAGTAGTTTTAAACCCATATACTAAAAAATATTCATATCGCTTGCTCAATATTACAAGGCTTTGTGTTTCGAAATTAATTTTGACATTTTTAAATTTAATGTAAATGGAAAAAGGTAAGTTAGATCTTTTAGAGTATAGCCAAAATGCTTGTTAGCCGAACAGTCGACTTTCGGTCGGTTAAATTTGAGGTTACGATACAGGAATATTCATACAACCCCGCAAGGCCAAATAATATCGGTATCGACATACATATATTAAAAATAAAGCAGGTTAGGGGAATTTTAAATAATTAATTAGTTTTCATAATTGTATACCTCGTCTACAAAGATTTTAAATAAAGTTTTACCAAATAGATAAAGAAAACTGTAAGGATTTGTATGAAATAACGGGCTTTAAACAAAAGAGGTTGTACCTTTATGAAATATTTTTTAGCAGATCTATTATACAAAATTCATTAAATAAACCCTGAAATAATTTTAAAAAAATATTTAAGAAAATCAATTAAGGATTAAAAAAGCTTGGAACTATGAAAAAACTGCCAAATAAATAAAAATAAAAAAACTCCCAACAGAAATTAAATAACTCTCGATTAAAATGTTTAAATACGAGCTTCGCTTTATATTAATTGTGGCTTTTATTTTTTATATTCAAATCATTCCGGCTTAAAAAAATGTTTAATTTAAAATTATCTCAATTTAAAATATAAGTTGCGTAGTTGCTAAAATTATGCAAATAAATGTATGAAATTATAAAAACAAATACATACATACACAGTTAAGTGCTCCCTTAACAAATTTTACAAAAATCGGTCAGAATTCTCCGGTAATAAAAATATTTATTAATGGTTGACAAGAATCCGGATCTATTTGTCTGAGGAAACTTTGCAAAGTCGTCTTACATATGTATATCTTTACAAATTCTAAAATAAATACTTGGAAACTTTTAAAGATATTTTAGACATATCGGATAAATGTCAAAAGGAACTCAGAAAATTTGCTAAAATTTCTGATAAAAATCAAATTCTTTAATATAAAAAGGAAACAAAAATTTTCTTCAGATTATGCGCAGAAATGTGGACGTATTTCTTTCGCTGGTTTAACCGGTTTAAGTTCCGAAAATGCCCAGAAAATTCTGTTCTTTTTCAAAATTGCGAAGTCGCAAAATTATCGTTAAAACCAAAAATTTTGTCCGCCATTTTGCTGAATTGTCTTCTAATATTCGCGAATTATTTAAGAGAATGAGCAGACAAGACCTACCAAAAAACTGCCGATCATTCTGATAAAAATCTAAGGGATATTTAGAAAATTCTGGTGAATCGTCAGATATAAGTAAGATATGTCTGACCTCAGATTTATCGGAATATATTGTTTTGTGCTTTAATATTAGCAAGTTATCCATTTTTCTAATAAAATAGTCTTCAGCGAGTCTTATGCAGAGCGTTTGTGGAGAGTGATGCCAAATCTTGCATCATCAAAAGCACTGTGAGCACATAGAACCTGGGTAAAATTGATTAAAAATAAATAAATTGCGGAACAAAAAGCATGAAACAAAATTTCGTTATCTTAATATAGAAAAGCCATAACTCGTATTTTTCTAAGCCCAGGTTTACGTTTATTTCGATAAAATCTCTGCTCACATTCACAATATGCTGAAAAACCCTCGACTTAAAAATACGAGTAAGGTCCTTTCTATTTATGTATATTAGGAAAACATAAATCTTTATTACTGTTATTAAATAACGAAAATATAATAAATGATGGGTTATGGTATTAAGATCGGATGACTTCTATTGAAATACTGAACAGCTTTTGGATTATTATGCACAGCGGTCAACACAGCTACACAACTAAACGCAACTGGCTGCAATTGTAGCCATGTAGTTATCTACTTAATTATAAAAGACAATGGCTACATACATACGCAGGTGTTAAAAATTTCCATAACAAAACCTTTTAATGCAAGTTAATGTATCGTTTTATAATGTTGCAGTGTAGCTGTGATGCCATTTGAGAGAATGTAGTCTGTAGCCTGCTGTGGTCTGTGTGTTTCTAGCATAAGTGTAGCGGCGGCTGTTGCACAAATGCTTTTGTTATAATTGCTGAATGTAACCACGTTGCTGATGCTATTATTGCTGTAACTTTTTGCTTTTATAGCTTAAAATTAATAATTTTGTCATTACAAGCGATTTATCTTTTTATTGCCATCGATTAACCGCAAGACCAATATAACACTGTCGTTGCCATTAATAATGATCATGGCGATGATGATGATGGCAATAGTTAAAACAATGCATATCGTTATATAAAATCCAAAACTTCATAGTTAAATACTTTTCAAAATCAAACTTTAGGCAAGAAAAATATTAAGGTAGTGTTGGCAAATTTTACTACTTTTATAAACTGAATACCAATCAATACTTTTCATTTTGATACTTAAATACTTCTCAACACCTGACTTTTTGTTTTTGACTTTAAAATCAACGTGAATTATTTATTTATATGAAAAGTAAATGTATTGTTTTTGCATAATTTCAATTTTAAATTGAATATTTTTAATAATTAATATTCATTTTACTTCAAATATATCTTTTAGTATTTCATTGACAGCAGTTAGTAGTTATAAATTGTCCTTGTTTTGTCCGTTAAATTTTTCGGTGAAGTTTAAAAATGCAACTTTGAAAGTATTGATAACTACTGTTTTAGTACTAAGTACCAAAAGAAAATTGCTAAAACTTGGTACCTACTACTTAATTCTTGCAACCAAATTTTAGAATGAATCAAGAACACTAACCTGATAAATATATTTTTAATTTATTTTCCCAAAGTCTTTTTGATCTTACGGAACGATATGCAAAGAAAAATATATGTTTATACGATAAAATACAACGTGAATGAATAATGGTAAAAAACGAACACGAAAGTCTATAGCATCGCGGTTTTTTTTAATACTTAAAATTTAAAAATATAACTTAAATCCTTTTTTATAATGGAATAAATTTATATACATACACACACACATGCATACATTCATGCACACATACCCAGTGGCGTAACTGAACAACATTGTCATTATGACATTTTCATCGATTAAACATTGGCATATATTTAGTACCAAGTTGCAATTTCCACATCATTTTCATATTATAATATCATTATAGTTAGGGGATTCACAAGGTGTTCTATTTCGTCCTATTGTCATAAAGCTCCACAAAAGTTTTGTTGTTTTTCGTACAAAAATAGTTCTTAAAAAAATACTGCGTCGTTTAATATGTTGTTAAATTATCAGTTGTTCCACATACACCTGTGCCGAGAGTCCAATAGTTAATAAAGGTTTTTAAACCATTGTGAAATTTTATAAAAATATGACAATTTGATTTTGCACAATTTGATTTTTCACAAAGTTTCTAAAATAATTTTTGTTAAAATAGAACACTAATAAACAAATTTAACATACTTATAATACTTATTTATAATACTTTATTAATAAATATTTTGTAAGAAATTCCTGCAAAAATCTGGTCTATAGAAAAAACTCACGAGGACTCACTTAAGCTGACTATAACGTTAAAATTCACTAATAAATTTCGATGATATTGTATGATAGAACTTACTTATATATATAAATTTAGAAAACTACTTCCAAAGTAAACACATATCGGCAAAGAAAATCCAAGATTTGTCATCTATGATTTGAGTAGGTCACGGGCAAATCCCGAATCTGGGTTTTTTCAAAAATGAATCCCAGATTTTTTCGGGATACCGTTTATAAAAAGGCTCTTAAAAGGGGAATTGAAAAAATTGTAAAATGTTGATGCAAACATTTAAAAAAAACTTAAGCGTAATCGATCATAAAACCTATTAGGATAGAGAAGACTCTGAGGATCAACATAAAATTCATATACATATATTTTTTAAACAAAATAAATTTATTTTATATTATTTTTACGTAAAAAACGAAGAACAGCAGTTTATGTTTCTCGTGCATACAAAGAGTGTTATATTTATGTCATACTGCTTTATCTTCTAATTTTAAACAAAAAAAAATATTTGGTTCGAATTTCTTTTTTTCTAAAGAAATCTTACATATAATTTTCTTTAGATTAATTCAATTCTTTGTAAAAGTTTTATATTAAGTATTTGTATTTACAACAATGGTAGAAGAAAAAAAAAATTCTTTAACAAATCTCAGAATGCTGAAACCCCGAAAAATCCGGGATTTCGGAATTCTTAAAAATCAATCCCAATCTTCCTCCCTATTGAGAACTGAGTTTAAATAAAATTTTAAAATATTCTTTTTTAACTCTAGACCTGATTGGCTTATGAAATACCAAAGCATGGTTGGATTAGCGGCCAGTCAGGTATGGTGGACGGCTGAAGTAGAAGAGGCATTTAACCAGGCTAAAAATTTTGGTAATCTAAGAGCAATGAAAGACTTCTTGCACAAGCAAAATCACCAAATGGATGAACTAGTGTTAAAGGTTCGATCGGATTTAACTTTAAATGATCGTAAAAAATTCAAGACTATTGCGACTATAGACGTGCATGCCAGAGACATTATTGACGCGTTTGTCAGAGATAACATTCTAGACGCAGGCGAATTTAGTTGGGAGAGCCAGTTAAGGTTTTACTGGCTTAAAACTTACGATAACTTATTTGTCATTCAGTGTTCAGGACGATTCGATTATGGCTATGAATACTTAGGTCTGAACTCCCGCTTAGTAATTACACCACTTACAGATCGTATATATTTGACAATAACTCAAGCATTGCTTATGAACTTGGGCGGTGCTCCAGCAGGTCCAGCTGGTACTGGAAAAACTGAAACCACAAAAGATTTAGCCAAGGCATTGGCTTTGCTTTGTGTTGTAACTAACTGTGGTGAAGGAATGGATTTCCGTGCAGTGGGCACAATTTTATCCGGACTTTCACAATGTGGTTCATGGGGCTGCTTTGATGAATTTAATCGTATTGACATATCAGTATTGAGCGTAATCTCAACACAACTTCAAACTATTCGAAATGCACTAATTAGAAAACTGGAAAGATTCGTTGTAAGTAAAATTCAAATTTTGAAGGTTAATTTTGTGCAACTTTAATAATCAATTGTTAATACGCTCTTAGCTGTGTTTAAATATAGACCGCCCACCTTAATTTTCTTTTTTTTATGTTTCTTATCATATAGTTTGAAGGCTGTGAGATTAAAATAGATCGCAAAGTTGGAATATTTGTGACAATGAACCCAGGCTATGCCGGAAGAACAGAACTACCAGAATCTGTTAAGGCACTTTTTCGACCTGTAACCTGTATTAAGCCTGATTTAGAATTAATTTGTTTAATATCATTATTTTCCGATGGATTTTTAACAGCCAAGGTAAGCACACTTACGTTTTAATATATTTGTGTTTTTATTTCTCTTATAATTTTATTTTTCCTGGATTAAAACATGCATTACAGATGGAATTTTATGTTTTCAGTTTAATATATTTATTGGTTTTATTTTAGATTTTGGCAAAAAAGATGACCGTTTTATATGCGCTAGCCCAGGAACAATTATCCAAGCAATGCCATTACGATTGGGGGCTACGCTCGTTAAATTCCGTTTTGAGAATGGCTGGTGTTATGAAACGACAGTCTAATGACTTAACGGAGGCAGTTGTCTTAATGCGAGTTTTGCGAGATATGAATTTTCCAAAATTTATTTTTGAAGATGTACCATTGTTTCTGGGACTTATTAAGGTAAAAACAAACCATATAAAAATGCGTAAAATGTTTCAAAACGCAATACCATACTCCGAATATTAACAAAAAATGTCACACGTTGCCATCAGTGCACACTATAACGATTGCTTACGGTATCAAAAGCAAAGTGTTTTATTCAGCATTACATTTGGGGGTATATAAGAACATATGCATAAATAGGATTATGAAATAGAATTTGTAGAACATTTTTGTTTTTAAAACCCTTAAATTTTTATTTTGACTTTTACTTGCTTACTTTCAAGGTAATTCAAAGTTTCGCTGGGGAGCTTTATTATTTTTAATAAAGTGTAGCCTTGCTGCGTATAGCAAGTTATAGTAAATGTTAAAAATTTGTGGAGTTCATACCTTATATTTGATTTTACACCACTAATGAAAACTTCAAACGTAACGCAAACAGAAAATTCACTTTTTTAATTATTAAGTGAGGCATAAGCTGTATACGTGTGAACTGTATATGGACAAGGTGACCGCAATTCATGACGGACATTTTGACTTTCTTACTTTTTTTATAAATTTAACACATTTATTGAAAAAGTATATCTTTAGTGTCAGGATCCATACAAGAGAGTCACTCCGTATTGCAATCACCTGGTACATGTATTTTTAAATTCCTGAAATAACAGCTCATTGATCATGGTTCTGTATCGCCTTGCAGGCGCAGTAACAGCGTTTTTAAAATGTAAAAATATCTTGCTCCAAGAATGCAAATATTGCTTCCCAGCAAAACCTTTGCTTGCCTTGTAAACGAGCATGTAATATTGGAGGTTCATAAAACCAAATGATCTACAAAGTCTGTTTTATATTTCTATTTTTACATACATATCGCACCCGTTCAACAATACTGTATTAACTTAAAAACTTCAAAGTGTTCAGGAGAGACAAAAAACAGTTTTCTTAATGCTTAAGGAATTTTCCATTAACAAAAGTTAGGCAATATTTAGAAACCCCATCAATTATTCTATTGCACCACATAACCTTTTTATTTGTTTATTGTTTGGAGATAGAAACGCGAAATATTTTGAGTTGTGTTTGTTTACATGAAATTTATTGCTGTATTTAATACATTTTATTATTAGAATAACAACATAACTCAAAATACTACTCTTTATAGCAAAAAACAATCATTTGGTAAGGCCAATCACTTCAAATAACTCAAAATAATTTTGTTTTCTTGATTCACAGAAATAAACCATTCCACCAGCAAAAAGGTCACAACATGTAATTTTATTAAGAAAGAATAGTCAGAACTATGGGAATTTTTAACCATAGGTAGACATAAGTGTTATGTATTGTTTTTTGGCAAAAAGATAAAATAAAAAAATTTTGAGTTAATACAGTATTGTTGAACGAGTGCAATATGTATATACAAACTTACGAACTTAAGTATTTAGCCTGTTGCTTAAAATATTTAATATTTACTACTTTGTAACCTATGAATTGACGTGTTTATATGTACATACATATGTACATACATATATTTAAAAAAATGAGAAACGTGAATTATGATAAACTTTCAATAGAATCATCCACTTCAGTATTGTTACGAGTATTTTGGGCTCCTGAGATTTATAATGAGGTGCTATAAACTTTATTTTGCAAAAGTTATGACATCTCTTGAAAGCGTCATATGCTAAAAAGTCTCTTGTTTGAAAAACGTAACGGCTGTATCTCAAGTAATTAGTTTTTATAAGAACGCTTTAATTAAAAACCGGTACCGTCCTTAGTGGTGTTTGATAATATAATTCTAGGTACAAACATTCGCAAAATCTTTTACATATATTTGTAGTTGCCATTAAGTGCTAATTTTTTCCATTAATTAAGACGAAATTTTGTTACCAGACATAATAAAATCAAAATAATTTTCATGTTTTTTTTAAAGGATTTATTTCCCGGAATCGACTGTCCACGAGTTGGTTATCCGGATTTTAATGCAGCGGTGCGTCATTGCCTTGTGAATGATGGATTTATTTTACTCGCAGACCAGGTAAAACTTATCAAAATATGCAAAACACGAAATAAAAAAATTAAAAACTTGTTTTTCATTTTATAAAATTGCTTAAAGAATTTTTTTGTTAATTTCATCCTTATTTTTACTTCTTTTTGTACATTTCTACTCTTGGAAATGGACAACACAATGTTTATTCATACAAACACAACAACAACATACGTAGTAACACCAATAACAACTTAAACTTAGAAAAAACTTGTGTAAATTGAAAACCTTTTTGTAAGTCTTTCCAGCATTAAAATGCAGTTTTTTCATTTCAGTTTACAGTTTCTCTGTACAAATCAATGTACGTGTGTATGCATGTGTATGTATATATGTATGTATGTAAGTTTCTACATCTGTATCCATAAATACTCCTTCACTCTTTCACACGCACACATACACACTTAGTAATGGCACAACCTGCAAAATTGGCCGACAATATCTGTATCAGACAAATCAGTCAAAAATCTTAATGGATTTGTGCGGATATCTGACACATTTTTGTAAGACATGCTTGGGAATTTAGATGTACGACGTGTATTTAAGATTTCTGATCGATTTCTTGCAGACATTTTCATGTTTTTTTTTATATTCTTGTGTCCTGTTGTTGATTTGGCTTGTATTTTTGTTACAAAATATGCATCATTGTGAGTGAAATAATTCACCTGCTGGCCGCAATTCGCGACAAACATTTTTACTCTTTTCCTTTTTTTTTTAAAAAATTAAGTTTAGCCCATCAATTGGAAAATAAAAATATGTCATACCATTCTTACTCAAATAGTTTAGTTAAAGACATAAATGAATAAAAAGATGATAAAATTTGATTAACTTTAAGTTAATAGAAGTTATTTACTACCTAAACCAAGATACTGATCTAAGAAAACAGACGAAAAGCTATAAGGGGGCTGAAAAAACCCACTCATCTTGGCTAAATAGTGTCAGGAAATTGGTTTGTAAAAAAACGCTGCAAAAAATATGAAAAAAATCGTAAAAATTCAACTCATATTCTATCAGATTCATGCTTAACGTGTCGACTACATGTCTGACAGATTTTGTTTCATACCACTTCATATGTTTCGCCGTCAAAAGTCTGACAGTATGTGTTAGATATTTTACAGATGTCAGTAAATTTTGCTGGCTGGGGAGTATTTGCAATCAATTCTGATGCATTTGTCGTACTGTGTTTCCCTTTACTGCAAAGTTAGTTCTGTTAACAACAATGTCATAATCTTGCCATTATTATCCCTGACATTTTACGATAAATTTAGAACATCAACAGTAACAACATCAGTACAGTATGAAAAAAAATTTAAACCCCTTTTGTGTATCACAGGCACAGACACTTTGACACATTCTAAATTATACTTTAAAAGCAGTAAAAATACAAAATAAAATAAAAACAAGTAAGAGCGCTATATTCGGCTGTGCCGAATCTTATATACCCTTCACATTGGTCTTTAAATATACCCAGCCGAGTAATTTTGCACTGCAAATAATTTAATAAAAAACCTTGTGCGAGTTTTAAAGCCCATAGAAAAAATAACAAAATTTTAACGTTCGTATGAATAATAGAAATACAAAGATGAAGAAGATTTGAGGTCGAAAGTTTTAAAAGTTTTCGACATTATCCATATTTAAAGGTCAATAAAACTTATTAAATGTTCTAGTCCCGCTGCTCTTCTCCAACTTTTTTTCCAAAATGTATAAATTATTTGATTATTACTTTTTGTAGAATATTCGAAGTCGATAGCTGTAATAGTTTTCCAGAAGCGTATCGAAAATTTTATAAAAATTGTTAATTTGTATGGGAGCTACCCCTTCTTCACCCCCCATCCGAAAATTTTTTCCTTCAGAGCGTAGCCCTTGATATCCAATCACTTTTTGTAGAACATTTGATTTCGATATCTGTTATAGTTTCCGAGATATAGAATATCGAAAATTTAACAAAAACTATTAATTTGCATTGGGGCTACCCCTTTTTTTGCCCCCACACAAAAATATTTTTCTTTAAAGCGTAGGCCTTTTTGTCCAATTACTTTTTGTAGAACATTTCATTTCGATATCTTTTTTAGTTTCCGAGATATAGCGTATCGAATATTTTATAAAAATTGTTAATTTGTATGGGAGCTACCCCTTTTTTTGCCCTCATTCAAAAATTTTTTTCTTTTAAGTGTAGGTCTTTGCGTACAATTACTTTTTGTAGAACATTTTGAGTCGATAGCTGTTATAGTTTACGAGATATAGCATATCGAAAATTTAACAAAAATTGTTAATTTGTATGGGAGCTACCCCTTTTTTTGCCCCCACTCAAAAAAATTTTTCTTTAAAGCGTAGGCCTTATTGCCCAATTACTCTTTGTAGAACATTTGGTTTCGATATCTGTTACGGTTTCCGAGATATAGCGTATCGAATATTTTATAACAATTGTCGATTTTTATGGGAGCTACCCAATTTTTTGCTCCCACTCAAAAAATTTTTTCTTTGAAGTGTAGATCTTTGCGTACAATTACTTTTTGTAAAACATTTTATGTCGATAGCTGTTATAGTTTCCGAGATATAGCGTATCGAATATTTTATAACAATTGTCGATTTGTATGGGAGCTACCCCATTTTTTGCCCCCACTCGAAAAATTTTTTCTTTTAAGTGTAGATCTTTGCGTACAATCACTTTTTGTAGAACATTTTATGTCGATAGCTGTTATAGTTTCCGAGATATAGCGTATCGAATATTTTATAACAATTGTCGATTTGTATGGGAGCTACCCCATTTTTTGCCCCCACTCGAAAAATTTTTTCTTTTAAGTGTAGATCTTTGCGTACAATCACTTTTTGTAGAACATTTTATGTCGATAGCTGTTATAGTTTCCGAGATATAGCGTATCGAATATTTTATAACAATTGTCGATTTGTATGGGAGCTACCCCATTTTTTGCCCCCACTCAAAAAATTTTTTCTTTTAAGTGTAGATCTTTGCGTACAATCACTTTTTGTGGAACATTTTATGTCGATAGCTGTTATAGTTTCCGAGATATAGCGTATCGAATATTTTATAACAATTGTCGATTTGTATGGGAGCTACCCCATTTTTTGCCCCCACTCGAAAAATTTTTTCTTTTAAGTGTAGATCTTTGCGTACAATCACTTTTCGTAGAACATTTTATGTCGATAGCTGTTATAGTTTCCGAGATATAGCGTATCGAATATTTTATAACAATTGTCGATTTGTATGGGAGCTACCCCATTTTTTGCCCCCACTCAAAAAATTTTTTCTTTAAAGTGTAGATCTTTGCGTACAATCACTTTTTGTGGAACATTTTATGTCGATAGCTGTTATAGTTTCCGAGATATAGCGTATCGAATATTTTATAACAATTGTCGATTTGTATGGGAGCTACCCCATTTTTTTCCCCCACTCAAAAAATTTTTTCTTTAAAGTGTAGACCTTTGCGTACAATTACTTTTTGTAGAACATTTTATGTCGATAGCTGTTACAGTTTCCGAGATATAGCGTATCGAATATTTTATAACAATTGTCGATTTGTATGGGAGCTACCCCATTTTTTGCCCCCACTCAAAAAATGTTTTCTTTAAAGTGTAGATCTTTGCGTACAATTACTTTTTGTAGAACATTTTATGTCGATAGCTGTTACAGTTTCCGAGATATAGCGTATCGAATATTTTATAACAATTGTCGATTTGTATGGGAGCTACCCCATTTTTTGCCCCCACTCAAAAAATTTTTTCTTTAAAGTGTAGATCTTTGCGTACAATCACTTTTTGTGGAACATTTTATGTCGATAGCTGTTATAGTTTCCGAGATATAGCGTATCGAATATTTTATAACAATTGTCGATTTGTATGGGAGCTACCCCATTTTTTGCCCCCACTCAAAAAATTTTTTCTTTAAAGTGTAGATCTTTGCGTACAATCACTTTTTGTGGAACATTTTATGTCGATAGCTGTTATAGTTTCCGAGATATAGCGTATCGAATATTTTATAACAATTGTCGATTTGTATGGGAGCTACCCCATTTTTTGCCCCCACTCAAAAAATTTTTTCTTTAAAGTGTAGATCTTTGCGTACAATCACTTTTTGTGGAACATTTTATTTCGATAGCTGTTATAGTTTCCGAGATATAGCGCATAAAATATTTCAATAAATTTGTGCAATTGTAGGAAAAATACCCCTTCCCCTGGTCCTATCTGAAAAAACTTTTTCCATTATTTAGGTCCCTTCTTTAAGGGTATCCGTGCCAAGTTTTGTGGCAAGAGTGACTATACTTACTGAGATATATGGGGATATATGCACGGATTTTGTCCTAAAAAAAATGGGTTACTCTGGGTTTTCGCTTATATCTCGGTCAATAGTGAACCGATTTTGCTGATTTTAAATAGCGATTGTTAGCGGGATATTTCTGATCGTTTGACACCATTAACTGGTCTGTATCTTTTTATTTGAGTCCGGAAACTTGATTTCAACAGACGGACAGACGGACAGACGGACAGACGGACAGACGGACAGACGGACAGACGGACAGATGGACAGACGGACATCGCTAAATCGGCTTCCCTATCTATAAGGATCCAGAATATATATACTTTATGGGGTCGCAAATGAATAATAAAGAAATTACAAACGGAATGACAAAGTGATATACAGTGTCGGACAAAACTAAAGCACCAAATCCTTCATAGTAATAAATTGTAATTAGTGAAGCTAAATTGTTATTTAATAACATTTAAATTTATTCATTTGTTAGTATTTTTATAAAGAATTTTAAAATAAAACAAAAGCAACAATAATTCTTCACTTAACATAATAAAATTAAAAAAAAGGGTAAAAAGCGTTATTTGGAGGCGACAAAACTAAAGCACATAGTTAGTTAAATATTCAGAAGTTCTAAAAAACTTAATATTTTGTGGCGTATCCGTTATTTTTTAAAACTTCTGCACATCTTCGTTGCATGGAGTCTATTAAACTGGATAATACCTCAGAAGAAATGCTATTCCAGGCATTTTCTACATTCTTGAAGAGCTCATCAAAATTTTTGCAGTTATCGCGGACTATTTTTCGATCTACAATCTCCCATAGATTTTCTATGGGATTGAGATCTGGAGATTGCGCTGGCCATTTCAAAACATTAATCTTGTTGTTAACGAACCACTCTTTCACACATTTAGATGAGTGTTTGGGGTCGTTATCTTGTTGGTATCTCCACTTAATCGGCATTTCCTCCTCTGCATGTGGCAGCATAACATTTTCCAGGATGTCCTTATAAAGAAAACGGTCCATAATTCCATTTATTCTATGAATTGGACCAATGCCGTGGCCTGAAAAACATCCCCAGACCAAAACGTTCCCGCCACCATGTTTAACTGTACCTTTTGTATAACGTGGATTAAGACGTTGGCCTTTCGGTCTCCTAACTAGTCTTAATCCATCGGAACCTTTTAAATTAAATTTTGATTCATCGGAGAAAACCACAGTATTCCATTGTGTGGTGGTCCAATTAATGTGCTCCCTTGCGAATTCAATCCTGGCCAGTCTATTTTTTTGTGATATAAAGGGTTTTTTTACACTTTTGTAAGCTTTTAAGCCACCTTCCACAGCTCGCCTTTGGATTGTTCTGGGAGTAACATTTAATGTTAATTGTGAGGCAATGGTTGTTGACGACATAAATGGATCTTTTTTTAACAAACGTATTATAGCCTGGTCATCTCGTTTGCTAGTTTTTCGTGGGCGTCCACCTTTATGTTCTGTAGCCAAAGTGCCCGAAAAACGAAAACGGCTTATTATTCTTGATATTATACTGTGATTAATATCAAGTTTTTTTGCTATTAAGGTTATGGATTGACCGTTATTAAAATCAGCTATAATTTTTCCTCTAAAATGTTCTGAATATTTATTTCGTGCCATTTGATAAGCGAATTTTAAAATAACGACCACAACGAGTTTAAAGAACGGAAATAACTAAAAATTAAATGAAAATTTTCTCCTTGCGCACTCGATTTGATCTTTAAAAAAAAATAACGGCATTTTTTGTAAGCAGTTTTTTATTTTAAAAAGCAATAAGAAATATTCAAGGTTACGTGCCTTAGTTTTGTCGCTGCATTTTTGGATGTTCTTGCATAAATAATAAATAAATTACAATTTCTTTTTATTTACAGAATTAATTTCTTTGTTTTTAATATGTTAAGAGTTAATTCTTTTATATATAATAATATTTTTTATAAAATGAGCACTTTTTTCATGTTATTGCAAATTTTCTTAATAAGCAAGAATCCGTGCTTTAGTTTTGTCCGACACTGTATACCCTATCACTATGTGAAGGGTATAAAAAAACTAAATATTTAATAATATTTTAAAGAAAAAAATATTAATGCAAATGTTTTTGAACTGAACATTATTTGAAAAGAGAATCTAAAAATAAATAAAAAGAACTTCTTTTTGTAAATAACAAAATCATCAATAATACCTTAACAAATCAGAAACTGAAATTAAAAGATTTCCCATATTTAAACATTTTAACACTTTTTTTTTTAATCTATTGTGCTGTGTGTGTTGTCCAGACCCTTCTTGTTAATCCTTTCAAAACTTGTACTAATTGTGTGTTCACATTAAACACACTTTTTCCATTTTATCTCAATTTATGGTTTTTTGTTTTAGGAAGACAAAGTTGTTCAGATGTATGAAACAATGATGACTCGACATTCCACTATGATTGTTGGTCCAACAGGTGGGGGCAAAACAGTTGTCATAAATACATTAATTAAGGCCCAAACCTTTATGGGTCTGCCAACAAAATGCATTACACTTAACCCTAAGGTAAGCAAAGCATTAAATGTAAGAGTGTGTATTGTGAGGCTGCATTTATTTTTCTCACTTATTCTCGGAGGGATGTTTTTTTTTCTTCTTTAAAATTAAAAAAAAAACAGCAAAAGAATTTAAATTGACTTTTGTACAAAAAAGTAGAAGGTCGTGTAGTCGTGTCAACAAAATTATACAAAATTATTTAATTCAACACTGCGGATTAAGATTTAAGTAAATTTGAGGTAGCAAATTCTAAATAAAATTCCTGTTTTAAGTTTATTTGTTCTTTCAAAATGTTTAAAAAAGCGTAAAGTGACAATTATTTTTCTGCTAGTAAAAAAGTTCAATAAAGAAACATATGTTTTCTAAGACATAAAAAATTTACAAGAAGTAGTAAAATCAATCTCTATCAGCTAAAATTTTGTATAAAATTATTTAAATAAAAACTTAAAGGGCCTTATTACGTAAAACACAATGCATAATTGAAAAAAACAATTGTATGGAAAAAACTTAAATTTAAAAAACTTGTCAATACATTTGGCTTTTGTTTTAGGGCGTTGCGTTTAAGGAAATGAAGGGATAAAAAATTAATTTTTTTTTGTAAAATAACTATTTTATTTTTATTTTTAATTACAAAATGTGTGCCGTTAAATTTTTTAAAAATATATGTTTGTACGTATGTACTACGTCTTCTCTTATTTGCAGGCATGTTCGGTTATCGAACTGTATGGTTACCTCGATTTGGATACTCGTGATTGGGTTGATGGGTTATTTTCAAATATATTTCGAGAAATAAATGGACCACTGGAACGAAATGTATGTATTAATCATAAAATATGTTTTTTTTTTAATAAACACCATTTTTTCTTATTGAATTTGTTATACATTTACATGAGCTGATATGGACTTTGTGCAAACACCATTAACTAATAAATATAACCAGTAATCATATACCTCTCATGTGAATAAAATGCCTTTAAAAACTTTAAAGGAGTTTCACTTTTCCAAAAACACGTTTTTTTATTATTTAGGGCTTATTTAAAAATTATTTTATAGATATTTGTCACATAAGCTTCTGATAAACCTATTATGGTTATTTTGAATATAGCCTCGAGCTTACATTTTTACATAAATTACAGTTCATCAAAAAGGTCAAAACTTTGGGTTGTGATTTAGTCAAATATAAATGAACATGAAATAACCTTAAATTTTCCCTAAATGTTTTCTTGTCCAAAAAAATATCCTAAGCGCAAAAAATAGCCCAAAAAATAGGGTGAAAGCCCCTAACTTGGCAACAGTAAAACTGTAAAACAAAATAGAGGGTCGTATCCCAAATTTTTTTTTAAATAAAACATATCGTGTTTAAATGAAATTTTAATACAAAATCATTACTTGAAGTCTACTTCAAATTCAGTTTTTTTGGATACCACCCAGAGAGCTTTGCAGAAGCTTTCATTTTTTGACTAGAAATTGCGCGCTACCCATCGGGTTTTGAACAATATGGATAATAGATTTGGGAGGCATATATCCTTGCCAATTAAAAAAAAATAATTAAATATAATTTTAACCTACACATGTATGTAAAAATAAAGCAAACTTTTTAGCACAAAACATATTTCCTTTTCAATATGGTAATTCTACATTTTGTTTAAAAAGAGGTTTAAAAATTTAAAAACATTGAATTCCACGTAAAAACTCACAACTTTTCTCTAATCAATTTGTTGGTTTGCAACTCTTGTGCTAATAAACTTCTCAATTACTTTTGACTGGAATTATTTGAACTCATTTAAGTTTTACTTCAAAAATTTAACTTACTTTTTAAGAAACTTACTCCACGATATAAATATATTTATAAGAATTAGCCGTGAAATATCAAATAATATTTTAAAAATATGGATGAATATTAGTTCAATTACAGATAACACGCCCAGTTTTTTCATACAGTTGAGCGTGTTTTTTTTTTTTTTCTTTAACAATTTATGTTTGAAATATCATTGCGACCAACGACGAGTATTTTGCGGGTTTTCACTTCAAAAAAATACTTTTATGTTACTGAAAAAATCTTACAAATAGTACTTCAGAAAAAATTGGTGATAATTAGCAAGCTCTTTTATAAACTTAATACAATTTCTTTTATCAAAGAAGAACGGTTGAAATAATGTTAACAAATGTTTTTTAAAAAGTTGGTTCTCACAACTAAGGGTTCCGTGTGCCACTATTCTGGTTATTATGATAAATGAAACTTTTAAAAATTGTGCAAAGCTGTTGAACCTGCAAGATTAAGTCTTAATTCCTCCAAATACAATATTGATTTTAAAACTGACTAAAATGCAATAAATGCAATAAATAACTACATGTTGACTTAAATTCTCAAATAAAAAATTTTGTCTGTTACTTCAAAGAATACTTTTATACATTAAAAAAAATTAATTCTTTCTGCGTCTGCTAGTTTCAAAGTTTTATATATAAAAGTCAAAACCTATTGTATACTGTATTTTGGAATTGCGTTTATTTTGGAGTCACTAAACTGATTTAAATTAAAGTCAACCGGGAAATCACGATACCCGAAATTCCAAAAAAATTTAAAACTTTGTTGCGCAATACCGAATCAGATAAAAGACCGAACAAGACCCGAATCAGAATTTGTCATAACAAATTTATTATTATTGATTCAATGCAAAACTTTATGCTTAAACAAATAATGTGGTATTTGATTCTTCTAAAATACTTTAATTTAGAGAAACAGTAGTTGCAATTGCGAATCCGTTTAGTAATGTTTGTCCAAATATTAGCAAGAAATATCACAAATGAATAAGTTATTAATATTGCATCCCCATTAATTTCGGCACTAGAAAGCATTAAAGAGTTTAACACAATTTTACAAAAAAAAAAAATTCAAGGCCAATGAGGCAAGATAACCAGATGTCACTTTCATTTCCTTAAAAGAAATGTAAATTTTTTACCTTTGACCTCTTTTCTTTATCCTTACAAAATATTGCTTACTTTTGCATAAGTTACAGTTTTCTTTTTAGTTTTATATTAGTTGGTATATTTATCATATGTACGTCTAAATCCCAAATAGATAACATACTTTCATATAACTATGCGAATATGAATATACACATAAATGTATAAAGATACAACACGGACGTAAGTACGTAAACTACGCTTAAAAAAAACCTTGACCTTTTAAAGACACTATCAGAACAGAGCCACATCAGGTCAACTCCACGTAAAACGGCCCAAAATGGTGGAAAAATCGTTTGCTTAAAGGAATGAAACTACATACGTCTAAAAGAAAATTAAAATGATCTATTTTATTTGTCACATTTTTTTAAAGGTTTTTTATTTGGAAATTATATATTTTTTTAAAATAAACTACGAAATATAAAAAACCCATAAAAAAGTTAAGTCCGTTTTTGAAAAATATGTAATGATTTTAAAATCAAAATTCTTTTAAATTTAAATTTGTAAGGTCACACACGCCACAGTCTTCAAGTTGTCATTTTAACAAAAATCACATTTTTTCAGGGTCTACTTACTGTTAATCGTTTAATATCATACCACCTTTAAAATCATAGTATTTTTTTAAATTAAAATTATAAACTCTTTTAGTTTTATTAAAAATGTGAGTATTTTACTCAAACATACTTCCACCTTAATAAAATATATACATAAATGTATAGGAGTGAGGATGGGGCAAATTATTTTTAGGGAAAGTTGTTCTTTAAACTCCTAAATACATACAGATATTTAATTTTGTTCATAACGTATATTATTAAGTGCTTGTGTTAAATGAGTATTTTGTTAAGGCGTAGTGGCATTCTAGGCTTTGTCCTAGGGGAATTTGGATTCAATATTTTTTTTTTTTCAATACAATACAAACAAAAAGTTTTATTCACAAAACCTTAGTCAGTTAAGTATTAGTTAAATGACAATATGAAAAACGGTAATATTTAGATTTTCAATTGCGTTGGAGTATGTCAAAACACTAAGCAAAAAAAGTAAAATTTCGTACATTTAATTAACTCATTGATATGAAACTTAATGCTGATATGCCGTTGGAAAAAAAAATTTCCTCATTCATTAATTTTTCCGATAAGCACATGCCTTTGTATTAGAGTATCCACTAAAAAAAAAATCGCTCGGCTAATCGAGCAATTTTCAGGCGATTAAATAAAAAATAAATAAAATTGCGAATTCCGATTCAAGAATAACTCAAACAATGTACGTCGATTAATCGACTATTCGAATAATATTAATTCTCCTTGTTAAACTAATTACTTTACCTAATGCTCCCTCTCGCTAAAAATAATTACAAAAAACGCGTGTAAAGTAATATTTTGCGTGCGTAGCCATTGAAAACTCCACAAAGTACTTATATTCAATATTCTAGTTTGTTATTGATAGGAGTGTTAATTTTGACATTTTATATATTACTGTGTTTTACTCTGTCTGTTAAAATCAACTTTTTGAAGAGCAATAACGTTCTTTGGAAATATCAAACATTACAAAAGCTGTCAAAATTGTTAAAAGCTGCTCAAGCAATAATTTCAAAACAGTTAAATGAAATAAATGAAAACCTTTTTTTACACCGAATCATTACATTAATGGCACTGAGATAATACTTTGTATTTGGCGGGACTAGTTAAAAGGGTCCTATCTATTGTTAGCTGTTTAAATCTTGCCAGACTATCATAGGGAACCTTTAATATTTTCAAATGATTTCTTTAAAGCTACTACTTATTGACTCAAAAAAGCACAAAGTTTTCAGCAAGATATGAAACCGAAATATTGTAGTATGACTGTTTCACGTAGAATGCTCTCCATGCGCTACGGTTCACTTCAGATCAGAACAGGGTATATGAAATCAACTTGATTCGTTCTTGAAACATTAAAAATAAAAAATTGTTGAGAGTGGGTGAATAAATAAAGTTGAGTTATTAAAAAACCTTAATCGATTATTCGATTAAAATTCCAAAAGGGATAAATTATTTAGTTGAACAAAATCAAAACCGATTAAATGGACACTCTACTATACATACAGTTATTCATAATGCATCACCTGTGCGTCTGAAGAATAAAACGAAAAAGATTTAACAAAACCAGTACAATTATTTTAATGCATTCCCACAGGAACGCCGCTATGTCTGTTTTGATGGAGATGTTGATGCACTTTGGATTGAAAACATGAACTCTGTTATGGATGATAATAAGCTTCTGACATTAGCAAATGGTGAACGCATTAGATTGGAAAATTATTGCGCTCTTTTATTTGAGGTGAGTTAAAAAAAAACATCGTAACAGCAACAAAACCTTCAACAGCAATTTTCGATTATTGTAATGAAAACAGAGCATTAGTTCACAGCTTTGAACACTTTAGCTGTGCGGAACTTTAGGGAAAAACAAGTAAGAATGTTATAGTCGGTCAAGCCCGACCATATTATACCGTACACCATATTTGTATTGGGGCTATTTGAAAACATTTTTGGGTCTCATACTTTTGGGTGTTACAAACACCTGCACAACCGCATTATCCCCTATTACGTGGTGGTGTGTGTTTAAAAACAATTAAAATATTTTAAAAAATTTAGTTTTTCGTTTTATTATATTTTTGCCCAAAAAACAAAACCACTATTTTAAACAAATAATTTTTTGATGCGCTTAGTCCTTAAATAAGATTATTTATAAGCAAACGCGATATATGTATGTCTAGGTAAATTTTTATTAATAAAGAAGTTTAAAACTATAATTTTAGTGGTCACGCTTTTTGGGGAAAATATTTACCAGATCATAATCCCTTATAATTTCAAATACAATATAAATCTCTACAAAAAACAATTATTTCTTATCTTAATTTATCGCATCATTTAATGTTTGCATTTTTTCTTTAATTCATTTAAATACAGGTTGGCAATTTAAATTATGCATCTCCGGCAACAGTTTCCAGAGCTGGAATGGTATTTGTTGATCCTAAGAATTTAAGATACAGTCCATATTGGCAACGTTGGATATTAACGAGACCAGAATCCCAAAGAGAATTACTTCAAGTAAAGTGTCCCTCCTCTACCTTTTTTATTTTTTGTGTAAAGATTTTTTATTTTTATTTGTTTAGGAAATGTTTGAAAAAATTATAACACAAGCGATTGCATTCATACATGAGGGCTTAGATGGTACATCACAGGGGAACCCGTTGAAAACTGTCATTATGCAGACCGAGTTAAATATGATTGTACAGTTCTGCAATATTTATGATGCTCTGTTGCCTTCATTCGAAAAGCAAGATGATTTGACATTTTCCTCCCAGCTTCCAGTTCAATATGATACCGATTCACTTGAATGTTGTTTTATACAATGCATCTATCAATCACTGGGTGCATGTTTAGTTGAACGTGATAAACAAGTATTTGATGAATTTATTAAACGCATTTCAGGCTTTCCATGTGTGCAGGACACTAAAGAAAAGCCGGCATCGGGAGGACAATTGCCAATGAATAAATCCACTCTATACGAATATTTTTATAGCCGTCAATCCTCATGTTGGATGGCTTGGGAGTGGGTTGTACCAAAGTATATTCATGATCCAAACACGAAATTCAGTGAAATCTTAGTACCAACTGTAGATAGCGCACGGACTATTAGTATTTTAAATTTAAACACTTACGTATGATGTACTTTTTAAAACTTAAATAAACTTGATCTAAATTATTTTTATTTCACAGATAAAACGTCCAGTTTTATTGGTCGGAGAAGCTGGAACATCAAAAACCGCAATTATTTCACAATATTTGCGAAATCTTAATAAAGATATAAACGTAAGAAAATTAACTCAATTTTACAAATAAAACAAAGGCTGGCTTTTACTAAAAATACATTAAAACCAAAAGAAAACTTAGAAAAATAAACACTTAAATCCCAGAATCAGCTAGAATGGTGAAAGTCAAATAATTAAATATCTTTTTCAGGAACAAAAAAGTTTTTGTAAAATTGTTTTACGCTTTCTTTTTCAAAAGATTAACTAAATTCAAACTTTTAATAGTTTTTTGATATTCCCCCGCTATTTTGCATTTCGATTCGATTTGAAATTTTTTCCTTCGGCCTTTTTCACTTTGGAATAGTTTGGCCACAAATGACTTTTTATTAGTATATTTAAAGATTTTTTGGCTTTTTGTACTAAAATCTTGTGCTTCTTAATATTTAAATTGGAAAAGAAAAATTTTTTATTTCTATTTAGATTTATGCGTATTAGCAAACGGAATTGTAATCGAAATGCAGAATAACCATTATTTTAAGCCATTTTCCAAATCTAAAAGTCATAATTTCAGCTTTCCGATTAAAATTTTATTATTTGTGGCAAAAATATTAACTTCTATGTTCTCGCCTCTTTATTGCTTTGATTCAATTTTACAAATTTATTCTTAATCCACGACCTTGTTGTATTGTTGTATCAGTGTATTAATATGTTCTTTCACAACATTCCTTAACAGATGGACAGTTAACACACTCTTTATAATTATGATTTATAATTGTTTTAAATTATTTTGGTTTCTTGTTTAGATTATATTGAATATAAACTTTTCGTCAAGGACTTCTTCTTTGGATGTTCAGCGTACTTTAGAAGCCGCTGTGGAGAAGCGTACCAAGGACACCTTTGGTCCTCCAATGGGAAAGAAAATTGCATGTTTCATTGATGATATTAATATGCCACAAGTTGACGAGTAAGATATACTTTTAAGTAAAGTAAACTATTTTATTTCCACTTAAGCCGAATAACGTGCTTCGCTCTCTTATTCGTAATTCGAACCTGAATTATTAACGCTATTACGAAGTTTTCCATACAAAGTTTTGAAAGCCAATAATAACCCTGCAGGAAATGTCAATATTGAAGCACTAGAAATTCACTATTGACATTGTCACCAGTACTCCTGACAAGCTATACTCCAGGCAATGCTTTTTGCTATAGACATTTAGCATTTAAGTGTTATTGAAAATTCACTACTGGCATTGGTACTATTGACAAGCTAGTTGCTTTGGGGTCATTTGTACACTCTAAACCACTTTTGTTGAAAATTACGTCAATAATAGTAGGCAACACTTTACAGACTATTTTCGACCTAAAATTAGACATGTAATTTTTTCAACTTTTTGTTGAATTTTAAACAAAATATGTTTAAACTTTTTACACATATTGTGTCTAATTTTTTCTTTTCCTTTGACTTAATTTTCAACCCTTTTGTAAATAAAAATCCACATAAGAAAAAGCTTATTTGATTTATTTTAATAAAAAAAACAAAAAAAATTACTTCAATTCTTTTATTATTCTTACAAAATTCACTTATAATATTAACTTTTTTTTTTAATTTAAGTAATAAATGATACCGACTACACACATATAACAAATTATGTACTATTATTAATTATAATATGCTTACACACTAGATATTAATTTTTTTAATTCTGTAGAAAATCAGAACACGTGATTTATTAAATCGTATACACTTTTATGCTTCTTCTTACTCAACTGTTTATTCCATACATTTTAATAGTGTTTTTAGACAAATATTAAGCATTATTAAACATTTTGATGTTTATAGACACATGTTGCTAGCTTTTAAGCATATATTGTTGAAAAAAAAGTGTTTACTTTTTGCAGAAAAATATTACTTTTGTTTAAAATTACATATATTAAGCCTTTTTATTTCTATTAATATAAAAATCGACCCAATTTTAGGCAACAAGACTTTTTTCAACAATAAATTAGGTCATATATGATCGTAAATTTATGCAAATGTTTTAGAGTGTAGACATTGGAACCAGTGATTTACTAGTACCTTTTAGCAATTTTAGTCTACAGTTCTACTGATTAACTATACCACTGACAGTGTGTTTTTGCAATAGACATTTAGCGTGCGTCTGCCATTGAAAATAAGTATAAATTGTGTATATAAATCACTTTTATATCACAACTGAAAAAATAAACAATTAAAAAAGACCATTATGTCGCTGATACATTTTTGCGTTTGAAAGCGAACTGAAGCGTTAATTTGCTGCTGGAAGTTTTCTTTTCTTCTTGTCAAAGCTAAATATGAAAGTGTAGACGTATGGTTGACAATGTCGCCAAAACGGCACCATAATAGTGGACAAAAGTGTTGACATGGGGAAGTTTTACAGCTAAAATGATTTGGATTATAAATTTTATTATGGGTAAAAAAATTACATCTCTGATGTCAAAAATATAATAAAGTAAAACAAAAAATTACATAAATGAAGAAAAAATAAATACAAAGCCCATAATTTCTTAAAAAAACCTAAAAGAATACTAAAAAATAAGTAAGAAAGTTATAGTCGGTCAAGCCCGACCATATTATACCCTGCATTACGTTTGACCGATAATATATTTTTTTTATTTTATTTAAAATTTTGTTTAAAATATTTAAAGTCAGGTTAACGGTAAATATTTAAAAAATTAAGGAAATAAATAAAGATTATTTGGCAGAAATTGAAATCGAAAGCGCTCAATTCATTTCTAATAACACGAGCGTCAATTAAAAAATCACACCCTTGCAATAGAATATAATTTTGAAAAAAGATTCTAATAGTCAGCGAGGACCAACTCGTCGCATTTGATTTGAATAGAAATTTCACTCGATTGATCGATTTGTCAATGCTTTAAGAAAAGGAATTTTAATAAAAATGTTTAAATTTAATAATTATTAAGGAGAATGCAACATTACCTTTTCGATGTTTATCAATGTTATTTTAAAATTATTTAAAACTATTTCAGATATGGAACTCAGCAGCCAATCGCTTTGTTAAAACTCTTATTTGAACGAGGCGGTATGTACGACCGTGGGAAGGATTTAAATTGGAAGAAATTTAAAGATTTGTCCTTTTACGGAGCCATGGGCTGTGCTGGTGGTGGACGCAACGAAGTAGATCCTCGATTTTTATCAATGTTTTCCGTTCATAATATTGTGTTTCCAAATGATGAATCACTCTCACACATTTATGCATCCATTTTTAGAGGTCATCTACAACACGGTGGAACATTTAACCCAAAACTTATACCCATGGCTGACGTACTTGTCCAGATGACATTAAGGCTTTTTAAGGTTTGCTCTATTATACTCATAATAAATTAATATTTTATTTTTATTTTAATTATTTGTAACTCTTTTATTTTATTTACATATTCAAATCGTATCAATTTTTCACAGTCTTTGCTAAATCACCTATTTTATTGTCGAAGAATTTTCAAAGTTAAATACTTGTCCTCTTCAAAAGACATGTTTTAACAAAGACACCGGCGTTTTAAGCCCGGGGTAACATAGGTTCGTGGAAAATAAAAAAGGAAAAGGTTTCATTTATATATATTTTTGGGCATTGCCTTATGCCAGCAACTAGTACAAGAATACAAATATTATTAGAATTGCTTTTGACATGCTCGACATTACGTTTTAAAATTCAAATAAAAACAAGTAAGAGAGCTACATTTGACTGGGTCAAATCTTATATACATACGATGACCATTTGTTCTTTTTTTTTAAGAGGGCAATCCTTTTCTTGGGGCACCCTGTCCTTTAAAACTAAGTAAAATTAATTTAGTTTTTTTTTTTTAATTGAATCCTCCTTTTTTATCTTAAACTTTTTTGTTCAATTTCCATAATTGTAATGGGCGCAAACTTTTTCAATTAAAAAAATTTTGAATGTAAAACTCTATGAATCCAGAGGAATTTTGTTTGCATCGGCTGGGTTCTTATTCGCCAGCAGTAAGAAATTTTGATGCCTTTTTTTGTTGAGAAATATGATGCCCTTTACATTAAACACAACATCATTCAAAAATCATTTCTCTTTTATGTGAAATTTGATGCTGTACACTTTCAATTATATATAATTATTACTAAAACATATATTTAAACATTATTTTGCATCGGATTTACATTTGTCAATAAGCAGCGGTTCAAAATACAAAATTATAAAAAAAAACTACCTGTTTGTATGGGACTACCACTCCCCGTGCTCCTCGCCAATTAGCTTGTATATACTATATTAGGAGCAAAATTATTGTAATTATTATAATTTTCAACTACAACTAATTAATTTTTTACGTTTAATTATTTTTAAATTGCGTTGATTAAAGAAAAAATTAGCGGATAATTTTTTTTTGTGTATTATTTTTACAGATTTTCGTATTGTACAATTAATAAATATTTAAACTTTAATTTAAATTTTTTTTCTTTTTTTTTAAATCCAGATTTTAATTGTGGAGTTACCTCCAACGCCGTCAAAATTTCATTATATATTTAATTTGAAAGATCTTTCGCGGATCTTTGCTGGTATGCTTCTCATACAATCGGAATCTTTTAAGACGCTTCGAAGTTTGGTACGTGTGTGGCGTAATGAATTTACGCGCATTATATGTGACCGTTTAATTTCGGAAGCGGTAAGTATTTATTATATAGAAACAACTAAATGTCTTATACTATGCTTCTTCTTCTAAAATTATTGCAATATCTCTTAGGCTACTAAGCTGATTTAAAAGTAAGGTAGAAATAACTTGAAATGTTTTACAGTTGAGAAGTTTTGAATTTTTTTATAAGTCAAATAGAACCAAGAATAGTTCTTGAGTTATACTCATATATGTAGTGGAAGTGCCTTAATTCTGGACATAACAGTGTATCCTGACAAAAGTTAATTTTGTGTTTATTATGGTTTTTATATTTTTTTTCAATTTTTTTTAAGTTATTTTACAGGCACTTTTTGGAAAATGAAATATTTACAAAAATCAAGTTGTCCACTTTCGTTAAAAAGTTCCTAGCGAATCACTTACGAAAATTTCTGTCGATCAATATATTGATCGTCGAACCTTAAAAAGTTACTGAATTGCATACATACATAGTCCTATCACTATAGTTATAGGATTATGTATCAGTTTGTCATTCTATTTGTAGTTTATACAATCATTATTTGCGAAACTATAAGGTATAAATATTTTAGATCCTCATAAATAAGGAAGACGATTTATCTATGTGTGTCGGTGCGTCTTTTAAAACTAAGTTTCCGGAGCAGAGCCAATCCCGAAAAACCACGCTTTAATGTAAAACTATCAGAATATTTCATATTTCAAATCAGCCATATCAGCTTTCTACAGACCAAGATATAAGCAAGAATCTATAAAAATCATTTTTTTAGGGCAAAATCAGTGTATTGGTACATCTCGCTATATATCTCAGTAAATATGACCACAGTTGCTATAAGCACAAAAACTTTGAGGAGAAGTTGTTTTTGGATAGAAGCAAGGAGATTATTGATGGCCCCCTTTACAAATGAACCATAGTTTTTTTTTAATTTATAATACGCTTTATATCTCGGCCACTATTAAATTTTGTGCAAAATAATTGTAAAACATTAGCAATATTCAGAAAAAAAAATTAATTTAATATGAACAGCAGAAGACCCCATATTGTGAAACAGTTTTTTTGAAACTTTTGATTGGCTTTATCTCGGGAACTAAAACAGATATCGACTTTAAATTTAGCACAGGGATTTTTTTTATAATATTTATGACTCGAAAAGAACTTAGCTGGATCATATTACTGAGTATACCTAAAGACCATTGTAAAGGGTACATAGGATTCGATATACATAGACGAATAAAGACCTCTTATTTATTTTATTTGCTTTAGATGAAAAAACAACTTTAGTTTTTTTGTAATAAAACGTAAGTTTTTAATACATTTTAAAGCATATCATAACCAAAAATACTGCATCATTAAACCAAAAATGCATTTTTTGAGTTATGACATTGTTTGAGCAAATAACCGATTTGTATGTCCGTCCCCAAAAGAACTATCAATAATCAATAGTACCTGTGGACTTTCAATGACAAGCACATGTCAAATGTCTACAGCGGTAAGCACTGCCTTGGTTACAGTTAGTCATTAGTACTACGGGCAACGTCAGTAGTGATTCACTACAGTTTCAACTTTTCATTTCCTGCAGGGCTGTGACTGTTTATGGTTTAGTGTGGGGTATGCATTTAAATATGTAGATATGTTTAGAAGATTGGCAACATTTGTTTTAGAATTTAAGTCAATTCCAAATTCTCTTATTAAATGTGTGCTGTCATTTACGTTTGTGATTGATTTGTGAGACAGATTGTAAGCCTCTTCATTTATTATGCAATCTTGTAAAACTTCAAAATTTATCCTTAATACTTCAAATGAAGCCATAAAAATTTGTTAGTTACTCAATAGAGAAGAGTTTTTTTCTAAGGAGTAAATACATATCGTTGCCTTAAGCAAAAATTTTCTTTTGTTTCGATTAATAGTCTGTTTATATATCACAATTATCCAAAAAAATCTCGACTTTAAAAATACGAGTTAGGGCCTTTCTATATTAAGGTAACGATATAAATATGGATGCTTCTAATTGGCTTTATTTCGCTTACAGGATTTGCAATTGATGAGACGTCATATGGAGAATGAGATAAATGAATCATTTAGCCCAGATTTTGAAATTAAAAATGGATTTGTTGATTCTAAAACAGTTGAAGGTAAATTAATTTATCGTGTTTGGTTATGTTTTTTTTTTAAATTTTAAAAACAATTTCACTAAGAAAACAGCGCACTCACAATAATCTTAAAAAAATCCTTATATTTAATATCGAGATATGTATTACACACATTGTCATATTCGGAAAAGTCTTATTTATTGTTGATAATCTCATATTCTTTAATATTTCTTCAATTCACAATCTTTTATACGTGTTTGAAGCCGCTTAAATAACACAAATGTTTTAAGTGTTTTGTATAGAAATAGTGGATAAAATCCGTAATTATTTTCCCTATTTTTTTCGAAATTCGAAATTATTAAATACTTGTTTAATATGAAATAATTGTCAAATAAGCCCTTAACAAACCAACAATATTTTTAACAAGAGGGAGGGTATAACTTTAATTTTTTTTCTCGTTATTTATAGTTTAAGAAAATAAAACATAAACTGTTGTAGTCTTTACGACTTAAAACATGTACAATAGGTTACGAATTAAACAATTATTTCCCCTAAATTCACAAATTATGTATGTATGTATATACATATGTATGAATCTGTTTTTAAGTTTATAAAATATTTATCAAAAAAAAAAATGCTACAAAAAATAATAAATAATTATTTTCCA